>JAAWXA010000035.1:2797185-2957606 GCA_038090715.1 Florisuga fusca | reverse complement strand
GGGGCGGGGCAGGGGGCGGTGGGATCCGCCCCTCACGCGTTCGGATTGGTCACGGCAGAGAAAGGGGGCGTGGTCACCGCTCCCCGCAGGAAGAGCTTTGCGGTTCTCCGGCACGGCTGTGCGGGTGAAGTGAGGCGGGCGGGAGGGAGAGTCACAGCATCCCGGGATGGTTTGGAAAAGTTTGGAAAAGGCCGTAAAGCGAATCCAGTTCCAACCTCCTGCCACGGGCAGAGACGCCTCCCACCAGCCCAGGTTGCTCCGAGCCCCATCCAGCGTGGGCTGAGACACTGCCAGGGATGGGGCAGCCACAGCTTCTCTGGGCAGCCTGGGCCAGGGGCTCAGCATCCTGACAGGGAAGAATTTCTTCCTAAGATCTCAACTCAATCTCCACTCTTTCAGCTTGAAATTGTTCCCCCCATCCCTTCTGACCCTTGTCAGAAGTCCCTCCTCAGTTTTCCTGTACCCCCCTTCACCCATCTTGGATCACCAGGCACTTCCAGCAGGGATTTGGCATCTGCTCCAAGGCTCCCCAGCACACGAGTGCTGCAGACACCTGGATGGCCCTTTGGGCCCAGCCAGAATCAGGGTGGGCAAGCACAGGGATAAGGTGGGAGCCTAAGGGTCCCCATGGGCTGGGAGCAAGGGACAGGAGGCAGCATGTTGGATTCCTTTGATTCGGAGCATGGCGACCTCTTTGGAACCCTTTTCCTTTTCTTCTGCAACCCCTTCGTGCCTGGCAGCAAGGTTCCTTTCCCCAGCACCTCCTCCACCTAAAACCTGCAGGGAAATGTCTCTGGAAGATGAGACAGGCAGAGGGAATCAGCCCATGCAAAGGCAGAGCAAAGCATCCCAGCAGAGCTCCTAGAAATTTCATCAAGGGTGATTTTTCTGGCACCTCTGGAAGGCTGATGCATCTTTCCGATCTGCTGGAGGGGGTTTTACTTCCAAAGTCTGGAAGGAAAATGGGTTGGAAGGAAAGGGAAGGAGAAGCACATGCATCCCAGACCTCACTGGATACACTGGGATCTTCACTGCTGGTCTGGAAGACTCCGTGGCACAGTGGTCTGGGGATGGTGAGTGGGGGAGTGGGATCCCCCCCTTTGTCTATGCAAAACCTGCTGCTCCTTCCCCTGCTCTCCTAAGGCTTCCCAGCAAAGCCACCCACTTCCCCCCAGCATCCCTGCACAGTGGAGGGCAGGAACTGTGCTTGGGCTCCTACCCTGCTTTGTGACTTTTGGGCTTTTTCCTTCCTTTCTGCAAAACCCAGTCCATCAGTGGAGGACTAGGACACCAGTGCATGAACAGTCCAGCACCAGTATACCAGTGCAGGGCCAGTCAGGACCAGTCCAACAACACAGGACCAGTCCACCAGTACATGAGTGCAGGCCTGGTATACTGGTGCAGAACCAACACAGGGCCATCCCAGCATTAGCAGAGCGGTGCAGGACCACCACAAGACCGGTACACCAGTCTAGAACCATCCCAGGACCAGTACGGTCCCCGGGGGAGGGGGGAGTGGGTATCCCGGTGGACCCCACCTCGGGGGTGCGTTGCCCCTTTAAGAGCCGGACGCCCGTACCAAAACAAAAGTGCGGCTCTGCCATTGGCTGCCCCGCGGGCACGTGGCGCACAGCTGGTTTCCTGCGGCCGCGCGCCGGTGTCAGCCCCGCGGTTCCGCTGCCCCGGTCCGGTTCGGTTCGGCCCCGCTCCCATNTTCCCCTTGTCCCCCTCACCCATCCCCTGTAGACCCCACCCTAGTCCCATGCCCCCCTCCCCTGTGACCTCCCCAACTCCTCTTCTGAGTCCCCCTGGTTCCCTAAAAACTTGGCCCAGGAGATCTGGTGACATGGTGACCCCCAATAGCTCTGTCACCTGTGAGGCTGGGCGAAGGGGAAAGTAGGTGCCACGGGCAGGATTCCTTTCTGCTCTCCTTTTAGTGGTTAATCCCAAATATTCCCCAATCCCCACATCTCTTTGCCATGCTGAGAACCACTCTGGGGAAAAAAAAAAAACCAAGCTGCCTGGCTGCCCTACAGAAATTGCAGGGTAGTTGCCTTTAAAAAGAAAAAAATAATGAAAAAATGGGTAGTTCAGAAATTATGGAGGCTGTAGGAGGCATTCTCCATAAAACAACAGGAATAATCTGGATTTTATTTTAGACTCTTCCCCCCCCCCTTCCCCAGCCCTCCATCCCATTTCTATTTCAACCACTAATTACAAAGTGCAGGCTGGAGGCTCAGCAGTGCTGGAACCAGGAAGGAGGAGACGTGAGTGCTGGGTGAGGAGAAAACAATTTCACCAGCTGCTTATTTCCAAGAGAGAAAGAGAGAGATCAAACGAGGTCCCAGGTGACCACTGCCACCCTGGGAGCTGTGATCCAGCTTTGTGGCTGTGGGCAACGTGCAGGAAAGAGAGAGGAGGGCCCAGGGCCAGCAGTTCATAGGGAAATGTCATCTTTTCTATCGTGGTTTGATGAGGAAAACCTCTTGCCAGCCACAGCGTGGGACCAGGAGCATTGGGTGGATGGGTTGGATTGGGAGAGAGTGAAGTTTGGGAGGGGGAGAATCAAGTGTGGGATTTGTGGTGGGAGTTGGCACAAAAACCTCCCCAAAATCCCTTCTCCCTGGAGGGGAGCACCACAGCCTGGGGAAGCCACAGCCCTCCCCAGGGTTGTAGGTGGATCCCGGTGATTTCAGTGGGCTTTTTTTTTGTGTGTGTGTGTGGGATATTAGGGAGAACAAACCCTTTTTTTGGGGATTTCATCCCCAGCCATGTGAGGGAGCCCAGATGAGCAGTGTCCTGGGGTGATGGTGGGGTTGCTGTGTGGATGAACATCCCCACGGGGCAGGGGATCTGTCTCCTCTTGTGAGGCATTTGCTGATAACAGCCAAGGTCAGAAGGTCCCATCTCTGGGGGAGTGCATGCTGGGGTGTTTATTTCCTCTCTCTCCTTCACTCTGCTGCATGCTCTGGCAGGGGAATGAGCAGAAAGGGGCCAAGCACAGATTTTTACCTTTTAGTCACCCACGTGTCCCCCTGGGAGCACTTTTGCCCCATGTTACTGAACTGGGGCAGAAATGAAGCAGCAGCAGCAGCCCCGGGGTGTGAACCTGCAGCTTGCTGAAGGATTAGCTTGGCTCTGGTGTCTTGGTCCTGTTGTCAGGTAGATGTTGAGTGTGGGTGATGCTCTGGGACAAAACACGGGTGCCTTGGCTTGTGGGGCAGGCTTTGCCCATCTCCAGTCTCTGGCTTGGTGGTTTACAGTAGTGGGATGTCGGGCAGAAAACTTTCTGTGGTGATGTTCTCATGGAAATCCCCCATAGCAAGAGGCCTGAGGCTCTGAAAACTGTGAACTAGCTGTGGAAGGGTTTGTTTTCAGCATTGTCCTCTGCCCCCCCCCCCGTGTAACCTCATGTCAGGACTCCCTCTTTGCACATGAGGAGGACAAACTGGGTTTGGTTTCTTGTGAGTTGCTCTTTCCCTTCCCTGAGCCTCATGGCTCCTAAAACTCTGACAGAAAAAGCTGCTTTGCTTTAACACATTCCCTTTTTCCTTGCATCCCTAATGCAGGGGCCCTGAGAAGCTGGAAGTAAAGCTGATTATAACCATTCCTCCCTGAGCTCTGTTATCCCTCTGAGAGGAGGGGAGGAAGAAGCCCCACTGGATCTGTAATCAGTTCAGATGTGACTATCAGCAGGAGCCAGCCAGAAACCTCCTGATGCAGCCACTGGGCTGGAAGACATCCATTTGTCTAAGCTAAAAACTTCCCTGGGAATCCCACAGCCTGGGTTTTGTCAGTGATCACTGGGCTGGGTTCTTTAGGGTTGGGGTTTGGGTTTTTTTGTTTTATTTTTTCAAGCTGCTTGCACAGCTGCTGGGGGCAGGGGACTGCACTTCCAGCATCCTCCTCTTTGGTTTCTTGATACCCAACAAACACTCCAGGCTCTCAGGGTGGAGGATGAGCTCACCACGTCCACCAAGTGGCTTTGGTTCCCCAGGGATGTTTGGGCTTCTCGTGCACCCCGAATTCATGCAATGTGTGGGTGCAGCAAGCCAAGCTTCCTACACCTCCTGCTCTTCCCCAGTTGGGTTTGGGCAGGATCCAGTGGTTGGAAGCTCCTGCTGCCAAGCTGAGTCTCCAGAGCTCCTTGTCAGGAAGCCATGCTCAGGTTTATCAGGAAAACCAGAGCAGCTTGAGCCTTGGGGCTTGCCCCCCAGTGCCCTTTGGGGAAGGGAAAGCTGCTGTGTTTGCAGCAGGGATGGAAGGATCTGGCCACCAAACACTGCATCAAGATGTCTCTGCTCTTCTCCCCATCCACCATCACCTCTAAACAGCTCCTAAAACAGGAAACTGCTTCAAACCAGAGTGTTTCCCCCCCCTCCAGCCACCACTCCTGCCAGGGAGGCCCCTCTGTCAGGGTTGTGCTCTCTCCTCTCCACACTCTCTCTCATGCTCTGTTGTGTTTTCTCTCTGTAGTAACATGTCAACAGCAGCGTGCAGTGAGCCCTGGGCTGGGATGTGTCTGTTCCTTGGGACATCTTGTCCCCTCAGCTCCCCCCACACCCAGCACTTGGTGGTCACCTTTCAGCTCAGGAGCCAGAAGAGCTGAGCTGCTGCCTGCCTCTGGGTTTTCCTGGCTCCCAATGTGGGGAACGGGGCTGGCAGCTGCTGTCTCCCCTCTTGCTCTGGGGAAATGGCTTTGCAGCAGTGCCCCAAGGAGACTGGAGCTCAGGGGCTGTCTCCAAAGGCTGCTGAGCACAGAAATTGACCCCCAGGCAGCAGCCCTGCCTCACTGGGCCCCTGCCCTGCTCCAGTCCTGGACACATAATGGTGTATTATGGGCTGGGACTGGTGCAGAAGGACTTGGGCTGGGGGGACAGGACCTGCAGCATCTCCTCAACATCCCAGGAGAGGGGACCAGGGATGGGCTGGAGCAGTGTGCCTGGGTCATTCCAGATGCCTGCCATGTCCCTTCCCCAGCTCAGGGCTGGGGCCAGGCTCACTGCCTGTTCCCCTGAGGCTCACAAGCTGGGGACTCATTTCTGGCAGTGTGGCTGAGCCTGCTGCCCAAAGCTGTCTGCCCTGCTTGGGTAAAAGCTCTGTGCCACTTGACCTGGGTGGGAAAGCTCCTAAGTTTAGCCCTGGTCTCTCTTCCAGCTCCTGGGAAAGCTTCCCCTTCCCCTGTGATTCCAGGGAGGGAGGGCTGGGGAGCAGCTCTGCTGCCATTGGTGCCATTTCCACCATTCAGCCTCCTCTTTCTTGCTGTGCTGATTTGCACGGGCTCAGACTTCCTCACTCCCCCTGGCCTGGAAGCCAAGGTGCTGTGCAGGGGGGTGTCTGGGTGTCAAACCTCCTGGTCAGGCTCACGGGGCACTCACTGCACAAGTCCTGAGATGAGATCAGAACCTCTTTGGCCAAGCTCAGGCTGTGCAGGCTGATAAATTCCCTCTCCCAAAGTCCAAGGGGACAAGACAGGAGGGAGCCCAGCTTGTGGTCTCTCCCTCATGCCACGTTTTGGGGTGGTTACTGCTTGCATGCCCACACTTTGGGGGGAATTGAGACAAATTCTGGGCTGTTCCTGTGAGGAGCCAATGCTGCTTCCAGCTCCCCCAGCTCTGTGATATTCCCATGGCCAGGGAATATCCCAAGGTGCCTTGTAGCACCAAGGCATCTCCCAGCATCATTATTGCAGCACGGTGCCTCTGCTCCCCCCATCTCCTCCCTCCAACCCCTTTTGGTGGGAAAACAAGGGGTTGTGCCCAGAGTTGCTCATGGGGAGCAAAAACTTCAGCTGCTGCTCTTGAAACACAGAGCTGAAATGGTCTTGTTTCTTGTGCCTTGCAAATACAAGTGCCTTTCCCCACTGCCAGGGGAACTGGGATGGAGTTGTCAGCTGAAAAGCAGTAAAATAAAGCTTATTGAGCTGAGCTGCAGCACGTAATAAATGCAGGTAAACCTTGCAGCCCTTCACCCTCCAATAACTATCATAGGGAAAGGAAAGGTTTCTGGTAGTTTAATTGAGATTGTTTCTTTGATTGGAAGCTTGCATTTCTGAATCCCACTTTTAAATGCAATAACCCCCTAGAAATGAAATATTTGTTGATTTGAAGTTCCAGTTGTGCAGATGAAGCCAGAGAGGTGTTACCAGCTCTCCTCTGATTTACACATGTGCTGAAACTTCTTTTTTTTTTTTTTCTTTCTCCTGTAACTGCTGTGAGAGAAGTCAGGGTGTTGTAACTGGAAGCCTGAGTGTGCACAGCAATGTGTGTGCATGTCAGTGTGTGTGCACAAACCCCTTTGCACCTCTTGTTTGTGCTTTCCTGTGTGCCCGTGGGCTTCATCTCTCCCAGCACCTTCCCCAAAACGTTTCTGTCTAAATGCTGCACCACCAAGCCAAGGAATTTTGTCCTTTTCTATGTGCCAAAAAAAAAAAAAAAAAAGTCTGTGCTGTAGAGAGAAGGGAATTGCCCACTACCTGGGTCAGCTTGAGCCTCTTCTTCCCCCTCTTCTTTTCGCTTCCCACCGCATCAACACATCCCACCCTTCCCTGGGAGCTGTTTTTCCTATCCTAAACATGTTCATTGGATGTCCCCAGCCTGACCCTCTCTCTGACACTCCCCAGGTTGCCACGACAAGGCAGTGCTGCTCTATGAGTATGTGGGGAAGAGGATCGTGGACCTGCAGCACACAGAAGTCCCCGACGCCTACCGAGGGCGAGGAATAGCCAAGCACCTGGCCAAGGTACAGCCCCTGCCACCCAGGCTCTGTCACCTTGGGAACCATCCTTACCCTGCCCCTGGTGGGGCAGATGGAAACCCATGGTCAGGCATTCCTATTTCTGGTGGATTTCCTAAATCTGGTGGATTTCAGAGGGGATGGGTGAGTGCCAGCACCTCCAGCTGCTCGCCCAGGCTTGGCCCGTTCCCCAGCCCCCTCACAGGGGCTGAGTGCCTCTCCCTGGAGGCTGGACCTCCTTATCTCAAAGCTTCAAGGCCCTCCTGAGTCCTTTTCCTGCCTTGTGCTCCACAGGCATGCAGGGAGAGCTGAGGAGCCGTGGTGGTGGGGCTGAGGTTACAGCTGCTCCCTGCCTCCCTGAGCCAGGGCAAAGGGGTGACAATGGTGCCTTTCATGTGGCTCAGTGAGCTGAGGTCTACCCAGGAGGTTGCTGCACCCCTCTGGTGCTTTTTAACCCCTCTGGTTAAAATGGGGACCCTGTGGCAGGATGGCTGAGCTCCCCTCCAGCCCTCTCCCTCCACCTACCTTGCACGGGGGGTACATGATGACATCCTGCATGTGGGGTGCAGGACCCTGGGGGTCCTTGGGTAGTTTCAGAGGAGAGTGTAGGCTGGAGGGGCTGTTTGTAACCCATCTGTCCTCTCTGGCTGGTTGCAGGCAGCCCTGGATTTCGTGGTGGAGGAGGACCTGAAAGCTCACCTGACGTGCTGGTACATTCAGAAATACGTCAAGGAGAACCCACTGCCACAGTACCTGGAACACTTGCAGCCTTAAGGCAGGAGAGCTCTGACACCAGCACACCTGTCCCTGACTGTTCAACGCGGCCTTTGCTTCCCTGCAGTCTCAGGAAATCCCTCTCCCACACTCACAACTCCCATTATTATCTTTTTTTTTTTTTTTTTTTTTTTTTTTTTAAGTGCGTCCACGTGGTGCATGAGTGTGGGCACAACCTCCTGCTCTCTGCCCACCTGTGAGCATGGCTACAGCCCTGGGGCCAGGCTGGCTCCAGGCACACGTGGTGCCCCCCCAGTGCTCTTCCCAAGCCAGGCATTGGAAGAAGAGGATTTTTCCACCAAACTCCATTACAAGACCAGGGGATGCCTCATTCTGCACCTCATCCTCTTCTCTCTGCTTGGAGACAGCTGTGAACCTGCTGGGGGATGTTGGTTGGGGGTGGAGGTGGGTTACCAGCCCCTTTTCCTCCCTATAGCTGGGAGAAATGATGGGGATGAAGCCTCGTGGGACAGGAGGAGATGCTGGAGGAGCCCCAGCCCTGTGTGAGCTTCATCTGTTGGGCACCAAACTTTGCCCAAGCCCACGCAGGGCACAGGGTGAGAACATTTGGGCCATGGTGGTGCCTCTGGGGCTTTGCTGCACCAGCTGTGGAGACACTGGGACAGTGACACCTTTGAGCCTGGAGACAGGAGCCACGTGAGGAGCAGGCTGTGGCCACGGGGACTGCAGCAGAGCACAGACAGCCTGCTGAGCTGGAAAGGTGGCTGAGTCCCAGGCACTGCTCCCCAGAGATGCCAGCTCCTGCCCAGCCATCTGTATCTGGCCCCAGCGTGACATCCCCACGGGGTCATGAGCCATCATCCTTGTCTCTGCTGTCAGCATCAGCTCTGCTGGTGTGGACACAACCTGCTCAGAAGAACACCCCCCAGCCCTGGCCCAAGCAGTGAGGGGACATCTTCTGGGTTTGCAGGCACCAGGGTAGTTTTCTGCAGCTGATGAAGAAGGCTCCCCCCATTCTCTTTTGATTCCAGCCCTGCATCCCTCTCTGCACCCCAGATCATAAGGTCTGAGCCATCATCACAGCAGTGGTAAGGCCTCCAGGACCTGGTCCTGGCTTATCTGCAGGGCTTGATGCAAGAGCCACTGCCTCCACCTGGATGCTGGTCACTCCCTACAGCCTTCAGAAAGAAGCCCTGGCTCAGGGCACTCCTTGTCTGCTCACTGGCCTCCCCCCAGCTCCAGGCCCTGAGTTCTGGCAGCCTTGTGGGGTCCTCATCCAGCACCAGGAACCTTTGTGTCCTGCTGTTCCCCCTGTGGATGATGACCCCACAGCACAGCTCAGCACTGCTGCAGTGGGATGTAGAGGTGACACCCTGATGGCAGGGCACTGCCTGGCTCTGGGGTGCTGCCTGTCCTGCTTTGCCCAGGCTCTCCAGGGCCTGAGTTAGATCCCAGAACATCTCCCCAGGAGTTCTGGGGATGTGGTGGTGTCCCAGGGCTGGGCTGTGGTCAGGCAGATGGTGTTGCCAGCCCTGAGCAGGTGCTGGGGGCTGCAGCCAGGCAGAACAGACAAAGAGCCTTTTACCTGAATCCAGACCTGACTGATCTCTCATCAGGGACTCAAGTTTACAATCTGTGCCACGGACTGAATGAAGCCCCAGCCAAGAGGCAGCTCAGTGGTCTGTGGTGGCAAAAGCAAAAGTTCCTACAACCTTCTCTCCTGGCTGGGCTGCTCAGAGATGGAGACCCTGTGTCTGATCTCAGCCAGGGGGGCCCCTGAGCATTTCCTCCCAGGCACCAGCTGGAGGTGAAGCCCTGCTGCCTGCCTGTGCTCCTGGGCTGCTCAAAACCTCCCAAACTCCATCCCTGCCCTGCCACGCTGCAGGCTGCCCATGTCCATGCCTCGGGAGGGACCTGTGCCTGGCAGCAGCTCCATCTCCTGCTCGTCTTGCTCAGGAAAGGCATCAGGCTCAGCCCTGCTGCTGCCTTGTGCTTCTGCCCTCTTGCTGCTTATTTCAGCTGCCCTGTGACCTTCAGGATAGCATGGAGGGACTGGGAAAGGGTTGCAACCGAAGAAAAGGGCTCGAGAAGAAATCTGGGCTGCTAAATGTTCATTCTTTAACATGCAAACCACACTGCAAAGTCGAGTTACAGGAGCAAGGCTGGCTCTGTTACAGCCAAGCAAGGACAGAACCATCCCTGCTCTGATGCCAAGGTGAAGCTGAACCATCTCCTCTCCTGCAAGCCAAGGAAAGACACCATTGTATCTTTGCTGCAGTGGGGATGGGTGCTTTGTGGGAGCAATAACTGCAAGCCTTTGCCCTGGTTTTGTGCTCATTTCCACTGTGTGAGAGTCTCCAGAAGTTCTGCAGGGGAGCAGCTTGCTGGAGGTTGTGCTGTGGTCACTGCACCACCAGGGTCCCAGCATCCAAGCCCAGCCCTGGAGCCCTTTGTGCTGCTCTGGCAGGAATCTCATGTTTTCTGGCACTGGATCACAAGTGGCATTTGCTGCCTTAAATCAGGCTCTGCACACAGTTTTGCTGCTGCTTCCTTTCGAGGTGCTACAATCCCTCTCTGGTGTCTGACCTGATGGAGATGTGTGCCAGTGACTGTGCCAACCATTTCACTGCTGTCCCCAGCCTCTGCCCGGGGGCTTTGATGTCAGCAAAGAGCAATACCCTCAGGTCACCAGTAATGCCATGGTGCTCCTGTGATCTGTCACTGCCACCTGGCTCAGCATCCCTGGGCGTTGGGCAGCCTTCCCTCCTTCCTTCCTTCCCTCCTTTCTTTCTTCCTTTCCTCCTTCTCTCCTTCCTTCCCTCCTTCCCTCCTTCCCTCCTTCCCTCTTTTCTTCCCTCCTTCCTTCCCTCCTTCCTTCCCTCCTTCCCCTCTGCCACTCTCCCTTTCCCAACTCCTCTCTGCAGGAAGGAGCTGGGAGTCCTGCACTGCCCCGTGGTGCTGGGGAAGCTTGGAGGAGTTGGGGATCATGGACTCTCTCCGGCGACGGGAGCGTGGAAGTGGTTTGGTTGGATATTGAGGTCCCCAAACCCATCTGAACTGCAGACTTTGGTGGGTGGGGGGATGCAGATTGCTGTCCAACCTGCTTCCACCTCACCCAACTTGAAACCCCCCCCCTGTCCTTCCTTCACCTTTCCAGCCTCATTCTCTGTCCAAGGTTTCCATTCTGTTGACTTTGGTGGTTCCGATGTGCCTTTCCTTCTCAGGACCTGTGACAAATGACTTTTCTGCTTTTGTTTATGTCTAACATTTATCTTTACCCCTCCCTCTGTCATACTATGAAACATATTGCATGGAATACAATACAATAAAAAGTGTGGCTTAACTGACCCCCAGTGCTTCGCTGCCCCACGCTGGGTGGGAGGCAGGAGGTGGTGCCAGGAGGGCCAGGGGACCTCCCCAGCTCTGTCACCAGTGGGCTGAGTCACTTTGACAGCCTGTTTCACAGGTCCTGTCAAACACCTCTGCTCTCCAGTCCATGCCCCATGCCCCAACAACCCCATGGGGAGCTCCAGGCTGGGCACAGAGTGGCTGGAGAGCAGCCAGACAGAGAGGGACCTGGGGGTTTGGATTGACAGGAAGCTGAACATGAGCCAGCAGTGTGCCCAGGTGGCCAAGAAGGCCAATGGCATCCTGGCCTGGATCAGGAACAGCGTGGCCAGCAGGTCCAAGGAGGTGATTCTGCCCCTGGACTCAGCCCTGGTGAGGCCACACCTCGAGTCCTGTGTCCAGTTCTGGGCCCCTCAGGTCAGGAAGGAGATTGAGGTGCTGGAGCAGGTCCAAAGGAGGGCAACCAGGCTGGTGAAGGGACTGGAGCACAGATCCTATGAGGAGAGGCTGAGGGAGCTGGGGGTGTTCAGCCTGGAGAAGAGGAGGCTCAGGGGAGACCTCATCACTCTCTACAACTCCCTGAAAGGAGGTTGGAGCCAGGGGGGGGTTGGTCTCTTTTCCCAGGCACCTCTCAGCAAGACAAGAGGGCATGGTCTTAAGTTGTGCCAGGGGAGGTTTAGGTTGGATATTAGAAAGAATTTCTTTAGGAGAGGGTGATCAGGCATTGGAATGGGCTGCCCAGGGAAGTGGTGGATTCTCCATCGCTGGAGATATTTAAAAAGAGACTGGATGTGGCACTCAGTGCCATGGGCTGGGAACTGCACAGTGGGTCAAGGGATGGACTTGATGATCTCTGAGGTCCCTTCCAACCCTGCTAATTCTATGATTCTATTTTTACTGCCCTGTTGGCTGCGTGTTCATTTTTCTACATCAATGTTAAACTGTTTTTCTCATCCCAAAAAAACCACAGCCTCTTCCAAATGGAACCACGAATCTCTTAGGCAGTAACCACCACGTGTCTGTCTGTGTCTTGGAGAAGGTGAGAGATGAGGAAGAAGCTGAGAGATCTGCACATGGGTGTGCTCAGCAGCTACTCAAAAAAAAAAAAAAAAAAAAAAAAAAGGAAATGCTTCCTCTCTTCCTCATGAGGAAGATCTCATGGAAGAAGGACCTCATAGAGGTGGTGAGGATGAGGGGAGGGTCATGTAGGACCCTTGCTAGGTTCATGACAAGGGAGTCCTGGTCCCAGGTTTTGTGTTGGCTCCAGCTCCCTGTGAGCAGCCACGTGTGTGTTTTCACCACCAAACCTGGGCACCCCCTCTGTCACCCTTCTCCTGTCATGGAGCACCTCAGAGCCAGATCCCAGGTGGTTCTGGCAACCAAGAGGGAGGCACGGGCTGAAGCTGCTGAATTTTTTCCCCTGGCTGCCCTCACAGTGACTGCATCGAGTTTGGGGTGAGTGGGATGGCAACTGGTTCCTCTCCTTTGCTGCCTGATCTGCCCTTGCTCACAGCAGTCCCACCTCAGGATTTCAGGCCAAAGATTTCAGGAGCAGGCACTCCAAGCTTGTGTTCTTCAGTTTGAGGTGGTTGGAAACACCAAGGCATGGAAACATTTCAAAGCTGGTGGAGTCACTGTGCAGGGTGGATGGGCAGGTGGCTCAGAGGAGCTTCTCTCCTGGGGCAAATGCTCCTCAGCCCCCAGAGCTCCTGGGCTCTCAGAACAGTTCTTGCTGCTTCCTAAAGCTGGGGGTGCTCTAGGGAGGCTGAGGCTGGAGTTTCAAGCACTGAAATTGCCAGGGCTGGGGAGGTGCTGGGGAGAAGGGGCACAGCTCGTTGACAGTTTATGATTTAAAGCAGCATGACAAATGAGAAGTGGCTCCTGGGCTGCAGTTTGGGCAGGCAGGAGTGGGGGTTTTGCCCCTCCCAGGAGGTGGTGGGGTAGGTTTGGGTTCTAGCAGGGAGCTGGGCTGTTGCTGGTAACACTCTCTGTGTTTACATTCCACATTCCAGACAGTCCCGAAGCTCCAGCCTGTGGCTGCAGGCTCTGCCAGGCTGGGCAGGTTTCCCAAACTCCTCTTGTTCATCCCCATGCAACACTTACCTCCACCTAAAGTGCTGACCCCTAAATTATGGCTGAGAAAGCAGGGATGCAGGAGAGCCCTGCGTCTGGAATCACAGGCTGGCAATCTGGGGGCAGCCATGGGTTTATTCCCTTTCCTTACATTACATCACTTGGATATAATGTTGTCAAAAAGAGGCATTTTCCAGGAACGAGAGATGAAAAGGCAGGGCTGCTCACCTCTGGAACTCCCTCCTAGGAGGCTGCAGGAGGGATGGTTGTGCTGGCAGCACAGGGTACCTCCAGGAAAAGGAGGTTGGGGAGCAGGGAGCTGCTGCTGAGGGACAAAAAAAAAGGCTCCTCTCCTGGAAAGGGTCAGCATTGGGAGCTGGAGAGGATCTCCCAAGATACACCTTTCAAGCATCCCAGCACAGGGCCCCTGGGTGACCCTGGAGTGCTGGGGGGGGGTCCGAAGGCTGAGGACAAGGGGACCTGGGACACTCGGGCAGAACCTCCAGCACCGAGCGCTGCTGCCTCCGTGGGAGCTGGGGAACCCGTGACAAACCTGCACTTCATTTTCTAGTGAAGCTTTTGGCTATAAAAACGTTACCCCTCCTCAGAGGAGCAGGAGCCTTTCCATCCCCTGCTTCCTGCGCCTCTTTCACTATTTTTTATAAGGACTGAATGTCCCCACGGAGCCAAGAGGCAGCTCAGTGGTCTGTGGTGGCAAAAGCAAAAGTTCCTACAACCTTCTCTCCTGGCTGGGCTGCTCAGAGATGGAGACCCTGTGTCTGATCTCAGGCTGTGATGATGGCTCAGACCTTATGATCTGGGGTGCAGAGAGGGATGCAGGGCNCAGCTATGTCCCACCTGCTCCCCCGATCCCCGGGGCCGGGGTTGGGGCCGGTTCGGGTGGCGGTGTCCGCCCGGAGCTGTGTGAGGCTCTGCCGTGGCCTCTGTCAGGACGGAGGAGCAGGTGGGACATAGCTGGAACCCCCCCCCACGGAATAGCTGGAGAAGTTTGGGAATCGTAACTTGAAAACGGGAAAAAAGAGGCAGAGGAAAAAATCTTGAGGAGGTGCTTTAAAATCTGGACGCAGGGTTCTGTGCCTGCTGAAAGTGCCTGGTTAAATCCTGCGTTTCCTCACGATGGTCTTTTCCCTTTTTTGCCCCAGGGTAACCACCATCTGCCGGGAGTTGCTGTCTTTTCATTTGCTTTCTGTCCCGCCGCCTGTGCCTGCAGGCTCTGATTATCTCCCTTCGTTTTTGCTGTGGCTTTTTCTCCCTTTCTATTCCCTTGCCTTAATTCCTCAGGACTCTTTTGGATGGTGTTGAACCTGGAGAGCCGAGGAGAGGCCCAAGTAGCCCTTAAGCTTCTGGTGCTAATATGAATTGCAGGAATGCTGTCTGTGTTGAGCTGGAAGAGCCAATGGAATCACTGCATCAGTTTGGGTTTTATAAACTGCTAAGAATACCCCTGAGCTCAGGGGCTGCACCCAGCACTGGCACACGAGGTGGGGAGTGTTCATGGAGAGTTTTCATGTGGTTCCTTCTTCCCAGCAGAAGGGAAGGGAAAAAAAAATAAAAAACACTTCAATGAAAATTATTCTCTCAGGATGAAAATCGGTGCAGACTTTGAGTTGTTACCTTGTAACTGAATCCGTGACAGTTGCAGTAATCTAATTGTGGTTTGAGGTGACTTTTTAAGCTGGGATTACTCTTGATCTTGTGATCAGAAATACTCATTCATAAACATGAGTTCCTTCATGAATCTGCAGCATTTTATTTTATTTTTTTTTTCCCAATGTAACCCCCCAGGATAAAGCACTGAAGGGACAGAGCAGAACAACAGCTCCACCTCCAACCAGCATTTCACACCCCCTCTCAGGAGCTGGTGGGGCTTTTAGGTGTCATGACTGATGCCAGCCTGGCTGAACGTGCCAGGTGATGCTTCTGAGAGGTGTGGGGTGATGTCAGCTCCATCCCCCATCTGCAGAGCTGGAGGTGCTGATGACTGGGCCTCTGCCTCTCTCCATCAGTGCCTGGTTCTCAATCACACCTCCTGATCTGGTTTGGCTGCTGGCAGCACAAGCTGTGTGAGAAGCAGTGCTGACAGCCCTGATGTCATCAGATGATGACATATGCTTTTGAGGCAGTGAATAGGTTTCTCTTCAACTGGGCAGGATTCTTCTCCAAAGACACATTCCTTTGAGCTGAATATGCTAATCCAGCTGTCCTTATAAATGAGCTGCTTCAAGGAGTTTTTCCAGTTGGCAGCCAGCTAGTCTAAAAGGCATCTGTGTGCTGGGAGGTGGTGTGAGGAGACTCAGTAGTGGATAAATACTGTCTGCTGTTAGACTAGACCAGCTTTCCTTAGAAAAAAAAAATTAAAAAATAACAAGTCTAGCAACTGTACCCCCTCATAAATGACTTTATTGATACAGGGAACTCTGAAATTGGTCAAAAAGTGCTTTCCTCAATCAGACTAAATGTAAGGACATTCATTTCAAAGGCTGTTGGCTGTGAACTCCAGCTGGGGCTCTGGCAGCAAAATAATAAAGTTAAAGAAAATAACCCTAAACACTGAAGAGAACCAACTAAATATTTGTTGGGGTTTTTTTTTTCTTCTTCATTCTGGATAGACTCATTAATGGAGACTATCTAAAGGGAATTGTTAATCTGTAGACCAAAACAACTTTTTTTTTTTTTTAATTTTATTTTTACAGAACAGAGCTGAATTGTGCTTAGTGTTTTTGTATAAAACTCAGCACGATGGCTGCCAGAACACAGGACAGAATGCCATTTGTTCCCCTGGGAGATGTTCTGACAGACTCCAGAAGCAACAACTTTCATGTCACCAGCACTGCTTGTGTTGCCTTCCCTGCTTGTCTTGGCTTCTCTGCCCCCTTAAAGAGGACTCTGCTTTCACCACCTGCACTGCTCAGATTTCTGGTCCTCTTGTTTGCTTACAGCAATGATTGACCTGTTTCCATTAGCCTGGCTAATCATTAGTTGACTTAAAATTGACACCTTCTCCTTGTCTGGTGGCTGGAGGGGGTTTTTTTGTTATGGTCTGGTGATGTTTCTCTTCAGTTTGTCTTCCCTTATTGAGGCTGCCTGAAGAATTCCCCTGTATTCTTCACTCCTCTTTCCTATTTGGAGTCAAGGTACACCTTTAGCACAAAAGTCTGGCTTTGTTGCTACATTTTTCCTGGTTTTCCTCCACTTCAGTGCCTGTGTTGAAAGCCAGAGGTCTGAGAGCCCTGGCTGATGGCTGAGAGTTGTAGAGCATGGGGACCTTCAGCTGGGAAACAATTCTTCAGGTGTTTAAGCTCAGATGTGTTGGTACTTTCTGTCCACTGGATTTTGGAGCTCTCCTGAGTAGAAAAACACTCTGCTGAGTATCACTTGGAGGTGATGCATTCCCACCAAAGATTAAAGGCCAAACCCCAGCTCATTCCTTCATCTTTAAATGATATTTCAAGAAGGATTTATGTGGGGAGAGTTTAGTGTTTGAATTGGTCATGCCTTGACTTCACTGGCTTAAGCTCGGCTGGGATGCTAATAATGACCCCAGACAGTGCTTTGGCCACCTGTAATGCACTTTGTTTTTTTTTTTTGGTGCAGTTCCCTTGCAGAGCCAGCACAAAGTCCTTCTGTTGCATTGCTAAACTAAATTTTGTGCACGTGTGCTGCTTGTGACTGGTGTTATCACACTGCTGCAAGCCTCTGCTTTCTTTTAACTACTAATCAGACTGCTCTTCATTTGCAGTTAATTTGAATGTCTGGTGCTGTGAGTAATAATGTTGTCCAGGAACATATTTTTTTTTTTAAACAAACAAACAAAACTTGATCTACATGTTATGGGAGGGGTTTAAAAAGAAACTTTTTTTTTTTTTTTTTTTTTCTTTGTGTGCAGAGAACTGCAGCTGTGCTTTGTGCAGCTTGTTTCTCATTGTGGTTTTGAACATTCTGTAGAATGGAGAGAGTTGGATGACTTGGAACCCTTGCCAGAAGTCCATCTTGGCAATTGGAGGAATGTCCTCAGGCTGAGGGCCACAAACTCATCAGGCTCAGTCCTTCTCCCCTGGAAGTGGACAGAGGGAGGAGGAGGAGGAGGAGGATGGGGTTTCTCCCAGGATGTTGGCATCTGCCTTGTTTTCACCACTGCTCATTTGTTTCTCTTTTTGCCACTTGGCACCTGGCAAAACCTTTGGATCTCTCCACACTGGGTGGCATCGTGCCTCCTCCTTAGAAGGTTCTTTATTTCTTCAGTCACAGCCCAATTGAAACTTGCAATGGGCAAGCTGCTGTTTTCCTGAGGCAGGCAGGGAGCTGCTCCCAGGCTGGAGGCAGAGCCATGGAGCTGCTCTGGGGGCTGGAAGTGGGAAACTCTTGGAGCTGCTATTGTTCAGCCCCTCTCCTGCTGCCCTCTGATATTCCCATGTTAGGAAGATTATCCAGATGTAATTTGAAGCTTGCCCTAGAGCTCACACGGACCCTTCTGCCCCTCCTGCTGGTGGCAGCTCTGCTAACAACCAATCCCTTAGTTACAGTTTGGGCATTACCAACATTTTACATCAGTGATTTAAAATTCTTTTCATCCTCCTAAGCCAGATAGTTGAGACTGCCCTCACATTCCCCCCTCTCTGCATTCAGTTGGCACCAGGAATGGAGACACTTAACAGTTTCTCAGGGATAGAATGCCTGAAGCTGCAGCAGGGTGAACTATTTGCATGGGGAAGCCCAGAACTTCCAGAGCATCTGTACAACTTTTTACCTTAGCCTTCTTTTGGAGTGGGAAGACAAATCCTGGAAAATCATTGGATGGAGTAATATTAAGAAGTGGGTTCAGGTTCTGGTCATGCTGGGCTTCTGAGCACGTGGCAGCATTTTATGACTTTGGGAACTGGGTCCCCTCTCTGGCACTGGTTATTTATTATTCTTTTAAGTAAAATGGAGCTCATCTACAATCAGCTTGCCTCAGAACGGGTGGAGGCCAGTGTGGAGCTGATTGCACAGCTCTGCAGTTTTGTTTGTCATTGCTGGGGGTGGGGGATGAGCTCCAAAAGGCCAACTCCCCAGCCTCCAGTGTTTGAACAAATCCTGTGCCTCTGCCTGGGTTTGTTCCTGTGCAGCTGCTGTGTTCAATTGAAAAGCTGTGTCAGGAGAGATTGCCTCTGTGGGGGGAGCTCCTGGGGCCTGCTTGGTGTCAACAGGGTCTAAAACCTCCTCAGCCCCATGGAGCTCAGCTGTTCCTGCTCCTGAACCTCCTGAAATCAAACCAAACTCCAGGTTTTTATCCTCCAGGGGCAGCCAGATCTTGTGTGGAAGTGAGAGGTGATAAACCTCCCTCCTCAGTTGCAGCAGAGGAGACTTTCTGCTTGTGTTGCTGACTCCTCATGTGGCCTGTTGTTTGAGCAGCTAATTTTTCATCCTTTGACCTTTCTTTGGTGATTGCCCATTTTGCCACCTGCAGCTTCAGCACAGTGATACAGATTTGTGCTGATATTAAAGGCCAGATTTGGAGAAGCAGCATAGTTAGGGGGACAGACTCTATCAGGGGTGAAGCCTTTGTGCAGTTTAGTTCCCAGTGGTTGGTTTGGTTGGTTGGTTTTGGGGTTTTTTTCATTTCCAACAGAACCTGCTTTCAGTTTTGCTTGGTTTGGCTTAGGAAGATTGGGCTTTTCTTGACTTTATTATTACAAAACTCCAGAGCCTGCCAGCCAAAAGATTCCAGAAGAGATGGGACAGCACAGCCTCTGGATTCCTGCTCTCTTTGAAGCTGTTGCTTGTGCTGTGTCTCTGCCTTTGAAAGGCTCTT
The DNA here is from genome assembly GCA_038090715.1 of Florisuga fusca. NCBI lineage: Eukaryota > Metazoa > Chordata > Aves > Apodiformes > Trochilidae > Florisuga > Florisuga fusca. Next base: position 2,938,903 of record JAAWXA010000035.1, on the reverse strand, counting down.
CAGAGGGAAAATCTGAGCAAGGAGAAATGAAGCTGATGGCTCAGTGTCACCTGTCCTGATGCTGGGCCTGGAGAAGTCACCTGAAATGCAGTTACCTGACTGAATGGCAGGCTGAGAAGCCTGCTTCCCCAGGGCTCTTCTTGAGGCAGAGGAGCAATGGGCTTGCTTCACCCTTGTTTTCCCTGTGTGGCAGGGAGATCCTGGGGGTAACCAGGCACTTGTGCTGCTCCTAAGCCTCTGCAAACTTCTCAGTAGAATCTGGATTCCACAGACCCACTCTGCATCTTCCTAGGGGTAAGAAAATGCTGAAAATGTTCCTTGGTAGGAAATACTTTATCTGGAAGGTTGTGTTAGCACTGGGTCAGCTTCCAGCTTGAAAATGCCTCTCAATAGCCTTTCCCTGAATTCATTATGCCTTAGTAAGTGGTTTCATATCCTCTGTTGGTGGTGTTTTATGAAGTTACCTTAAGGCTCAGCATGTGTTCTGGAATTAAACTGGAATTTCTGATTTGGAATAAGCTGCCCTTGGAGCAGTTATCATAAAGAAAAAAAATCTTTGGCAAAAACCATTGTCAGCTGTGTCCTTACTGTATCACAGTAGCACCTGGCTAACTAATTCTTTGCTGGAAACTCCTTATTTTATGTGAAGTGGTTATTTAGAGATGCAGCACTCTGTGACACTTCCAGGTAGCTGCTGTCCTGCAGATTTCTTCCCTAAATACTTGCCCAGTCACTACAGAATGCTGGAGGCCACCACATCCTCTGCTGTAAGGGTCAACTGCAATTTCCCAAATCATGGCCTGAAAGAAGCCCCTGGCATGCCCAGCACTCAGGTGGATTTTTATGAAGAGCCAAGGGGGGAAACACACTGCAGAGCACTCAAAAACTGCCCTGTAAGTTGAGTTTTCCTTGTAGATGATAAAAATTCCAGCCAGGCTGGGAATGAACCTGCTTATTACTCTGCTTTGAGAGGCTGCTGGGACCTGGATCCTGCTGTTACCTTTGCTGCTGTTCCCCAAAGCAGTTACTTGTTGCAACAGAGTGTAATTTAACAATGATTACAGATGGCCCTTTGCAGCAGGAGTGGAGCTGCACGTTGAGGATAACATTTGGTAACCAGCTTGCCAAGGTGTATTTTTTTTCTCTTATTTCCCAGTGCATGCAGTGAAGGGTTCCCTTGTACTAACGGAGCAAAAAATCCAAGTTTCATCCTCCATCTCAGCAGTGTCTTGCCTCCCAGTTTCAGGAGGGTCCAAATGCTGCTGGGATGAGGTCAAATAAGTGTGTGATTTGTTCTCCTAGAGGAATCTAGGTATTTTTATCCTTGAGAGGCCACGTGCTCCTTTGTGTTCTGGTTAAGCACAAGTATGTCAGAAAGAGTTATTTCTTCTGCTTAGAAGCCAGGATTTTGCCTTGTTCTGGTGAATCAGCTTTTACCTCCCCTCAGTGCAGGTTCTGTTCCTCTTTCTTGGAATTCTGGTGTGTTAATGTAGCTGAGCTCAGGTGATGTGTGGGGAGGCAAGGGGGAAATGGGGGTGATTTTTGGTAGTTGAAAGCTGCTCCAAGTCTTGTGAATCCCCTGTCAGCAGGGAGTGTGCTCCAGGGTGAAGTGAGCAGCTCAGACCTGCCTGGGTTAAACCCCACGAGCCTCTCGTGCTTTGCTGTTCCCTCTTTCAGCAAAGGGAGTGAGCAGTTTGGTAACACAGTGCTCTGTCTTTTCCACCTGCACCTTCAGCAGTGTTTCTCAGCCATCCTGGTTGGATTTGTTAGGCTGGGTTTACTCTGGAGGACCAAAGAGGAGCTGCCTCAGGGGCAAGGAGGCAGATGTGGTGGGGAGAAAGCAAACGTTGTCATCTGAAGATGCTGCTTCTCTTCAAACCTCCCAGTGGTTGAGTTGCTGTAGTTTTCTATGAAAACCCCTTGAGCCTGGACAGGTCACTCCCTGAGCTGGTGTGGTGTGGCTGGGAAGCTGGGACACTTCAGAGAAACTCCTGGTGCTCTCGGGGTGAGGAACCATTTCAGGATTGTTACCAGGATCCTGTTCGCTCCAAAATGTTCTAACTCCTCCAAGTTAGGAAAAGGCAAGGAAAAACCAGACTTTGGGATGACTTTGTGTACCACAGGTGTCATGTGAATATTGATTTCAAAAGGTGCTGCTTGCTGAGTGAGTGCCCCTCAGGGGCTGCCCTCCCCGGGGCCACCTTTTCTCTTCTCACAACCGGGCGGGCGAAAAAAATCTTCTCCGGCAGCTCCGTAGTTTTAATCCCCTGTTTCCTCTTAACAGGGTCACCTTGTCCTCCACGGACTGTTACATCGTGCACGAGATCTACAACGGAGAAAACGCTCAGGACCAGTTTGAGTACGAGCTGGAGCAGGCCCTGGAGGCTCAGTACAAGTACATAGTGATCGAGCCCACTCGCATCGGGGACGAGACAGCCCGCTGGATCACTGTGGGGAACTGCCTGCACAAGACCGCCGTGCTGGCGGGCACAACCTGTCTCTTCACCCCTCTGGCCCTTCCAGTAGATTATTCTCACTACATCTCCCTGCCCGCTGGGGTGCTGAGCGTGGCTTGCTGCACCCTCTACGGGATCTCTTGGCAGTTTGATCCCTGCTGCAAGTACCAGGTGGAGTACGATGCCTATAAACTGTCCCGCCTGCCCCTGCATACACTCACCTCCTCCACCCCCGTGGTGCTGGTGAGGAAGGACGACCTGCACAGAAAGAGACTGCACAACACGATAGCACTGGCTGCCCTGGTGTACTGTGTAAAGAAGATCTATGAACTCTATGCTGTATGACTTCAGCAGGGAAGAGAGCAACCCGCAGAGACGAGTGGATTAAGGCTCCCGCAGTAACGTTTTGTTTTGCCTCTTTGAGAAGCAGTGGAGACTGGGAAAGGAGTTGGTTTAATGGAGCTGTTATTTTGGCAAATAACACATCACTGGTGCACCAAGGTTTTTCAGTTCTTCGTTACACTTAAGAATGTGGATGTGTGGTGACTTGAGAGCAGTATGTCAGGCCAGGGGAGTCCGATCCAGCAGAAAAAAAGGGGGTGTGAGAGCTTTTTTTTTTTTTTTCTTTTTTTTTTCTCTTTTTTTGGGGAAACATTTAAGTATATTGTTTAATTGTATTACACAGAACCAGCCAGAAATTACCATTGACCATTAAAGGATGAGAATTTCAAATGCTTTTGCTCTCGTTACTGTTATCATAGTTCCCTTTTTCTAGCTCCCAGGGGATGGAGGCTTTGCTGTGAGAACTCCCATGCTGGTAATTATTTATGCATGCTCACACACAGACCTGATATTCCTCTTTTCCATTGCACATGGCAGCAGCCTCCATGTTACTCCCCAGCAGCCTCTTGTTGAGGGGAATTGCTGTAAAGTTGTTTTCCCTCTTGCTTGACCAGCTGTGTTTCTTGAGAGAGCTTTACTTCCCTTTTTAGGAACTGCTTAACCATCAATGGTTGGGACTGAAGGTGTCCAAACCCTCCTGCCCTGTCACCTCCAACCATTACTTCTTGGAACAATGGAGAGAACACTTAAGTTTTCAGCTGCAAACACATTCTGCTCACTTCTTGTGTGGAAACATCTCCACTGACACGTGCAGCTGGGGACAGCTGAGGCCCCACTGGGTACTTGGTGCCCTGACTGTGCAATTCTGCTGCTCTTGCTTGGAGCACCCATTGCTGGAGCTGCCTTCTGCTCCAAGGCATCCAGGGGGTTGTGTCTTCTGGGTTATTGGGAGTTTTAGAATCCAATCTTGTGCATCAATGCATCTTTTAGCTCAAAACTGTCCAAATCTTGTTCTGAACATGGGAAGTGTCTGCTGTTTTGGAAGATCTGCCAGTTCCTTATCAAAGCCAGGGGTTTGCTTCCTACAATCTCCTCTCACCAGATGGAAACAGGTGTGGTTTGCCTTGACCAAGCCAGCCTGGCACAGCTTCAGGCCTCACCATCCAAATGTGAGAGCAAAGCCCCTGACACAAACCTCCCAGCACCCAGGTGAGCACTTGCTGCAGCCCTGACCTTGGCAAGGGGGAATCTCAGGAGGTTGCAAAGCAAATGGAGCCCTTCTATCTTTATCATCCCAAATTGCAACAGCAGGAAACCCACCCCCATCCCTGTGCCTCCAGGCTTTTCTGGCCCCCGTTCCAGCTTGTGATTTTTTTCTTTTTTTTTTCTTTCTTTTGCTGATGCAGCTTTTGTGTGAGCAGAGGGTGTGCCTCCCATCCCCTGCTGTGCTGGGAAAAGGGGGTTTGCTGGGAATTCTGAGCAAGTTCTTTGACCACCTTCACAGGCAGCCCTGGAAGAAACTCCCGTGGCATCCAGGAGTTTGTAGGTGGGAACAGCCCTTGGTCTCTCTCACTGGTACAGTGGCTGAGTTATCTCTTTCCAAGGTTAAAAGGAGCTGGGATGCAGAGTGTCTCTATTTATAGCCACAATGTACAGTTGCCTTGGCAGAGAGGAGGGGAAGAAATGCAGCTACTTCATCTGGCTGTGCTGAGGCCAGGGCTGCTGGGCAAGCTGCTGCTCCACTCCTGACATTGTTCCTTCCTGAATTTCCATCTACTGGATGGATTTTAATCCAGTGGCAGATCTGCTGTAGCCAATGGATACTTTCTTGCTGCAGGAGGCCCTGAAATATCCTTGTGCCAGCCATGCAAAACACATTCATCTTTTTTTTTTTATTTTATTTATTTTTTTAATCGATGCACAATAATTGTCTGTTAGTTCCTACACCAAACCTCAGTGATTCTGAGGTCACTTTTTGTGTGTCAAGCTTTTCCTTGCCTGGGATGGTGATGGTGGCAGAAGGACTAACCTGTGGGTTTCTCCCTAAATGTGTGGCTGGCATCAGAAACTCTGGAGTTAAAGAGACCACAGGAAACTTGCTCATTTTTCTTACAGGAGAAAAGATGAAAAGTCATCTCAGCTGCCACAAGCAGGTGGGTCTGGTTTAAAAACATATCATTCTGAGGTGGAGAGGGCACAGATGGGGGCATGGAGGGCTCTTTTTCTAAAGAAATATTGGTGATAATCTAAACTAAAATGCTCGGGGACATCCTGGCTATTAGGAAGTCAGAGACCTGGGATCCATCGTGGGGATGGGTGCTGGGGGGGCAGCCTGTGTCCCCTCCCCCTGCCAGCAGCTGTGGGGTGCAGTGGGGAACAAACCTTCCTTCCAAAAGCCCCCCAAGCTTTGCTGCCCGTGCTGGAGCTGTTCTGACATGGAGTGTGTGACATTCCTCCTGTCACAGAGGGAATTTTTCTTCCCAAGGGGAATGTGCACTCTCCATGATCTCTGACTCGGAGCTGTAGGTGAAACAATAACTCCCTGTGCTGTTTTGTTTTCTTCAGGCCTGATGTGTCACCCCTCAGCACCCTGGATGATAACCCTCAGTCCTTCCTGAGTAGCTGTGAGCAGCTGGACAAGACTGGCAGGAGTCCTGTGCTTTTCTAAGAAATTAAGAGCCCAAGAATGGAAAACATGAAAGGAAAAGCACAACTTATGCTTACAGAATCCCCTTGTGGAGAGAAGGTAATACCTTAGTTTCCTGTTTACAGGAAAAGAGATCCATATATACAGCTTGAAAGCTTCAACTTGTAATTTCAACCCTGGGCCTTTCCATAACAAATCTGCACCCCCAGCCCCAGTGAAATGGTGGGGGGTGTCCTGACTGAGCAGCACTGTGATCATTAAACATGTCCTGGTCATCATCTGGGGTGGATTCTCAGACATAATTTATTAATATATAGGCATGAAGAAAAGGCTTCTGGAAGAAGTTCCTACTGAGCCTGCACACCTGTGCTGGAGTTTAACAGTGAATAATCCTCTGTGTGGATTCACACTGTCTGCTCCAAGCTTGGAGATTCCATAAAGAGGGCTGGGATGAAGCACGTTGTGTTCTGCAGCTGCTGCTGGTACAATAGCACCTTCTAAGAATGTAAGAAAAGAACATAAAACCCCTCCTGCTTTCCCTTCCCCTAATGTTACCTGCTGTAAGGAGCTGTCAGAAGAACAAAGGATTGATTTCATAGTAATCCCATTTATTTGTCATCAGATGTGCACTCAACAGGCAGGACACAAAAGGCAGGACCCCCAGAGGATGCTGGCAAGGGCAGGGAGGTGGCAGCAGGACCTCAGTTCCTACTGGTAGGCTTTATTTCAATTACATGTTTAAAACCATTATTTCTGCCTTCACTGAAGTCTCTCTGTGCAGCCACTCCTCTTTCCTAGAGGTGCTGGTATCCCTCACATGAGGACAAGGAGTGAAGAACAGAATATGTCACTCCCTCAGGCTGTTAGACTTGTTGAATGAGCAGCAATCATCCCCCCCCATTGGATGTAATCCTAATTAGCACCTGTAATTGCTTAAAAACAGATGAGAAGGGTCTGTCTCCTGCACTGTCCACCCTACCCATGCAGATTCTCCTCAGGTTCTCTGTGCTCCAGACCTGCAGGTGGATCAGGTGTGCTGCTGGCAGCTGCACAGGATTTACAGGCAACAGCACACCTTGCTGTGCTCTTTTCTGTTCAGTGCTTCCCCTGCAGTACCTTGTGCTTGGGCTAATACTGCACTGCCAGGTAGTGCAGAGCTGAGTGTCCCTGGGTGCTAGTAAGGCATGATTCAGACAGGGAAAATAATTTCCAAATGAAATTTACATTTTACATCAGTTACTTCTTTAAAAGTATGATTCAGACAGGGAAAATAATTGCCACATGAAATTTACATCAGTTGTTTCTTTAAAAGTGGCACTGGAGTTGACTTCAGCTTATTCTCTCAGATGGTTTGGCATGGTTAACAGGCTCTGTGGAGTTTACCACTTCAAGTAAGATGTTCTAGCTCAGATGGGGAGGAGTGGGAAGCAGATGCTGATCACAAGAGCTTCCCAGCTGAGGACTGGGTTTCACAGGGGCCACAGGGTGGGTGGGGAAAGCCAAGTGAAGGCAAACCAGGTGGGGTTTATTTGTAGCAGGCCAGGAAAGCTGAGCGTGCCTGGAGTGAGGTGAGGTGCTGTCTTCCAGCACGTGGGCCTCCCCTGCTGCAAAGTGTTCCCTTGGGTTACCCTCCCCTGCAGCCTCAGCTCTCCCCCTTTGTCCAAACCTTCCTGTCACCCTTCTTCAGGTGAGGGTTAGGTGCTGTTTTCCAGCAAGGGGGCCTGTCCTGATGTGGGGGAAAGTGCTTCCCACCCTCCATGCAAAGGTAAATTCCAACATTTTGAGAAAAGTTTTTCCTGCTGGGACACCTCCAGTGATGTCCCAGCCAAACTGCAGGGGCCCAGCCTCTCCCTCCAGTCACTGCTGGGCTGAGCTGAGCTCTTAGGAGCCCTTTGCTTTTCTCTCCTTTTTTGCTCTAGCTGCCATTAGGGTGAAGAAGAGCCTGGGGCAGAGGTTTCTCAGGTAGACAGCCAGGCAGGGTGTAAGGCCAGCCACAAGAACTTCTTTCTTCTTCTGTCCCACTGCACTGAGGACCACCCGAGCCACCTCTGCAGCTGTCTGTCCTTCCGCCGTGTTCTTGTCCATAACTGCCAAAGGAGAGCCCAGTGAGCACCAACACCAGCAGGTAAGCCCCCATTTTAATGCCTTTCCTAGCAATGCTCTGTTCTAACTGCACCTGGTTTGGGTTTTTACATCAGTTGTGTATAGGAGCCCAGAGAGATTTAATTAAGGGTTGGGCTAGAAAACTTGAATTGCCATCGAGGAAGGCAAAATTTGGGGAGTCACTGTTCTTCCCCTGCATCCCAAGTTGTCTTTTGATGCTTCAGGGCTAACCTGTGTTCCCACCAGAGGTCACACCTTGCAAACACACTTTGGAGTTAAGGCAGTGAGGTGGCAATGCTTTCAATATGGGGCCCAAAATCCAGTCTCACCTCCATAGCGAGACCCATCTGCTGTGACAGCGTTGAGAGAGAGGTTTGTCTGGATGTACCCAGGGCTTATAACTGTCACATCAATGTCATACTGCTCCACCTCTGCTCGTAGACAATCAAAGAAGGCCTGGGTAGCATGCTTGGAGGCAGCATCTGAAAAACAGGAAGAGGACTGTGCACTAGGAAGGAGGAGGGCTGAAGGAAGATTGATTCCCCCAAATGGATTTTTCACTGCAATGCAGCCACTTCTCAGCAAGATCCCCACAGCTGCTCCCCAGCTTCTAGGTTGGGGGTTGTTGTTGTTGTTTTTTCCTGAATGGCAGCAACAGGCAGTAGGAGTGAGAGGCAATTTAGGAAGGCAGAATGTAAAGACTCGAGTTGGAAACTGGCTGGGATCCTGAGCTTGGAATCACAGCCATGCCAGAGCACCATGGAGGGAACCCAAGCTGCCTCCCACTCCCAGTAAAGGAGACGTGGAGCCTGGCAGGGGAAGCATTTGCTCAGCCAGGCTGGGGAATGTGATGCCAGTGCATGCCCAGCTCCCTGCTGAGCCCAGTGGACTTGCAGAGCAGGTTCTGAGCTTGTCTGCACACAAGTCAAAACCTGATCACAAAAGCAGACAGAAAATTTCCCCCTCATAAATGGCTGAGTGATTCCTTTTGCTCGCTCCTTTTCCTTCCTAATGCAATGAAGTTATGGAATTAATGAGGAAGGGACTCTCAAGTGTTAAGGTAGGAGTATCAAGCTGTTTTCCAGACACTGAGAACACATTCTCCTTCCCCATTCCTACACAACTTGAGATTTTTGTATTTGAGAGTGCCTTCAGCAGCTGTGGGTGATTTGTGACCACACTAAGAATGATGCCCAGCTCTGCCTTCCCTGCACGCAGCCTGCTCTGCAGAGAGCTAAATGTGGAAGCAGTAGCCAAGTGTTCATTCAGTCTGGTGCCCCAAATATGTCTTCCCCATCTTCTGTGGAGGTACTTACATGCAGATCTGAAAGGAATGCTTATTTTGCCCTGAACGCTGCTGATGGCCACAATGTGCCCTTGTCTCCTCTTGATCATGGAGGGGAGAAGTGCTGGGAGAAGACAGGAAAAAAAAAAACCAATCAGAATAACAGTCCTGCCAGTGCTGCTGTCAGAAGCTGCTGCTTTCAGAACACTCAAGAGATGCCTCAGTGAAATGAGAAGATCCTTGTTTGTTCAGTGGGTAAGGGTGGTGCTTAAGATGCCTCTGAGTGAGGCTGCAGCCTGGCTGGGACAGTCACCTGCCAGGGTGCTCTTTGTGCCAGAGGAGTTGCACAAAGGTTGGGACAAGTTGCTATGATCTCCCACAGACAGGGTCAGCAGGAGTGGCACCTTTCTGCCACCAGGACATCTTTGCACTTCCTGCAGCTGAGACCCTCCAGGATGAACTTTGTGTCTCACTATGGGAGCTTCCTAGGAACCTACAAGGGTTCTCAAGGCTTTTCTCAGTCCAGACAGATCCTTCTAACCAGATTTTTCTTCAGGAGTTTCTGACAGACTGGAGTCAGGAGGTGTTTTAAACTAGGTGGTATCACTGATCAGGTGCTTCCCAGTCATCTCCAGGGCTGACCTATAAACCAAAACTTTCCTCCCCTCTTACCCTGTACTATACCAAATACAACTACAAACACAAGTGAAGTGAAGCAGGAGGTATCAGCCCAAAACCACTGTCCCCTTGTAATCTGGATTTAGAGGTACCTTTGGTGAGGGCTATAGGACCAAAATAATTTGTTTCCATCACTTTCTTGTCCACATCCAGTCTTGTGTCCACAACTGTGCCTCGGAAGCTAATCCCTGCATTGTTGATCAGGATGTCCACGTGACCCAAGTACTTCAGGATCTCTTCAGCAGCATTCAGGACAGTTTTTGTGTCCGAGAGATCAAACACCACAGTGTGAGGTTTGTGTGCCTGTGAATAAACAAAAAGTTGGCAAAAGCCCAGTTCAGGCTGTGCAGAATGTGCTGAATGTTATTGCTCATTATGGGATTTCCCAGCTCTGGACCCAACCCTCCTGCAATGAAAGCATGGCAGTTCCATTGGGCAGGGAGATGTGATGGGAGCAAGTTGTGCTTCTCTTTACTGGTCCTGTAGCCTGTTCCTTAGAGCAGAGCCTAGGAAAGGGGATGGTGAAACCTTCCTCAAGTACTAAAGTTTGCTATTGTCTTAGTAAGGAAAATGCATCTGAAATAGTGACAAATGTAATGCATGTGTCTTCTCCAGAAGCCAGTGGTAGGTTTGTTAGCCTCTGCCAGCAGAACTAGACCTCAAAAAGAAAAGCCAACAGAAGGGAAGTCACTTTTCCAGATGCAGGATATGACATCCAGAGGCAGGGGGTCTGCACTCTTCTTCCCCTGCCATTACAAGGCAGACTCTTTCAGCAGCCTTATTTCTCTAGGGTTCTTACAAGACCTGGCATGTCAGCTCAACATCCACCTCTAGCACTATCTATCCCTAACCACAGAGTTGCCTTTTTCCTATTGCTCAACAGAACCACCCCTGAGCAATCCTGTAACTTCTGTCCTAACACAAAGAGAAGTCCTGGCCCCACAAGCCAGGGAGCCCCTCTTTCCCCCACACTTACATTCTGGTGGTGATTGGGCATGGTTGAAAGCTCCTGCACCAGATCTTTGAGCTTCTCACTGTCTCTGCCACAGAGCACCAGCTTGGAGCCAGCTGCATGGAAGACTTTGGCACATTCTTTGGAGAGAGCAGGGAAGAGAGAAAAAGAGATGTTTGAATGCCAAACAGCAGATCCATGTCATACCTGGTGACAGGCTGAAACACCTGTTAGCTGCTGAGGGTCTGAGGTGGCTTTATGACTCTGGAGTGACACAGGTGACAGTGGTGAGGGTTTAAGGTGGTTTTATGGTTCTGGAGTGACAGACAGACAGGTGACAGTGGTGAGGCAGCTGGTGTGCTCAGTGAGTGTGTTGGTTATGCAGTTATTGTGCTGTTTGTGCATCCTCCCCCATCAGCTGATCAAATTTCACAGAATGGGTTGGGTTGGATCTTAAAGGGTCCTTAAAGACCAAGATCCCAACCCCCCTGCACGGGCAGGGACCCCTCCCACTGACCAGGGGGCACAAGGCTCCATCCAGCCTGGCTGCCTTTCTTCAGAGGGGCCAGAGTTACCTGGGGCAGATCATCTCATACAGCAGGGCCTGTTCTTAGGAGTTTCAGTTTTAGTGAACACCTCCTAAATTTCTGGAAGCCTTGGAGCTAGTTGGCTTCATCAGAGTGCTCCTCTTTCCCAGGGAAAGGCTGAAGAAGGGATTCCAGGCTCCTGTCCTCCTGCCTACCAGCTGTGGGGACAATCATGTGTTCTTCTTCCCTACCCCTCTGGGATCAAAGGGACAAAATGCCTGATTATGTAAGAGATGACACAGGTTGGTAATGAAGGGTGCTTCAGAACACACAGTCATTAGAGGTAGTCTAGAATTAATAATATTTATGTTAATAATTGGGAGTGAGAGGAAAAATATAAGAACTTGCCAATGAGTCAAGAAGGGGGGGAAATTTCACTGTACAAAATGCAACAGCATCCAGCACCTCATCTGCCCAGCCTGTCACAGCTGGAGGGTCTCTCCTGATGTTCCTTCTCTCTTCTTGATGTGAAACAAAAATTCTTTGACTGCTCCCAGCTCTTTGGCTGTGCCAGGCAGAGAGGACCAAGTCATCTCATTTGGCCTTTCAGTTACCAGACACCCCCTGGGGATAAACTCAGATGCAAAGACAGCACCAATTTGAGCTCTGTTTGTTCTGTAAATGTACTCATCCTAATGAAAGGCCTTGATAGCAGAGAGCACCTTCTCTTTTTTCTTCAAGAGGCTTTTAAAGCAATTATAGAAAGTAGAATTAGAAAATATATCCACTCGCATACAGAATTTTACTTGGGAAAAAAACCCTTTTTTTTTAATTACAGCAAAATACTCACTGGTGTTGGTGTTACCAAGAGTTTGAGTTTAGAAGGGATGAAGTTCTACTAGAATAGAAAAGGTGCCTTCATTTGGGTGAGAGGGAGAAGAAGGACAAAGCAAGGCAGGGCATCTGGAAATACAACAAACCTGAGTGCACAACACCAGTTCTGGGGAGTTTTAGAGAAAAAAATTGACTTCCTGGCTTTTTCAGGATTTAGATAAAAGACCCCTGAGAGCCCAAGAGCAGCCTAATTGGTTTGCTTTGTTGAGCTGCTGTTTATCCAGCACAATTAAAGCTTCCCTTTGCAGATGTGGAGCTTTTCTGGAATCTGGCTTTGCTGTAGCTCTGACCCAGCTGCACAACCTGCAGCTCCCAAAATCCAGAGCACGAGGAACTTCCTGCTCCTCACTGCTTTATCCCAATAGGTGCCCTTTCCACAGCCCACTCCTTCTCCTACTTTTGGTGCCCTTCTCTGGGAACCCACCTTTTCCCAGGCCAGAGGTAGCCCCTGTGATCACCACCACAGCTCTCTGGAGGTGTGCTCGCATCCGCATCCACTGCAGCAGCCGAAAAACAGCAAAGATCCCCAGGCTGCCAAAAAGCAGGGGGATGATGACTGTGCTGGTGAGATCCATGAGTTTTCCTTTCTGGACGGTCTTCCTGGAGCCACGGGGTGAAAGGAAACAGAGTGTTTTAACATCAGGAAAATTAGCAGAGGTTAGAAAACTAGGGAAGTGCTTTTTCTTAACCCTGCCTCAGCCCCCCAGTGACCCAGGTGGCACACACGGGTGTCTTCAACACATTCCCTCATCCCTTCTTCTAGACTTCTCAAAGTTCACATCAGTACCCAACTTCAAGCACTTAATAGCTGATCTGAACATCCCAGCAGGACACTTGGTGTTGCCTCTTGTCAGCTGTCCTGTAACAAAGGGGGGGTCAGAGGTGCTGTCCCCACATTCTGCTTTGAATTCACTCTCTTGTACAAAGTATTATTTAGAGTGGAAGCTCCTCAGGGCTGGGAGAAGTCTCTGCAATTTTCTGGTTGGGATTTCTCCACAAATTTCCCAATATATAGTGAGGGGGGGATGTTTCTGGTGTGGAATACTTGGGTCAGCTTCACCCCTCCCAACCCACTGCACCTGGGTGGTTCAGATCTCCCCTCAACCTTGGTCCCTGCAGAAACCCCACAGCAGAGCTGGGGATGAACAGTCCCAGTGCCTCTTCTCTCAGCACTCAACTCTGCAGCCTAGCAAAACTCCAGTTTTTCTGAACAGAAAAATGATCTTATAAATCTCTCCCAGCACAATCAGGACACCCGTGTGTGTGTACTTCACTGCACAGCCAGGCCACAGGCTCCCCTGGGCAGAGGGAATGCACCCCAAGTGGCAAACCAGAGACCCAAAAGGAGGATTAAACTCATTCTGTCACAGAGCAGAGCACTCAGCTGCTCAAACCAGCATCTTATTCTTCCACCTTTTTGTGCTGAGCAGACACAGAGCACGTGGTCTGCCCTGCTTCACTGCAGAGGTCTGGCAGAGATGATTTCACACCAGGGTGCATATCACCCCCAAAGTAAATCCTGGGAAGGAGCTGCTCAGAGACAGCCACGGGGCCTCCTTTAGGGGAGGTGGGAGGTTCCCTTATTGGTTCATCTTCAGGCAGTCCTTTAAAGCAGCTGCCTCTCTTCATGTTGTGTGTCCCCCCCCTTTTTTTTTTTTATTTTTTTGGCTCTCAAAGGTCTCTTGAGGTTCCCCAGCCAAGCTGTGGGCAGGGGCAGCAGGTGCTGTGCTGCCAGTGAGCCCCAGGGATTATGGGATATTTTGGAATCAAAATTCTTCAGCTCCTCTTTAGGACTTCTCATTATCTCCCAAGTGGGAGCTGCCAGGTGGGGTGGCACTTCCCTTCTGTGCCCCTGGGGGAGCTGAGCTCTTTGAAAACTCTGGTCCTGAGCAGCCTTGCTTCTCAGTGAAATGCAGATGACTCTGGGAAGAGGGAGATTTCCTGTTACCTTTTCTAACTAAACCCCACCAGAAGCTGGAAGGAGTCCCAGGTTTGATTACAGCATGGTTCTTTCACATTTTTTTGTAAAAATTAATGTGAAGTTTGCAAGGACTGGATTCTCTGGCCCAGGGGCAGGTGGAAAAGAATTCCCAAAGCCACCAACTCCAAGCTAACCATGTTCTGGCCAGGCAGCAGCCATTGCTCATTGGTGTTGAAGCAGCTCTGCCTGCTGGAATGAGTCCTGAATGGCATCACTTCTTCATCTCCTTTCTAAACAAAAACCTGCCTTTAATTCTTTTGAATTAATTTAAATTTTAAATTTTAATTTAAAATCTTTCCCAGCCTTTTATTGGTTTTCTTTCTCTCCCCCAAAGATATTCTATACTGATATTATAGACAGATATCTTATATACCACACTACCCCAGCTCTGCCCAAGGGCTGCAGCAGCCCCCCTGGAAATTCCTTCTGAGAGATGGGGTGGGGAAGAGGCTGGCTGGATGGAGAGGAGCAAGAGAGAGAAGGACTGAACTCATCAGGCCCTTTTTTCATCAGGGCACACAGCTGCAGCAGTGTGTTCCAAGGAAGGAACTCCAAAGGTCCCTTAAAAAGAGCCCCTGGCAGAGGAAATGTCAAGTTGAGTCAGGCTGGAGAGAGAGGGGAATGTCTTGATGCAGGCAGGTGTCCTCCAGGGGAAGTGGGCAAAGGGAAGGAGACCCCTGGGCTCAAATGGAAAGAGATTTCATCAAATAATACACCCCTCCCACTAGTGTGAACATAAACCCCACAACTCCCACTCTGCCTGGAGTACACTCAGCAGCTGGAGCCCTCTGGGAAGCTGGATGCCACAGATGGCCCCAAATTCAAACCAAGTCTCTTCCCAACTTTGTGCTCATCCACCTGGGGCCTGGAGCCTTCTCCAAAATGCAGCTTTTCTGAGCAGAAAACTGATTCTGGGCTTCTACCCCAGAAAAAAAGCAGGACAGTAACCCAAATTCTTTTGGAAATAAGACAGAATTCCTGCAGCACCTCAGGCCCACAGTAAGTTTTTCTTTGATTTCATAGTCTAATTTATAGCACAACCTTGTCAGCCCTTTTTTTACCTTGGTACATTGGACATGCTGAGCAGAAATGGATAAAAGAGATTATCAGGGGAACAGGAGAGCATGGGAATCAGCTGAAGCCCCAGAGCCACACTGCTGCTGCAAGGACAGGGTGGCAGTTTCCTCCTGCTCAGTTTTCAGAGCTGTTGGGTGGAAAAATCAAAGGAAAAAATTGCTGCAGCCTGCAAGATAAGGTCTTTTCTGTTCAGTATGAGGGTTCCTTGCTGCAAAAGGCAGAGGAAAAAACTGCTGCCATCTGGAGATGAAACAGATCATAGAGAAAAGACTTGATTCACACTGACAGAAATGCTGAGGTGCAAGATAAAGGGTTGGAAAAGAGAAAAAACAACAAATCCCAACTCCAGGCAGGTAGCACTTTGAAGTAGCTACAGACATCCCAGGGCTGATAACTCCATGTCACACTGAACACATGGAGGGTGGGGAACACAGGGGTTCCCACCCCTAATTTGGGATAAATTAAATATCCTCAGACTCCTGCTCAGGGATTGGAGACCCCACCATCACCTTAGTTGGAAAATCTGGGTCATGCTGAAAAAAAAAAACCTGTTATTAAATCTTAAGAGCTGTTGGTGACTCCAGGTTATCAGCAGGAGAGGAGCCAGTGCTGGTAATGGGGTCAGAGGAAGCCCTGAAATGCTCAGGTCTCCTCCCAAAAGGCAGGATTGGAAGATGCAGGTTATGAGAAAACAAAACCTGGCTGTTGCCCCATAAAGCCAGGACATTGGTTTCCAAAGGAACAAAGATCAAGAAGGGCAAGAGTGCACTAAAGGCAGCAAAGATGAGAATCAAATCCTGACAGAAACCAGAACCACGACCATTCCCCTAAACCACACCCCCCCTGCTGCAGCTCCAGGCACCAAGGTTCAGCTTTTTCCTTTACATGACAAATGGCAGCAACTGGGAGGCTATTTTCAGATACCAAAAGGTGTCATTTCAAAGAGGGATAAAAGGAAAGGAAAAAAAAAAGTCATTTTTTGGCTACAGAAGCCTTTGTCCAGAAGCACCAGAGCTCCAAGCTCCATTAGCTCCTGACTTTTAGTCTGAAGAAAGCACAATGTCCTACCTTGGGAAAGAACTCACTTGCCAGTGACTCTGAGCTGGTGGCTCCCTCTGCTCTTTTAACAGGACAGCTGGGACTTAAATTTGGAACTGGCAGCAGCCCAAGCTCTGCCCAGAGCCTGCAGAGCCAGGAGCTGCCTCTGGGAACAGCACAGGATGGGACCTTTCACACAGGGGGTGGTAACTCAACCCCCAGCCTGACGAGGTGGAGGTGAATTCAGCTTCTCCTGCTGAAGCTCCTCTTTGTTTCTGTAATTAAGCAAATAATTCCCCCTGTGGGATCAGAGCCTGGGTTGGGATGGAAGGGACCTGAAAGCTCAGGCAGTTCCAGCCCCCTGCAAGGGCAGGGACACCTCCCACAGCCCAGGCTGCTCCAAGCCCCATCCAACCTGACTTGCAGCATTTCCAGGGATGGGGCAGCCACAGCTTCTCTGGGTGACCTGGGCCAGGGGCTCAGCACCCTCAAATGAAAGAATTTCCTCCTCATGTCCAACCTAAATCTCCCCTCTTTGAGTTTTCAACCCCTGCACTACACACCTGAATCCTCAGCATCCCTGAAGCCCAATCCTGGCCCCACAACACTCCAGGGGGGGGGAAAAAGGAGCCTGGTGGATGAGGTGGAGTTCCCTGGGAGTGTCCACGTGTTTGGTTGTCACAGGGCAGGATCTGGTGCAGGGATCACGCTCAGGACAAGAACACAGACTGGGAATTGCTTCCCTGAGGAGCTCTGAGCACAGCTGGACAGAGAGATGAGTTCCTCATGGGAATCTGCTGGGAATGGGCACAGCTTCCAGCAGCACCAAATCCTTTGGGAGCCACTTCAGAGAGGCAGAACACTGAGCACTGCCTGGGGCAGCTACAGAAGGAGCCAAACCAGTGGAACCCCAGGAGGCCAAGGCCCTGCACCCCCTCTTCTTACAGAGTCACAGGAGGGGCTGGGCTGGAGGGGACCCCAGGGAGCACCAACTCCAACCCCTGATCCACTTCCCCTGCAGTTCCCAGCCCATGGCACTGAGTGCCACATCCAGTCTCTTTTTAAATATCTCCAGGGAGGGAGAATCCACCACTTCCCTGGGCAGCCCATTCCAATGCCTGATCACCCTCTCCTAAAGAAATTCTTTCTAATATCCAACCTAAACCTCCCCTGGCACAACTTGAGACCGTGTCCTCTTGTCTTGCTGATAGTTGCCTGGGAAAAGAGACCAACCCCCCCCTGGCTCCAACCTCCTTTCAGGGAGTTGTAGAGAGTGATGAGGTCTCCCCTGAGCCTCCTCTTCTCCAGGCTGAACAGCCCCAGCTCCCTCAGCCTCTCCTCACAGGATCTGTGCTCCAGTCCCTTCACCAGCCTGGTTGCCCTCCTTTGGACCTGCTCCTGGACCTCAATCTCCTTCCTGACCTGAGGGGCCCAGAACTGGACACAGGACTCGAGGTGTGGCCTCACCAGGGCTGAGTACAGGGGCAGAATCACCTCCTTGGACCTGCTGGCCACGCTGTTCCTGATCCAGGCCAGGATGCCATTGGCCTTCTTNNNNCTGATCCACCCCCCCCCCAGCTCAGTGTCATCTGTGAATTTGCTGATGATGGACTCAATCCCCTCCTCTAAATCATCAATAAAGATATTAAACTGAATTATTAATGAAAACATTAAACAGATATTTGCACCATGGTAAACACAAACCTTTGCCCCCAGGGACAGGGAACCAAGGGTGAAATACACTTCTAGCAACCCCCTCCAAAAAAAGAAAAAAAAACCAAAACCCAAGCCCAGACTGGCCAAATCTTATCGTTGTCTCAGTGACACCTCCATTCACTTCCAGCTTCATTCCCCCCCCACTCCCAAATCTCCTCTTGGCAATTGGGACACAAAACGGGACAAAGAGGAAACGAACGCCTGGGCCGTGCCGGAGCCACTCTGCGGCCCTTTCCCGCACCCGGAGTCCCTGTCCCCGCAGTGTCACAACGCCAGGCGGCTCCCTGTCCCCCCGCCCTGCTCCCAGCACCGATTTGCTGTTCAACCGCTGGAGCCGCCACCAATTCCCCACTTGGGAGCCCGGGGGCCGCCCCCCCATCCCCTCCCTCCTCCGGGCCTCCCCCCCGCTGCTCCCCGGCACCTCCCGGGATGGGGGGGGTCAGGGCCGGGGCCGCGGGGCCTACCTGGCTGCGGCCGTCACCATGGCCACCGCCGGAAGTGCCGCCCGAGGCACCGCCCACGGGGAGGCGGGGCGTCCGCCAATCAGAAGCGGAGGTTCCTTCACCTCTACCGGAAGCTGGTCCGTTCGTAGATCCCGTCCCTCCGGGAAGCCGCGCTCCCGGCCAGAGGTTCCGCCGCTCGGAGGCCGCGGGTTGAGCCCTTTGCCCCCACCTGGGCCCCCGGGAGGCTCCGCAGGGGCGGGGAGAGGCGAAAAACGGGGAAAAAGGGGCAGGGGGTGCTCCGGCAGGGACGGGGAAGGGCAAAAAATGGAGGAAAAGGGGCAGGGGGTGCTCCGGCAGGGACGGGGAAGGGCAAAAAATGGAGGAAAAGAGGCAGAGGGTGCGGTTTGGGTTCCCCAAAGGCCTCGGGCCCGGTTTGTGGCTCAGGCTCCGGGCAGAGGAACGGGCCTGGCGGGGAGAGCCGGGCCTGGAGGCACCTCCTGACCCGGCTCTCNACCTCCGCTTCTGATTGGCGGACGCCCCGCCTCCCCGTGGGCGGTGCCTCGGGCGGCACTTCCGGCGGTGGCCATGGTGACGGCCGCAGCCAGGTAGGCCCCGCGGCCCCGGCCCTGACCCCCCCCATCCCGGGAGGTGCCGGGGCCGCGGGGCCTACCTGGCTGCGGCCGTCACCATGGCCACCGCCGGAAGTGCCGCCCGAGGCACCGCCCACGGGGAGGCGGGGCGTCCGCCAATCAGAAGCGGAGGTTCCTTCACCTCTACCGGAAGCTGGTCCGTTCGTAGATCCCGTCCCTCCGGGAAGCCGCGCTCCCGGCCAGAGGTTCCGCCGCTCGGAGGCCGCGGGTTGAGCCCTTTGCCCCCACCTGGGCCCCCGGGAGGCTCCGCAGGGGCGGGGAGAGGCGAAAAACGGGGAAAAAGGGGCAGGGGGTGCTCCGGCAGGGACGGGGAAGGGCAAAAAATGGAGGAAAAGGGGCAGGGGGTGCGGTTTGGGTTCCCCAAAGGCCCCGGGGCTGGGCCCGTTTTGTGGCTCAGGCTCCGGGCAGAGGAACGGGCCTGGCGGGGAGAGCCGGGCCTGGAGGCACCTCCTGACCCCCCAGGGGATCCTGCCGAGCTCGGTCGCTGGTTTATTGCCCGTTGCCGATTTCCTGAGCTCAATTCCCTTTTTTTTTTTTTTTTTTTTTTTTTTTTTTTTTCCCGGTGTCTCCACAGGAAAGGGGGAGCTGGAGGAGCTGCCTGGGTGTGATCTGACTCTGGGAGCAGCAGTGGCTGAGGTTCTGTGAAAGGTGAAAAAGTTTTGTGGTTTTTTTTTTTGGTTTTTTTTTTTTTTCAGAGTCCTTTTGAAAGCCACGACCAGGGGAAATTTGTTTCTTCCATTTTTACCTCCAGGTCCCTGCAGTGATGCTCCAAAAGATGCCAAGGCCTGGCAGCATTCCTCCTTGTGATGGGTCTGGATGAGCTCCAGGTTTTTTTTCTGCTTCCACCTCGAGGTCCTGGTGCTGGGAAGGGGCAGCTGGGCACGGCCAGGCTGGGGCTCAGCTCTCCCCAGGCACTTGGAAACCTCAGGCCCCGTGGTCCCAACCTCCAAATGGCTTTAAGGAGCAAAGGAAAAGGTGGAAAGCTTCATCCCAGCACAGGGAGTTTTCAGGAAATGTTTCCAGAGGCAGCCAGAAACACCTCAGCATTACCCAGACAAGGATCCCAGGTGGCTTCTCCTGGTGAGGAGCAGTGAGTTAGAGGTTAGGGGGTCAGGGCAGCCATTTGAAAGGCAGTTTTGTCTTATTTTTTATGTGACAAACAAAAATTATATTTTTTTTATGAGACACAAAAGGAAAATGCTGAAATGAACTCACAGCTTCAGCCTTTGCCATTGGTAAGGGAGCAGTATTTGGGGAAAGAATCCAAGATCTTCCTGAAAAAAAAGCATTCTGAAACCTAATTACCTTGTTTGGCTTCAGGACCAATATAAAATGAAAGAATCCAGAACTTTATTTACACAAATGATACTGAAAACCAAAAATAAAACAGCAGAAGGGAATTTCTGCCATGGCAACCTCTCTGGAAGCTGCAGCCAGTTCAGTTTTCTGAAACTCAGGGCTGGAAAAACCACTTCAGGATGAGCTGCAGCCTGAGGCATCCTCTTGCCTAGAGGACAGGAGCTGCCCCAGGGCTCTGTCCAAGCTCCTGTGGTGGTTTTCCTGCTCTCTGCCAGCCTGGTTGTTCTAAGAGGGAACAATCTCACCAGACTGCCAGGAGGTGGCAAAATTGCTTCAAACCAAGTGCCCTGGGGGGTTGTGCAGCAGGGACAGGAGTCACAGCTGGAGAAGGAAATCCATGGAACCAAGGCTTGGCTTTGGTGCTTTGATTGGGATTCTCTTATCCTGAGGTTATTCCTGTTATTACCACTCAGCCTTCTCTTTTTTTTTCCTCCCCCTGTCAGGACAGACCTGCAAAAGGCTGGAATCCTCTTTGCATTTTAACCTTTCCTTGGCAAACACCCTGCAGTTCTCTCCCTGCCCTCCTGAAGCTCAGTTTTTTTTTTTTTTTAGGGGCAGAAGATCTCCAAACTCAGGGAATCATTTGCACTTGTGTTTGGTGACATCTTCCCTGCAAGCAGCACTGAGTGCAGATCTGCAGCCTGCTGACCCTGCTCTCTAGGGCAACAATTTTGTGCTCCAGTTCCTCCAGGCTCTCCCTGGACACCTTTTTTTTTTTTTTGCAAGGAATATCAGATCTAACATCTCTCTCAGGAAAAGCCTTGGCTGCTTCTCCTAAGAGCAGAGAGATCCAGAGGGTGACAAAAACCTCCCCCAGGGAAAAGATCCTTCAGGAAGTTTGATCTGAAAGCCCCCAGTTTCCCTGTGCCTGGAAAAAGGGAAATGTTCAGAGGGCTGGGGCCTGGTTGAAGGTTTTCTTGGCTCTGATGCCTGAGTGCAGACTCCACTCCCTGCTGGTATGGGTTGGGGTAACAGGAATCGGTGAAAACAGAGTGTTAGGGGGAAAAAAAAAGGTAGAAAACAGAAAGGAGGGCTCTGGGGGGGCCTTTCCCATTCTCTGCCCCACAGCTCTGCAGTTGGTTGTGTCCCTGCCAGGCAGTGGACATGGGAAGCTGCTCTGGATTTGTGCCTCAGTTTCAGTTCTGGTTTGGAGCCAGGTTCTGCCTCGAGGCCTCAAGCTCCTTTCAGAGGATTCTTGCTGGACCCTTGGTCCCTCAGCTCTTCTCATGAAGGATTTTGCTCCAGGTTCAGCTGGCTGCACTCTCAGGTTTTTTGCACCACCTGAGGAGTTTTACTTTTTAATTTTTTTATTTTTTTTTCCCTAAGTCAGTTTCTCTGAGCTCTGGTCCCAGTTGTTTATAATCCCTGCTTTCCCCAGCCCCTGCAGTGCAGCATTTCCAAGCTGAGGATGCAAAGAGTGCAGACTGAGTGAGACAGCATTTCTCATGGTGCTGCCAATCCCTGATCTTTGCAGCTTCCCCAGGAGCTGGGGAGGAGGGAGCAACCTCCCCTCCTGCTGAGGATCCTCCAGCACCCACCACAACCCCCTCAACCCACCCCAGCACCTCCGGGGGGGGGAGATGCTGATGGTTTCTCACGGGCAGGATTGGAGCTGTGGCAAAGCTGAGGGACCATTTCCATTCCTGGAATTGCTGAGGGAACAGCTCAGGCCCAGAGTAGAGACAATATCTCCTCCCTGCAGCTTTGCTGAGCTCAGGATATCCAACCCCACCTTTCCACCCTCTGTTTTAGAGGGGTAAAAGCTGAGAGCTGCAGGGAAGTGCATGGCTTCCCCCTCTGTGGGTTGGTTTGGGTTTTGGGGTTTTTTTTGTGGGTTTTTGGGTTTTTTTTTGAGGGTTAGGAAAGAGTTAAACGCCAGCAGAGGGAGAGGCTGTGCTATTGTTCAGGCATCCCTGGGTCCAGGGTGCTGATCTCTATTCCCGGATCTGCCTCTGGCTTCCTGCAGTGACCTTGGGGCAGTCACTTACCTTTTCTTTTCCTCAGCTCCCAAATGATAACATGGAAATCATTCCCTTCCTGTGCTGCCTCGGTTCCCCGCAGGTTTGGGGGTGGCTGGGATTCTCCAGTGGGGAGATGCTGGGAGGAGGAGAACACCTTTCCCCTTCCCACTGGAGAAACATTCCCGCAGCGGGCAGCAGGATGGGGACCTGTTCCGGTTCCCTCAGGTACAGCGCGGGGTGTGTATGTGCTGAGACTTCATTTTTTCTTAAATTTTATTTTATTTTCTACTAGGCAAACCCGTGGTGAAAGGCAAAATTCCATTTGTCGTGGCTGCAGCTGCCCGAGGGCGATGCCACCTGCACTGAGCCCGCACTGCACTAGATGGGGCTTTTGAGCAAAGGTTTGGAGCTTTGAATTTCCCAATTTTTCTTCCCCCTTTTCCTTCCCCTCCTCTTTTTAACACCGCGGGGGGAGCGTTAATGATGCTGGCGATTGAGCAAGGCTGATCTGGGGCTCCTGCAGGCTCCAGCCCCCCACTTCAGGGGGTCCCGCAGGCTGCACCCCCCCAGCCAGCCCGTTCCTTTTGCAGCAGGGATCAGTGCTGGGCTGTGGCAGAGGATGGAATTCTTTCCGTGTTTTCTATTCCCATAAGGAAAAGGCTTCAAAGAGCAGGTCCCCTCCCCCTCTCTGCTGGTGAAGGGCACTTAGGGAAGCTGGGGGGGGAAAAATTAAAAAAAATCCAGCCCTGACAGATGCATTTATTTCACAAACCTCTGCCTCTCCCACCTCGGCAGAAGACTGCTTGGGTTTTTTTTGTTGTTGTTGTTGTGTTTTTTTTTTTTCTTTTCAGTTTCACAAAGGGAGATGCTGGGTTTACATCCATCTTTGTGTTCAGGGGATGGTCACCAAGCCAAGGTCACTGCTGCTGCCTGGCAGTGTCAAGCAGGGAGCCAGCAGCCTCCTCTCCCTGGGCTGAGCACGGATCCCAGTGTGGCTTCTCCAGGTAAGGAAGGGGAAGGGGCTTGGAGCTGCCAACACGAGGTGCTGGGCAGAGCAAGCCCCAGGAACAGCCTTCCCTCTGAGAGAGGCAGCAGAGGTGAATGAAACTGTAATCAAACCTTTCCTGTGCAGCCAGGCAGGGGGTTGGCACAGGAGGGGGTGTGGGGCTGTCCTGCCACCTCTGCAGGTGACAAAGGGGGCTGCCTGTCCCCAGCACCCCAGCTCCAGTGCTCCCCATCCCCTGCTGAGCCCCTCGGGGGTTCTCTGCTCCTCTGGCACCCACCTGCAGCCCTGGTGTTGGGTGACACTTGTCCCCTGGCAGAGCCACCTCATCCTGACACTCCCATGGGAGAGGTTTCATCACCTCCAGCTCCCTCCCTGTGGAATGTTACAACCAGAATTGAATTGTGGAGATTTGGAATCCTTGAGGCCAGGAGGGAGATGATGCTCCTGCCTCTGCCACTGCACCAGTGACAGTGATTCTGTGTGTGTGACAAGCCCTGGGGCAGCCCTGCCCTCCCGTGCTGGGTGGCAGTGATGTCCCCAGAGCAGGGACAGGAGTGATGCTGAGCTGCAGTGTGACACAAACCTCCTCTCAGGGCTGGGAGCTGAGGGTGATTTCTTTGTCATTCCCCTCTTCTCATCTCACCACACATCTGGGGGTTCAGCCTGGGGAAGGGATTGCTGGTGACCAAACCCTGGTGACCAAACCCAAATCCCAGGACAGAGAAACTGTTTGGATGCAGGGCTCAGACTTGGGAGAAGAAGGAGCAGTGGGGACAGTGTATTCCCCCACATCTCTTAGATCTGGAGAGCAAACCACTCTCCCACTCCCTCCTGGCTGGGAGGGAATTGCACCATCATCTTCACCATCACTGCTGCATGCAGGTTTTTTTTTTTTTTTTTTTTTTTTTCCCTGAAACGTGTTTGTTTTCTTGGGTTTGGCTGATGGAATTTGCCAACGTGTCCCAAGTTCTGTGGTTCTGCAGCTGAAAGCAGCACTACCTGCACGGGGGAGAGGATGAGTGGGTTTCAGTTTGCAGTCTGGCTCTTCCCTCCCTCCTCCCTTTTCCCCACATCCCCATGTGTTACAGAGCCAGCTGCTCCCGGAATAGTTTGGGAATGAAATGTCACCCTTTGAAACTTGGTGAGTCACACTTTTTTTCTTTTTTCTTTTTTTTTTTTTTTCTGTGGGGGGAAGGAGAATATGAAATCCTGTGGTGTGGCAGAGCATCTCCTGGTGAGTACAGAGAGATTTTTCAAACCACAGCCTCTCTGAGGATGGAGTTGAGGGGCTGCTGGGTGTGTCCACGCTGCTTTTTTGCAGGAGGATCACAAAACCCTCTGCAAACTTTTGTCTTCCTTAACGTGTCCACTGCAGCTGGAGCCCAGTGCCTCCTCTGACAGGACTGGGTCAGATCTGTCTGACAACACACCTACAGTGACTCTCTTAATTAAGTCTCCCTGCACTGCTGTGAGGTGTGTAATTACAGTGAGACCTGACTTCAGCAACCACCCCAGGGACTCATGAAAAGAAAAAAAAAATTCTTTACCAGAGAAGGAAGGAGCAGAATTCTACTGAATACATTTTCTTGGCTATTTTAGGGGAAGTTTATTTCACAAAGGGGGCTAATCCTGCTGCTTTCCTCTCAGTGTACCCCATGATGCCTTTAGTGTGCTGTGTGTTACCATAATCAGGTTTTTTTTTTCCTTCCAAAATGATACTTGAAGACTTTTGTCTTTTAACAGAGGTTGCTATTAAGAAATAAACAGTGTCAATTAGTGCAAATGGTGGCACTGGTCTTGTGAAATGAACTATTGTTTCTCAGGCCTGTCCCTCCCTGCCCAACCCTTGTCCAGTGGTAGAAATATTTAGTCAGAGGGCAACATTCAGGATTCCTGCTCTGAGGGATTATAACCACCCAGTTTTATGGCTCCACATGGCAGCTCTGCCTAGGAGGTACCAGGAACTGAGTGTTAAAAGTACCCCAGTAGTTGTGATACTAATGGTGTCTCCCAGAGGCTTCCAGCAGTCCCAGATGGACTGATTTTGGGTGTTGCTGCCCCAGCCTCTTGTCAGGGGTCTCTCTGTTGGGTGCCCAAGGTGGGAGGCTGGATTCTGCCTCAGCACTCACAACCCAGAGTATTCACCTCACCTGCCAGCTGCATTTTTATCCCAAGAACTGTGGAGGCCACTGAGAAGATAATGCCACCCATTTTGTAGCTTCTGCTTCAGCAGAAATGATCTCCAGCTGAAGGACAGGGAGAAGCTGGAAATAGTAATACCATTAATAATCCCAGGATGGGCTGGCAGCCCTTCCCCTGAGTCCCACCTCCAGTGGCATGCTGAATGGAGGCTTGGGAGTAAAACTCCCAAATTGCAAGCCCAGCTATGAAGCCAGCTTGGTGGGGATTTTGCAAGCATAAGCCCCAGGGGATTTGATGCCATCTCTGTCTATTTTATTTTATTTGAGCTAGTAGCAAGATTTGTTGAAATGTGCATTTCTATCTCAAATTTGAGATAGTGTTAACTACAAACCCACAGACTCTGTCCTCATTGGATTTGACCAAAATAATCTCTGAATGCAGAAACTTGCTGCAGAGCTGAAGATCTTGTTTAGCACAATATAAAACAACCTCAGAGACATTGAGAAATCAAATCAGGCTGACATTCCACGTGGCTTTTCCTCAGCAGCAAAATCTACTTATC
Source organism: Florisuga fusca (assembly GCA_038090715.1). NCBI lineage: Eukaryota > Metazoa > Chordata > Aves > Apodiformes > Trochilidae > Florisuga > Florisuga fusca. The sequence continues at coordinate 2,913,084 of JAAWXA010000035.1, read as the reverse complement.
TGCCCCACTGATTTCTCTTTTTGTGTATCACTGTTGCCCTTTTTTCTTCACTCAGACTGGTTCAGAGATTTGGTTTGCCCTGAGGGTCTGCAAGGAGCTGATCCAGCAGTGCTGCAGGAGCTGGAAGTTGCAGCAGAGTGAGCCAGGTAAGAAAAGGGTAAACCCTGTGGTACCTTCTCTGCCACCACGTTTGAACTTCCAGATATTCCTGGATACCAGGAATTCTAAACCAGAATGACATTATGCTTCAGTATTTTAGTGTTTTTGACTTCTTAGCCTCTTTCTTCTCTCCAGGGGTGTCTGCCTGGCCTGTTTGCCTCCCCAGATCCCTGATGGGGATTCCTTTAAGTTGCAGTTTCCTGCAGGTAACTCCCCAGAGAGCAGTGGCCAGGATCTGTACAAATGCTCCCTATTAAAAAGCAGTTGATTGCTTAGAATGAGGTTAGTGTCATTTCAAATGGAGTAACAAAAGATTAATTTGTTGAGTATACAACTCACTGAAGTCCTGAGTTCAGTAAGCCTTGGGAGTTTCAAAGATAACTGGTGATTTATTCCAAATTCAATGGTTTATTTCAAATCTAACCAAAACCAGAGGATTTTCCTTCATCACCTAAGAGGGATTTCCTGTGTGCCTGAGACCACACATCCTCTTAGACCTTGACAAAAGGGATACATAACTGTGGAAGCCTTCCTAACATAGACGAGCATTTTGGAAGGCCAGGATTACTACTGGTTTGGTTTGGAGAAAAAAAAAGACAAGCAAAATGATGTTGAGCACTCATTAGTGAAGCATTGTCAGAACACAATAGGAGAACAAGACAAAAGGCAGCTCAGATTCTGTGGTATTTCCTAAAGGGCTCCCTCTTGCACATGGCTATTCCCTGCCAATCCTTTGGTATTGTTTTTGATAATTAATAGAAGCTGAACAGATGATTGTTGCATTGTTCATTAAGTGATTCATTTACATTAAACAGTGCTCCAAAAAGTAGGCTTTGGGTTGACTTTTTTAGCCAGTTCAGTTATTTATTTGTACGTTTTAATTACCATCTTGTAAGTCTCCACTGTACATAATTGTTTCCTGATTGCTCCAGCTAAATTACACAGGGTGGAACTCCTCTTAAGTCAGGGGTCCAGCAAGCCCTGACATAGAAACAGCATCTTTGTGTTTGCAAAGATGTTTTGAGTGGCCACTTCTAGAATAACCTGCTTCTGATTCAGGAAGGTGCTGAGCTGCTGAAGCATCTGCAGGTCCCTGGCATCCTTTTCCCTCTGAAAGCTGGGCCAGGAAGCAGAAACTTTGCTGCAGGAGCCATCACAGTCCCATTGATTTCCTCATTAATCTCTCAGCTCCTGCTGCATGTCTGCACTGAGGGTTCTTTATGAACCCAGGGCTCCCACTGCAATTTCAGGCTTTTCTTGGCAAAGGCCAAAAGTTTTGGGTTGTTTTCTTTTGTATTGTTTTGCAGGGTGTGACAGATGTTAGGTGCTGGAGGGCATCCTGACAGCACTGCAGTCAGAAGAACTTCAGTGTAAGTTGTTTAGCCCCAAATCCACATCTAGAACTGCAGGTCCACTCACTGGGATGTACTTGTGGGTGGGGGAAAACGACACATACTCAAGGGCTTTTTTTGATGGTCAAGCACTTAAGGAAATCAGCACTCCAGGCCTTTCCATCTCCAGCTGTCTGAGAAGTTCCATGACTTTGTGTTTGCTGAATGCCTGCAGTTCCAGCTGAAGAGCCCTGATTCCCTGCTTATTCTCTTGTCCCTGTTTGAGTTACCAGGAAGAGAAGTTCCATGTGGGCTCTTGGTTCTGCCTGTGTGAAAAAGCAGAGTCTGGGGCAAGGCAGGAAAACTGCAGTGCTGCAGAGAGGGGAAGGGAGCAGTCCTGATAGTGCTGAGCTGTTCATGTCATGGGGCTTAGGTTTAAATCTCCCAGGGCAGAGCACAGCAGCCTTCCCAATCTTTTCTGCCATTTTCTTAGTTCCTTCTCTGTCCAGGTAGGAAATATGAAATCCACAATCCTGTGCCTCCATCTAAAAGGAAGAAGTTTGTTTTGAAGAGTTGATACATCTGTCCCTGCCAAGATGAGGCAAGGAAAAGCTTGACTCTCTGCAGTGAGTCCCCTGTTAACTCCTAAGCCAAATGAACAGGGAGGACAATGACACTGGAGCCCCCCAGAACCCTGACAGAGATTGCACTGCAGCTCTTTGCCACTCTCTGCAGCTCTGGGCAGAAGCTGCCAGGTGGCTGCCTGAGGTTTGGGTTTCTCTGTGTGTTCTGTAACTCTGCTTCAGCCTTTGCCTGGGCTGTGATTAAAACAACCAACCCACCCCTTAGGATCTCCCTGAGCTTCTTCTGGGTTCTGTGGCACCTTCACCACCCCAGACAGAACTCAGCAGACACACAAACCCAGCCCTCCCTCTGCACCAAGCCACCAAGCATTGAAGGTTTCCCCCACTGCCTTCCACTTTAACCCTCCAGCATTGTTCTCCTCAGATTCTTGCTCTCCCAGGAGCCCACATCCCTCTGTGTTTAGTGGCAGGCAATGAAATCAAACCCTGCATTAGCAGCTCCATAAGAGCTTTGCTCAGTGGAACCCAACTTCCTTCATTAATCCAGAAAATGAGAGTTGTTTTCTTACATTTGAGGAGCTAATTATTTAAGTGCTGGGAATTAAGGCTCATCAGAGACTGGAGCCTGATTGTGGGTTTGCTTCCCAGGGGATGGAAGGTGGAAGGAAGATGGTTTTGCACAGGTGTGCAGTGTGGCATCACTGCTTGGAGTGGGGAACAACAGTGTGCAGGTCCTTGTCTCCCTTTAGCATAAACCCCCCTCTCTTTGTACATCCCCTTTCTGCCAGACATCATCTAATGATTCTTCCCATTCAAGCAGATTTTTTTTTTTTTTTAAATCACCACTGATCAACTAACTAACTCCATAGCTTTATTTTTTTTTTCTCTACTATAAAAAGATGTACAAAAATGTATTGGTGGGTGACCTGGTCTGAATATTTGGCAGTAAAACAAGAATGCCTTGTCTCCTCTGGGTTATTAGAGAGGGAAACAAGTTCCCATCAGATGTCCTCTGATCAGTTCTGCTTCAGTCTTACTTTTGGTCACCAAACTCACAGAGGGGTTTAGATAGATCAGCTGCTCTGTAACCTCCCAGTGGCTCAGGACACAAGATGAATTGGGTGAAAACCCCCCATGTCTGTGGGAAACCACAGAGAAGGATAGATCTGTTGTTATAAACAAAGTTTGTACAACAAAATGGCTTTCAACAGTCAATGGTGCTTTTGACATTCTTCCCAGAAAGTGCCAGAGCCCACTGGTGCTATTGCCAGTGACTGGATGCAAAGGAACAGGGATGTGGCTCTGATAGTGTCACTGGATGGATCTGCCCTTCACTGCAAGCAGCTTGCCAAGAACCAAATTTTCATTTTTCTGGAGGTAGCCAATGTCCTGTGTTGTCTTCAGAGGCTAAGGGAGTGAAGTTCTCTGTGTGTTCAGTTGAAGCCAGATGCTGAAGTATTGTCTGGATGTAATTGTCTTGACAAATAGCAAGAGTGACATTTTAGCTCCCTGCAAGTCAGTGGCAGAATTCCGTGGAGTCTGGGGCCAAGGTTTCATCCTTTGACAGTGCTGATGGGACATCTAACAAATGATCTTCAGAAAAATAAGCACGGGCATTCTGTTTGTCTAGGATTCTTTTCAACCTATGGGCTGCAAATCCTTGGAATTCTGTGCACTCATTTGAAGAGGGCTGCAAAATACCACAAAGGAAACTTAATTGTCAGAGTTAAATTAGCTGTACAGGGGTCCACGATTCCAAAGGAAAACTTTAGGAGTCAACTATAAAGTTCTAAATCAGCTCAATCCAGCAACATCCACCTGTCTGTCTACTCTTTGGACTTTCCAGGCATCCATATGGCAGGAGCTGTGGAGCTGAATTAACCCTTTGTCCTTTGTGCTGAGCCCTGTGGGAGGCTCCAAGCTGCCACTCCTCAGGGTTTGGTTTTTTTTCAGTGGATTTGGCTGCAAACAACCCCCTTGTTTAAGAGAAGGTGTTGTAGCTGAGACTAGACAACCAGTTCAGTTTTGTAGCAAGGTCAGTAAGTTGTCCCTGAGGTAAAAGAGCAGGTGCACAGTGTTCTCCCTGCAGACTTCCAGGTGTCTGAAGGATCTCGGATGAAATTTACAGGGAGCTAAAGGCAATCAGCTTCTGGCAGAGTCATGGAAGAGTCTCTGCCTGTGGTACTTCCAGAGGTTTAAGCCCTGCAGTCAGACATGCAACTCAGTGTACTCTAAAGGCTTTGGATTAAGTAGTGGTAGCAGAGGTACTACTTGGATGGAAGGTCCTAATGCTTAGATGAAAAAAAAAATAAAAGGCTTGAGCTAAGGAAAAAAAAAATCACTAAAGATTTAAAATAGTAATTTGAAAGTGTTAAAAGTGTTCTGTTCAGGGTTTCAAAAGGTTTTCCATCTGGGTTTTGGTAAGCAGAGTTGTTCTGTAAGTTCTTTCCTGTTAGACTGTGGGAGAATTTGTCATTTTTAGGGTGCCTGAAAAGGTGCTGTCATTTCAGGGTGCCTGAAGGGGTGCTGAGGAATTTTCCTGTATTATTTGCTGGTTATTAGCATGGAGAGTCCTTGTGCTTGCAGGAGCAGCCAGGTTCTTGTGATGGGAACAAGACACCATAGCTGGATCTGGCACTTCAGCCACATGCACAGAAACTTCTCTGGTCTCTCAGGAAATGAAATGGGGTTTCTTCTCTGGAGAACTGGGTCCAGGGGGAACCAAAAAGGCTTCAGTGCTGAAGCCCAGCATCCACCACACAATACCCAAGCCATGCTTCTCCCCTCCATGTGGAGGAATCTCCTAGGAGTCTGCTTTCATTGCTCCACCAGAAGCAGGATGACACTTAAGGAATACTCCTTTCTGGCAACAAATTCCTGAGCTCCTTTTCCAGTTCTGCCATGTGCAGTGTCAGGGATTTCTCAAACCATTCAGTCCTTGAGTTTCAAACCCCCAAGCAATGCAAACCCCTGTACAGTCCCTTTCAAATCCATTTCTGGAGCCAGAGTCTTCAGACACACACTTCTGCTTCACTTGTCATCCAAGTTTCTGTGAGGAATCCTAAGTAAATCCTTGATGTGGCTCATACACCTGACCTAAGGGAAAGGTTTGTGTTCAGCTGGGGACTGAACTGGATATCTGAACACATATTATGTGGAAAAGTGTGTCCAAATGATAAAGCATCAATTGATTCATGCCTATCCAGTGAAGTCTGGAAGTGCTGCCTTGGGATGATGTGGATGGAGGATATTTACTCTGCTTTCCAGTGTGAGAAACTCTGCTTCTTCCCAGCTGAGCTATCATGTAACACAGATGACTCTCTGGAGGAAGTTTGCTGCACATTTGCAGTATGTTTTAGCTACTATCAACATTTATATTCCATTGTCATTTGGGGGTAAGCACTAATTAGCATAATCATCAATGCTTTAAAATTAAAAATTCCTCCAAGAGATAGAGGAGGGATTGAAACTCTTTCCTGCCCCTAGAGGCAAATCCTTTCCCAAGCTCTCTGCTTCACCAAAAGGTTTTATTCTAGAAACATTCCCAAGCCATGCCCAAGAGTAAATTAAACAACAGGAAACTTGCAAACTCCTTTGTCTGTGTGTAGCAAGCAGGCCCTGATGTGACCATTACCTTTCTCTCCTATTTTGCTTTGACTGCTGCTCTGGGCTGGTGTGTCACCTTTACTCTGTGGGCTGGAGCAAAGGGTCTGCAGGTTTTTGTACTTCCCAGGCAAGATTCTGGTGCCTTCACATGATAGAAAGCAAAGGGTTTAATGACACTTCCTCCTCCTAGAGCTTGCCTCAAGGTCCCCAGGTCAGGACCTGGCCCAAAAAAAAACACCCAAAAACCTCAAGAGCTTTTATTTTCTCCAGTATTTAGGGTGGATTTTCACTCTGGTTCCAAAATTACTGACAAGAGGTTGGATTTCTGGCTTACAGAGACTCCTCTTTGGGAGGTGCCAGGAGACCCTTGGAGGAACTTCAAGTTTAAAAAGGGAATGTTCACACCTTGGAAATGTCCCTTAAATGTCCTTAAATCTCTGGATTCCTGCCTTTGGGAGGTGACAGTGGCCTCAGGTGTGGGTCAAGGAGGTGTCTCCTGCCTGGGGGCTCCTCGTGTCCCACAGAATGTTTCTCACACCTCAGCAGCCCACAAGTGGTGGGGCATGAAAGCTGAGGGAGCAGAAAGAGTTGAAGGTTGGAATTGTTCTAGAGCTGAGTGTATTTCTTTGAGAGGGGCTGGGAAATGCAGGTGTTGCTTGAAACAAATGGTACAAACTCACAGTTCTTGTTATTTCTGCATGAAACAAACACCACCACACCCTACACTGAGTAAACATGGAGACTCTGCAAGAAAGAGTGGCCTGGAAATCTCTGTAAACATGTCAGAATCTGCAGGGTATTGAACACTGGCATTGTCTTTTTTGGTGTGCTGTTTTTTTTTCCAAAGAGATGGACTTCAATTTCATTGGCAGAAATTCTCCTTTTTATCTTTATCTCCTGGTTTGATGTGGTAGCTATGGAGAAATGCCCAAGATTAGTAACAGTAGGTTCTGGCAGATTAAGAATAACTCTACTTGGATTTAAACTGTTGTAGTTTTGGGGGGTTTAACTGAAAATGCTCAGCTCACATGGAATAATTCCTGGCTGCTGTTAGGACACTGAGTACCCCTCCCATTGAGTTCTATCCCCCCCCAAATACACTCCCTCTCTTCTGAAGGGTATTTCTGTGCCTTTCCCAGGGTAGGGATTTGCTTGCTCTGCCTGCTGCCTGCAGAAACTCTGCTTAGTTCTCCTGAAGGTCCATGTGTTTGTATTTTTGCCTTGCTAAGAGATATCAGGGCACCCAGACCCTTAGAACTTGCCTCTGTTTGGCTACCAGTGAATGGAATGGGCTCCACAAGAAAGCCAAATTTAAAAAAAAAAAAATATATATTTTTAACAGAAGTGCCTGGCAAGAGTTTCCAGATTCCCTCTGGAAGCCTGCAGTGAGGAACTTGAGAGAAAGGGTGGAAGTGATCCATCTTTTCTCCAAGAACCTTGGAAGAGTCTGAATGCCTTTGGTGGTGACGTGGGTGAGAAGGTGGGACAGGGGTAGGAACAAGGAGATCACACCTTGCTCTTGGCACAGGAGGCTGTGGGGATGATCAGTGAATACCTGGCCATAAAGTTGGAGTTTCCCAAAGCTGATATCCCTCCTGGCTCATCTGTCACTTGCTTGGCCACTCCACAGCACCTCAGTACCCTCCTGCAGCTTTTCTGGAGGAAAAGTATTTTGCACTTACAAACTCTTGCAGCATGTTGAGGGAGGAAGGATGTGAGAGGGCTTGTGCTGGGATGACATTCTAGGATGGTAAGAGACACACAAGAGATCCTGTCACACAGTTCTAGGGGTCAGTGTGCTGGTACAACACCTATCTCATTTCCAGATCATCCCAGCTCATGTTTTGATGGAAACTCTTTGTGGATAAGCAACAGCTCATGCAGAGAAAAGGCAGATTGTCAGACAGGGGACTGGCTGTTAAAAATCATCAGTAGCTTCCTTTGCTGGTCCTTTTTCTGGATGAGAAAGATCCAAGCAAACTCATTTTTATTCCTTATTTCCCTCCTCATTTTTCTCAGATGATGTCAGAATGCCATCATGACTTCTGTACATTTTGGTCTTGAGAAGATAAAAGAGTTGTTTGATTAGTAAATGTAAAAGATCTGTATTTGCTGCTGGTTTTTCATTGCTAAAGATCTGGTAGATCTTAAGATCAAGGTTATTAAAAACAGTTTGTGACATTTCTTAGATGAGACACTTTTCAGTATGTTTGGTCTTAATCAGAATGATATTAAAGAGTATGGCAGATCATGGCATGTGAGAAGTTGCCTTGGTATTGTCTGTGTGACAAGTGTGCAGCATCCAGAGTACAGTTCTGTGACAATTGAAGTCAGTAAGGAAATTAACACTGACTTAATGAAAGCAGAAAAGGATCATCCCCAAATCTGTGAGGCTCTTTTTTAACACTGGGAGGGCCTCCTCACACCTAAGGAAGTTTCAGTTTAGCTTGGTTATTACCATTTATTATGACACATAATAACTCCCATCAATTTGCCCTGGCCAAATAATGAAAAAAAAAAGAAAAAAAGAAAGAAAAAGTCCCTGCTCTAAACAGTTTTAGGAGCTAGGAGGAGATAAAAGGGACATTTTGAGAGCAGCAGAGTTCAGGGAAAAGTACTAATCATCAGGTAGACACTGCTCTTGATATCCAAGTAGTTTAGTGAGCCTCAGCTTCTTTGTGTGCACTGCAAGCAAAGGTTCCAATCAGGGGTTCAAAGAGGAGGCTGGGGAGGTATCATCAGGGAGCTTGTCCCAAGCATGAGAGAAAATAAGAGCTTAATTGGCTCATGCTGTTTTTTATGTTTATGAAGAAGCCATTCAGACTGCAGGGAATGGCTGTTCAGTAAGACATCTTTGATGCAGGAAATGCTCAACACTGAGGTCATTAAACTGTGCCATGAGGATCAGGAAGGTGTCATTCATCTGCAGGGATCTTCTCACCCAGAGCAGGAGGGCCTAGGAGTCCTCTTAGGGCTTGAAGTTCCTCTGATGCATTAAATGACTCAGGTGAGGGGTTGGATTCCTCCTGCTGCAGAGCCACGGGTCAGTGAGACATCTCCTGGCATTTTGCTTTTGGTCCTGTGACCTCCAGACTGTGGGGAAGAGGAACTCCAGAGCACAGCTGCAGATGTGGCAGGACAGTGACCTGATGCTTTGTCATCTGAGGGTATCAACTCAGGTCTTCCACTAGCCACCTATTCCCTCCTTGCTTTGCCACCAGACTGCTCACTGTCAGCTGCTCTTTCTTTTTAAAATGAAGAAATGGAAAGGGATTCTGCCCTCAGGAAGCAGTTAAAATTGTGATTTCTGCAAGTTGAACCAGTAGGAACTGGACAGGCCTAATAAAAATCTGCCAGGTTGTAACTTAAAGGTCCTGAGAAAGGATGTGAACAGCATGTACTGCAAAGTGGATTGATAAAATAATGCAGTGGTTATTAACCTGTTAACCACCACCTTCCTTGTTGCAGTCCCTTGTGTAAGAACCTTGTTCTCTGCTAAGCCTCCTGCCTCTCTTCCTAATAAACCATGGCAGTGTTTCCATTCTTCTGCCTCACTGCCCTGTCCTGTGACTCAAACCAGCTTCGAAACAGACTCAAAGATTGTTTCACCATCTCCTCATTTCCTTGTCTAGCCATTTATAGGAAAAAGCTGAATTAACAGCAGTTCTGGTTATACCCTGCTCTTCTTTCTTCCCTGTGGAACCAGCAGAAGGGGGACAGGATACAGACACCACAGACACCATATATGGTCCTCAGGGCGAATCCCAGCACTGCGGATCCTTCCCCAGGCCCCACGAAGCCTCCCTCGGCCTCTTGGCCCTGCCACCGAGGAGGAGCCTGCGTCCCGACTTCATTTTCTCCCCCGATCCCATCAAACCGAACCGGAGCCGCCCTGGAGCGGGAACCCCGGGAGGCGGAGGGGCCGCTCAGAGCTCTCAGAGCAACCGCCCGCCGAGGAGGCCAAAGCTGCAGGGCTGGGCCTCTGCCAGGCACACAGGGACAGGGAGAGGGGCAGCCCTGAGCCCTGAGCCCTGCCCCGGGGAGCGGCCCGGCCGCCGCCGCCCCTCTCGGCTGAGGAAGTCACTGAGGGAACAGGGAAGGAGCCGGGAGCAGCGGATGTGACAGCAGCGCGGCCCCCGCAGCGCAGGATGGTGCTGGGAGGGGCCGCCCCCTCAGCCGGCCGGAGCCAATCCCCTGACGGCTCGGGCTGTGATTGACGGCGGCTTTAGCCAATGGCGCGTCAACATTCGCTACATCGTCCCCGCCCCGTCTCTCTATTGGCCGAACAACCTGTCAATCGGCCGGGTGCTTCCCGCCCCTTTCCGGCAGGGGGAAATGGTAGGTAGGAAGGGTGGAGGGGGGAGTGGGGGGGGAGAAGAACGGGAAAGGAACCAATGAGACGCCGGAGACGGGCACCTCGGCGGCTGAGTGACAGGCGGAGCGACCAATCGCCGCGCTCCTTTCCCCCTCCGGCTCCCGCCCTCGAAAGGGTGGCGGGGCAGAGGGGGTTGCACCCACCGCCCCTTCCCCGTTGGTCTGTCCCACTCCGGGCCTGGCGGGCTAGGTTGAGTTAGCGGCTCGGACCATTGCACACGGCGGGCGGANTGCACCTGGATGGGGATGCAACTGTGGAAGCTACGTGGGAAAAAGTCCTCTTCCCCTCGCGTTTTGCCTCATTAACAGGGATTTCTCTTGTTTTCTTTCCTGCTGTTTGCATACCCCAAGCACCAACACAATCACAACTCCCCTCTCCCGCCTACTTCAGAGCGGCTCAGTTCCTTTTCCCCTCCCTACAGCAGGAAAGAAAACAAGAGAAATCCCTGTTAATGAGGCAAAACGCGAGGGGAAGAGGACTTTTTCCCACGTAGCTTCCACAGTTGCATCCCCATCCAGGTGCAGGTTTTTGGAGGACCTCCCGTTTAACTGTGCAACTCGTTACTGCTGTCCCTAGAATCAACTAGTTTCTACTTGAAAGTGACTTTGCAGATTTCTATCAGGCATCATATTCACCACTGAGGAGGGGAGTGCAAGAGCTACATGTAGCAAAACTTGTTTTTTGGGGACTGCACAGATTGTTTTGATGCTGAAGGAACCCAGGAAAACTTTCTGATCCTGGTTACTTTGCATTAAGCAGCTCAGCTTATTCCTAAGAGAACTGGAGTGTGAGAGATGTACTTCAGGGCTGAGGTGGTTCACCATTTTTCTGTGTTCAGTGTATCTTCTCAGGACAATCCAATCTTCCAGGTTTTTTACCTAAAGAGGGAAAAAAATGGAATCTGAGAAGAAACATATTTTAAATGTATTTGGTTACCTGATGCCCTGCAAAATGCAGTCAAACTTGTTTTGGGTATTTATAATTGCCTACAAGTCAGTATTATGAAATCCATTAGTCAAAATCTGGTTTTATTTGGCCTTTAGTGTGTGAAAATAGAAACTGGTATTTAGTATGTGGTATGTGTAGCTTAAATGGAAGAAAAAAATATACATGTGCTGTGGAAAAAACAAACAAACAAGCGAGGTAGGAAGATGTCTCAGATAAATATAAACCAAGCATTACATGGAAGAATGAAAATAAATTTTCATTAGTAAAATTACCATGTTAGCTACCCCCTGTCTGGAGCACCTTTTGTAGCCAGCCTGCCATTTGTATGCTGCAGCAGCTTGGGTTTTTTTCTTCTGAAATGTAATGATAGTGATGTGTTCATCATGGCTTGAAAAAACAGCTGGAAATAAATAATATTGCATTGTAATCAATCTGTTCTCACTTCCTCTTAGCCCAGCCAGGCTCATAAAGCAGAACAGGATTGTTGCAAAATTATCTGCCATCTCATGGAAAACATCAGTTTTCTGAATGCATGCTAAAAATGTTTGGCTTTTTTTCCCCTGCCCCTTTTTTTTTTATTATTTTTTTAAGCAGGTTATCAGTCTGAAGATAGCTGGACTCCTGAATTCAGCCAACCCAAAATGGTCACATACAGGGAACACTTATAGGGTAACATTTGGGCAATTGAATTTAGGGTACAAAGAAAGTATATAAATGACAGTTGTGGTACTTAACTCTCCTGCATATGGACATGAGATCTGCTTCCCTGAAATTTTTCTGTGCTGAAATTCTCTGTCCATATGTGTGCCTTACAATTTTACACATAAAATTTGATAAATGGGGTTTTTTTGTTTGGAAGCATATTTATAGTGTAATAACTAGAAAACACTCCTTTGTCTTTCAATATTATATATGTACATATACCTTGTATATGTATATATAGATATTTTAGGAGTGCAACTCAAACTGCTTAGGAGCACCTATTTATTAGTGAGGATTCTTCTTGTTAATCCTGATCAAATTAAAGGTTTGTCAAAAGGTGATTTTATGCTGCAAAACCAAGGACAGTTATCACAGATAACATTCAGCAACTGCAGTTGATTATTAATGGGAAGTGTTGGGTCAATTTACCTAATAATTAGATGAATCTAACTGTAAAAAATGTCTTGGCAGTGTGGTGATACGATAGCCAGAAGTAAATTGTTAGCTTGCTGGAATGGTAACACTCCCTCATGGAGCTGTCTTGAAAATCCTGGTAGTGATGGGAACTGCAGGGGGCAGAAAGTGTCCATTCCTCCTGCTTTCCTTGCACTGCCTGCTGCATTATGCTTCAGAAAACCATTTTAATGCTGTTTGCTGTTCATTTTTAATATGTACCTTTTCTGTGAATAAGCTTTTATGAGCTTCAGTCTGCTTTACAGCCAGAGTTTTCAGGAGAATAGCTGTAAAGCAGAGTTTATAGTTGGAAAGCAATCTACTGAAACCTGGGTTTGAATTCTCAGTCAGAAGCAAGAGGCAATTGTGCAAGTATCTCTGTAGGTACTGGAATTCTGATGGAGGTTTTAGGAGTAGGTTTGCTTCTGAAGTGTTGTCTACATTGGGATTTCAGCTGTCTTCACTGTGCATTATTTTCTCTCCAGGAAGGCTGTGGCTTGCCTCACCTCACTGCAGTTTGGCCAAAGTAGTAAAGTGCAGCAGCCAGAGTACATGATGTTCCAGGCACAGATTTTGCCAGTGGTGTAAATGTGTTGCTGATGGTAAAGCCCAAGCCAAGACAAAACCTGTCTGTGACACTGTTTGGAGAGTGAAACAGGAAGAGGTGTAGAGGAGAAATCTAAATAATGGCTCTTGAAATTGGGATTAAAGTTGGGTTTAGATTTTGGGGCTTAAGTTGCAGGTGAAGTGACACAAAATGAGGGTTGGCCATCTTGCCTTCAGGACTTTGACTTGTAACTCTTGATTTTTAATTCTTGATAGTTAGAATCTGTTTAATAAGCTGATGGCAAAGCTCATGTTTCTGTAGGTCATGGACTTTACCTTGAATATTTTGATGTGGAACTTACCTCCTGCTTAATTAAGTAACAATGTGTAAGTGGTCCTTAAATTTGACACCACCACCACCTCCCATTCAGGAATTATGGAAGAGAGAGAGAGGATGCCTAAAAGGCAGAGGGCTGGCAGTAAGTGTCATCTTTTTCCATTTTCCAGTAGGGTCACACTTCAAATGTTTTGCTTGTTCTATTGCAGAAGAGAAAGATCTGTTTTGCAGTGCTGAATATAGCTTTTGGTTCACATCAGTGCTCAATTAGATGTGCAGATGCATCTTTGTGTCCAGGAGCTGATAAGTGATGGTTTCAGTGCTTGAAGGGCAGCTGCATTTACAGCTACATTGCATCTTACTGGACTCTACACCTTGGAGGAAAACTGCCTCTCTCTCCCTGAATGGTTCTCCCTGTCACTGCTCTGAAAAGGGTCTCGATGATGAAAGTAATGCTGCTCATCATGACCAGAGTCAGGACATGCAGAAGGTCCTATCTGCTATTTCAGAATGTTTGTTCTGTGCTTCTGCCAATAGATCAAAGAATAATTGCCTGTCAGGGGTTGCACACTGGCACTGAGAGCGGGTGCATTCTGGCATATTTCTTCCTGTTTGAGAGCTTCTCTTGTTTTTTCCATTATTCTCTCTTCTGGACCCTCCAGTCGGATTGATGCTTTCAGATTTGGATAATTATTTTCTTTTACAGGTAATGACCTTTCTCCAGGTATCCTTCTCCCCTTGTGCTTGTGACCTGAGTCCTTCATTCCTAACACCTGACAGATAGTTGAATCATAAACACTTCACACTGAAATGACTGCTTAACTTCCTGACTCTCAAAGTAGAAAAAGCTTAGTAATATCTTGGCAAATAAATGCAATGTCATGGTTTCAGTTGCAAGTATTGTGGTTCACAGTCTTCAATCACTGTGTTAAGTTCTTGCTAAAATGACCTTGCAGTCATGGGGTAGGCTAATGGTGGAACTTCTCATGCTATGCCTGTTGAGGCTTGCTTGCTTCTTTGCTACCTCCCTGTGCAGGAACAGGGAAGTATTGCTCAGGTGATCTGCTTTGTACTGCAACAGATGGACCCTTCACAAGGCTTTTCCCCCCTCTCAGGCTCAGTGTTTTGGTTGCTTAAATTAATAAGGAAAACTTAGCTTGTTTTTCTTTAAGGCTTTTAGCATAGACACCGTATTTCTGGATTACAAACCCTGTGGAAAATTTGAACAAGAAGCCCAGGACTCAAGAAGCAGATCTCTTTTTTTTTTTCAGCTGCATGCTCTGCTTTGCCTGCCCATGTGAACTGAGATTCACTCAGGAAGGATGATGTTCTTTGCCATATATTGTGGGGACCTCCTTTTCCCTGGAAACCCTTAAGCTTGAAAATCACCTGCAAGCTTCATTGCTCAGGACATCTCCAGTTTCCTAAGTGAACCACCTTCCTTAGTTCTTAACTTCTAAGGAGTAGGAAGGTCCTTAGACCTGCTGAAGGTAATGTTCACTCTTCTCTTGGTGTGAAGACATGATCTGTGATGTGAGAGATCCAGAGGTGGGATTTTAGCTCCATAGGTGGCATATGTGGGAAAAGCCAGAGTGGGAGACCTCCAATGAGTTTGTGTTTGGTGCCAAGGAAGAACATAGTAGAAGACCTTCCTCTTCCTAGTGGTGTTAATCCCTATCTTGCATCCTCTGCCCTGTTTTTTATATACATGGTTCCTTTCTGGGCCAAAGCTTAGGAATTAGACAAACAAGCACAATAAATGCAGTTTTCCTTGTACTTTTGTTTGTTCCCTGTTGCAGAGAAAGAATCTATATCTTCACGAGTTGACAAAGGACAAAAATAGGGATGTGCTGGACAAGAAAGCTTCTTTTGAAATATTTTCTGTGGTCTTACCAGCAAAGTTTGTTAATAGCCAGGCTGCTGTTTGGGAGCCATTGTAGCATCTCTGATTTTGTCTGCAGTCCAGGGTTGTGGTTGTTTGGTGTTGAAGATGTTGAAAGCTTTCAAACTAGGATGACATCTTGTAGTGTGAAGGTGAGCAGAGTGGAATGGCTTTGTTTGATATGTTGGACTATCTGTTGAGCTTAAATTAAAGCCATCAAAGCTTTAAACCCCAAACAAAGGTTAGCTGATAGCCTCATTTTTGTTTCAGGCCTTAATCTGTAGGGTTAACATGAAACCAGAGCTGCAAATCTGTTTCAGACCTTCTACTTTCCTTCTTTCATTTGAGGATTTTCTGTCTTAGTAACTGAGTGTAACAGATGAGGAGGTAAATGCTATTGACTGATAGTGGAGGTTGCCTGCTTGTGAATTGCTGACTCCCTGTCTCCTCAGTTACTGCTACTCGAGTCTCAGCCAAAAAAAAAAAAAGTGTTTTCTTTTGGGACATGCAGTGGGGATCTTGCTTTGTAACAAATGCTGTTGCAACTGTTTTATTCTCCAAGATGGGTGTGGTGGTTGATTTGTTTTAAACCAGAGAAAGATTAACTCAGTTTAAAATCTTGTGTAAAGCTAACACCCATTGGTTTTGCTGTTTGTGATTGACTTGAAACTGTGGTTTCCTGATGTCTTTTTCCTGGTGGATGTAGGGCCTTTTATCAGCCATACCTTCCCCTCTCATTTGGCTGATAGCTAATTGAAAAGGTCGTGTTTGACTGCTTTTAATTCTTGTGTTCCCATCTTCTCCAGGTATTTATAATGTACCCCTAGTGCATGGCAGCATCTGAGGTGAGGAGATACATAGGTACTCCTGCTCCTGTATTAATGACAGTGGCATCACAAGAAAGGCAGTCTGAAGGTGACTTGTGTGTGTTTTACTGGATTCACTAGAACTGGTTTAAAAAAGTATATATATATATATATTATTTTTTAATTTTAATATTCAAGAAGCTGTCATTGTTAGGACCTTCCCAGACTTGGAGAGAAAGAGGTGCCTGAAGCAGCTATCTCCAATCTCTTGTTATCCTGTGGGCAATGGAGCTAAGTGAGTGAAATGCTATGATGACATTACAGTTTATTATGTTACCCTGGACTGTGTTGTCAGCAAGCAGTGCTGGAGTGTAGGGAGAACCATATGTCATCTGAGAGGCCTGAATTGGGAACCTTTTCTTAGCAGAAAAGCAGAAAAGCTGATAGATCTGTTCTGACTGGGTGAAAGCTCTGTCTTGGTAGTTGTATTCTTTTACATATTGATTTAGCAGTCCTTTATGTAAGCTCTGCTTAATTCAAGATAAGAACTTTGCTGCATTAGCTGGTAATATAATCAATGTTGTAAAGAGTTACTCATTGCCAAATTAACCTGCCTTCTCTTGGGTTCAAAACTTGCATAGGTACCCCAGGAGGATCTGTGCTTTGCTTTAGTGCTGGGACAGCTTCCACCATGTTGATACCTCTGATTTAGGAGAAAGAAAAAAATTCTGTATTTCAAGATATATTTAATGATCAGTAAAGTGAACTGTTACCAGACACCAGTTGACTCAGAGTAACCTGAGACTCACTTTATCAGCTGGTAACTGATTAACAGTAAGCATCTGTCTTGTCACAGTCTTTAGTGTAAAATCCAGCAAATACTTGACTTTTTCCAGTTCTCTACTTCAGTAGAATGTTAATCAAGGCTTTTTTAAAAACCTCCCAGTTGTATGTAACTCTTATTTAAAATTCTTATTTATTTTTCCTGTCTATCTTTGCTGCTTTTCCAAATTGGTAAAGATAACTTCTTCCCCCTCCTCCTTCTTCCTTTTCTGTGTTTAATGGAGCTTGAAATTAACATGGCTGCTCCTGTCTCCCTTTTGCATGGTATCACTGGTGATCTCAGCATATCCCTGGGAAATATTTCTGTGAAGGTACTAAATCTGTCATTGAATTAAAAAAAGAAATTGGGTGTTAGACAAGGTGAGACTCGAGAAAGCAAAGAAGTAGCTGTGGTACCAGGAGTACTTTAAAAGTGTAGAGTCTTTTTGGTGTAAATGTTGGGGTCTGTGGAAGTTCTGATGTCCAGTAACAAATTGTGACATTAAGCATGTTAAATATATTAAATATCCTCATATTAAAAGTAGCAGTGAGAAGCAGGTCACTACGTGTGACACTGCCTTAGTAGTGACTCTGGAAAGAGGACCTGGCTTTAACTGTGCTTAGGTGGTCTTGCTCTCATACCATCCCATTTCTGCAGTGTCACAGTTGGTTTCCACACACAGCTGAGTTCTGCACAAACATTTAAGATGTAGAAATACAACTATGATAAATTCAGTGAGTTGTATTTGTGTAGAAAAAAAATTGTAGAGATGATTAATCTGCGTTGTAGTTGAGAGACCATCACAGTATCTCTTCTTGCTCATAAGCATCTGAATCTGGAGGTTTGTGTTGCAACTTCTGCCTTAATGTATTAAACCAATTGTTTTTGTCCAGATGTATATCTGAAATAAATATAACAACAATTTAAATCCAAATAGTAAAAATTATAAAATTAGTAATAGGTTTTGTCTAAACACATGAAAGATCCAGTAGTACAAAAATAGAGTTAAATGATGGGGATGATGGATTATGATGTCAAGCTGAGTTTCATTTGTGGTGGTTGCCTCACTTGTCACTCAGAAGTTCATGCATCCAAGTAGCCTTTTTTCAAATAGGATTTGGCTTTGGGTTCATCTGACTGAATTGGCCACCAGGATTTTTATCTGGTTTTGCTTCTGGTTTTCAAGTTCTTTTGTTTTGCATGAAGTACAGACTTAGAATTGTGTTACTTCAATATGTGCTAGCACAAGGAGACAAAACAGCAACCCTTAACCTTTACTTCTGCCTTCTTCCACCCCGATAATTATCTATTGTGTTTAATCTTTTTTTTAAAGACAAATCTTCCTGAGTCTTTGAGCCACCTGATGTTCTATCACAACGTTTGTGTCATAATTTGCACTTTGTCTTGTGCATTCAAGCTTGTGATTGCATGCAAGTCAGATTTTAAGGCACATTCTTTAGAATATACTTGGTAAACAAAGGTAAGATTTATTGCACAGCAGATGTATGAGGGCTTCATAAGTGAGGACAGCTGAGACAGGTGACTGTTTTCAGTCCCTCATTGATGTCAGGTGAGGTTTTGTGACCCCGTGCTCTCTCCAGTGCCAAATGCAGAATTTGTCTTGAGGCTTTATGTTTTTACTTGCTTAGTTATCTCCATATTTCTGCCTAGTTTTTTTCTTTAACTGGTTTGCTCTCCTGCTTGGCAGTTAGTAACCAGGGAGAAATTCTCATATAATCTTGTTTTCTGGCTTTTGTTTTGTTCTTTTAGGGAGCATCCTCCTCCAAAACCAATTACTGCATATGTTTACACTATTTCTTTGGTCATTTGGGACTTCATTTTGTGCTTTTCTTTGTGGGGTAGTCTTTGACAGTGATCTGGAGAACAGAATGAGGAAAATGCAGCAAAAACAGTTTCAGGAGTTATTGCAGTTCTGTGCTTAAAGAGGAACAAGCTCTCAGGATGAGGTTGTGCCCTAACAAAATTGATCTTAGCTTTGTCCAGCATAATTTTATATTAGTACCCTTAGTGATGTATTTCCTTGTCACACAGTAATTCTGTTTCTTACACCTTTCTTTGTTGCCCCAAGACATGAAATTTATTTTCTACATTTCTGTGATAACTTGGAGAAGAGTGACTGCCAACCACTTGTTTGCTGACTGAAGGGATCTCAGTCCCAAAGTGCAGAGGAATGGTACCAGAGTTCATAACCATATGGACTGAATCACTGGGTAACTGAAATAGTGCCAAGTTTAAAAATGAAAAATACACATGGAGCATTAGAGAAATTGTTTTATGATGGTAAGAAGATCTTTTGTTCACCTATGCAGTTAAATATCTTGTGAAAAGGAAACTGAAGGGGAGGGATCCTTGTAAATCTGAGGTCACAGGGACATCTTGGAACTGGAATGGAAGTTTCAGGCCCTTATCAAAGGATTTCAGGCTATAGGAGGTGGAGGGGTTTTGTCTCTCTGAAGCTGCTTACTAGAAAAGTCTCACTATGGAAAAGCAACTCCAGTTTAGTGGTAACCTGAAGAATTACTTTATTGTAGCAATCCTTTATAAAGCAAGCAATTGAGTTCTCTAAGCACATTGTACCTGTAGGTTGAAGCTGTTTTGCAGACAAATTGTTTGAAGAAGTGGAAAAAAAAAAAAAAAAAAAAAAAAAAAAAAAAAAAATTAAGGAGGAAAAGGCAAGTCAGCAAATCTAAGAAACTTTAAAGCTGCAATTTATATGTGAAAACCAGCTGTCTACAGGGATACCAGTGAGATAAAAGTATCCAACACAAAACCCAGCTCTGGCTGTGTCTGTCTTTCCATACCAGCACTTCCCTCCATGTTCCTTCTGTTGGACCATTCCCTGCATTGTGTTGGTGCAACTGTGCTGTGAGCCCAAAAGAACAGCTTTGGATGACAATAATACTTTTCCTCATATTAATAATTTTTCCCCTGAATTGGCTCTAGGGCACGTGTCAGCTTGGGGTTGAAGAAGCAGCTGTAGTGCTGGGAGCTGGAGGGAAGGAGTGCCTGGGGGTGGCTGAGGACCTGAGTGGAGATGCTTGGAGGCTGTGTAAGGCAGTTTGAACAACAACTCCTGCCTTCCTCTGGACTTTGCCACGGGCAGATTGGCTGAGTTAGGATGTTCTCAGTGTCATAATGGTTTCTTCTGTAATGTCTTCCTAATACTTCATTTGAAAGATTTAAAATGTTCTGTTACTGTTAGAGTTGTGTGGTTGGACCTGCTGGTGGAAGCAGCTTCACAGAGGTTCTTCCTGAAATGGGAGATGTCTGATGTTTGCAGTCATTAGAACTTATTCCTGGATGCAAATAATTTGCTTCTACTCCAGTTTCCTTGTGAAAAATAAATGAACCAGAGAGTGTACAATGCCTGTTAATCTGTGATCAGCTATTACAGAAAATTCACTTTTCACATTACAGTTAATTTAATGAAATGGTGTTTTTCTCAGTAATCAAGTTATGAGCCACTTGTTTCACTCTTTAAGCAAGCCTGTCTTGAAGTTAAGATTTCAGTCTTTTATAGCTGAACTCTGTTAAGATATTTTCACTTTTTGTTGTTTAAGATCATCTTGGCACAGGGCATGTGCCTAGGTCATACTCACACTGCATATAGCTGAGGATGGTGGGATAATGGGATTGAAAATTAGCTCTTTATGGTGCTGGTCTTCATCTGGCCTCCTCTCTTGGACAACCCCAAGGCTGTTATGGGCTGTGCCAGCAGCTGGAGCCCCACAGAACTGGTGTGTCAGATGGAGACAGCAGAAGAGCAGCACTCCAACAAAATCTTTACACAATTTCTAGGATGGAGGAGAGGTGACAGCTCTGCAGGCCCATCAGGGCATCCTTGGGCAGATGGTTCTGCTGGTACTTGGTAACTTTTGTACTGGTGTAAGCATGGAAAGGTCTGGGCCAGAGGGTCCTGTTTTATTTTGAGATGCACAATACAGGATGCAGCTTTTGAGACATTTCAAGTGTGTTAGCATCTCCTTTATCCTAGTTTTATGCTTCCATACTGTGTCTGTGAAATGTTAATTTATATTAAGCAAGTGTGATTTTTACTAACATGTTATTTTTTTTTTTCCCCATTACTGAAAAATGCTGCCATCTATGAGATACCCAGACAAGAAAAAGCTTGCTAATGCTGATGACTTTTTATTTATTATTTTTTTTAATTATTTTTTTATTAAAACAAAACTACCAAACTTGATTTTACTGTCCAAGAATAAAATCTGTAAACATGCTCACAGTGAAAGCCATCACAAGTTTTAAGCCCTTCATTTGATGAGGGACTTCATAGTTCTTACAAGAAGACATTTATTTCTTAGAATACCAGTGAAATCTGTTGTTGGTGTCACTGCAGAAGATTCAGGTAGTCCTCTTGGTATCCCTCAGCCCTTTTGTGTTCAAGAGCAAGGTTACTGAGAGTAATCTTCCAGCAGCCTCATCTGAAGGAAATCCACCCTGCAAAATCCATGCATTTGAAAATTTCCATTTTGTGGAGATGAGGACAGGAAATGTGTGAAATTCCTTGAAGAATCAGATTGCCTGGTGGCTGCTTGAACAGCAGACATTTTCTAGAGGAGCTGACAGACACCAATTTACCTGGGTGTGTTTCATCACATTCTTGCCCCAGAAGACTTTGTTCTCATCTCCCCATTAATGCAGCTCACACTTGTAATCCAGCAGCCCAAAATAGCTGTCAAGCCTGGATTTTACTTTGGTGGCATTTGCTGTACAGATAGTTGATACAACCCAATATGCTGAACAGTAGCAAAAATCCAAATGTAAAAAAAAAAAAAAAAAAAAAAAAAAACTGAGGCACATCAACCTCTTTTAGGGAGATATTCAAAGATCTGATTTAAATAAGCTCAACGTGGTGGCATGTAACAGGCCTTTCTCCTCCTCAGAAGAACAACTTTGCTTCTTTTTAGACAGAAGGTATGTGCTTGAAATGAAGCTTGTCAAGGCTTTAAATTTTTCTTTTGTCATGCAGAGAGCTGTATTCTGTGTAAACTCATGCTCCTCCTGGTGCCTGTTAGACTCTTCTGACACTTTAAGCATCCTTAAAGCATATACCCAGCTACTGCTAATAGAGAGTGATACTGATTTTTTTTTTTTTTTAAGAGATAAAATAGTCTTTTCCCTGGCTTTTCCCAGTGCTGAGTCCCTTAACCTCACCTATTCGTGTGCTTCAAGTCACATGGCTTAACTTGATAAAGTATTTTCTTCAGGTGGAAGAAAGAGGCTTTGCAAGTGGGATCTGTGAAAGTTTCTGTTATTGATGTTATTTCTTCTGGGTCATGGAGAAGAGTGAAGTTACGTTAGGGGTGAAGCTGGTGATTGATGGAACTTCCTAATTGCCTTTCTAGAAAAAAAAAAACCTAGCAAACCAGATCAAACAGCAGAAGTCATGCTTTACAGTCCTATCAACTCTGCAAAGCAGAGGGGGGTCTAAGGATGGTGAGTGTCCACGCACGAAGGAGATTCCACAGGGTTTTCCTTGGCTTCATGGCTTTCTTCATTTCCCTCTGCAGTTTCTGTTTTGAAGAAACTTGTTGTAAGGAGATGAGTTTTCAGATTTCTTCTCTTGAGTGGTGAGTTAGCTGGAAAAGTGGAATGGATGTCTATGAATCTGCCAAACAGGAGCCCTCCAGAGAGTTGGTTTGATGTAGTCTCATCTCTGACCCAGCTCTGAGCTGGGTTTGAATCTGCACCTGACTGGTAGGTAATGGCATGCAGCACTGGAAAACACAAGAGATTTTACAAACTCTTAACTCTGCAGGATGAACAGCCCAAGTTGGATTCAGTAGCTGGTTTTTTCCTACTATTTGCCCATAGCTTTTAGAGCAGCTTATTTCCTGTCGACTTGGTTTGACTGGATACTCCTGTGTTAAGCATGAGAAATCTGGTAGGCTGTTTTCTCATTTTTGTTTCTTTCCTCCTGTCTTTTGGAACACATCCTCCATCATGGGCAGTACCTTGTTTCCTGTGGTTGTGGAGGTGTTTTTTGGTTTTTTTACTTTTATTCTTTCCATACCTTGAATTTTCCGTGCTGCTTTTACTTCTTTGGCTGTGCCCTGCCTTTTTTCCCCCCTAGAAATTATCTGTTTGTTTACAATTTGGGCAAATATCTGCATTTCTGTGCTCTTTAATTTTTTCAAGTGGGCCCACCCTTTCCAGTCTGCTGGAGGAGCACTACTCCTGACACACTATCTGCACAGACTGCTCTTGGTGCCAAGGTTGTAAGTGTTAATCTTGCTGCAGACTGGGGTGATAATTCATTGCTGTCACAGCAACACATGCTTAAAGTTGCTTCTTGCCAGATTTGTTGGCTATATGCTACACTAGAGAAAATCATTTCAAGAGTCTTATTGCATAGCCAGATGCTGGAGAACTAGTGCAATCAACCTCCCCTCCCCCCCCATTATATAGTGAAACACATTCCTGTGGAGCCCTAGTAAAGAGGCAGATGAACTACTGAGCATGGCTTAAGTTTTCCTGGGTTTTTTTGGTTTTTTTTTTTTTTTTTTTTTAATAGGGAAGTTCTGTTTGGTGTTCTGGTTAAAAAGGAAAGCTGTGGCAGTGTGAGGGGAATTAAAAATAAAAAAGCCACTAATTAAATAGTGTCCCCCTTATTGTTTTCCTTGTGTTCTCTGCAATGGTTAAGTGAGCTTTTATTTAAGAACATCTGCTTAATGGCTACAGTGATGTGATTCTGAAGAACTGATTTCTCCTTCCATATGTAGGATCTTTCAAAAGAAAGAGAAACTTTGGGAACTCTCATTTGCTACTGGCCAGCATGTCTAGGCACTGGCCTGCAAGCTGCTATTTGTTTTAGGTACAA
Source organism: Florisuga fusca (assembly GCA_038090715.1). Lineage (NCBI taxonomy): Eukaryota > Metazoa > Chordata > Aves > Apodiformes > Trochilidae > Florisuga > Florisuga fusca. The sequence goes on along the minus strand of JAAWXA010000035.1, from coordinate 2,889,670 downwards.
TCCTTTAGCTAGGCTAGGTGGTTCTAATTTTACTTCACTTGGAATTTCTATTCTATGCTGCTCTGTAAGTGCCCAAGGATATCTCTCCTGCTCTTGGAACTTCTCATTGGCCCTCATATCTGCTGTAGAAAAATGCAAATTTTTATTTAATGCCTGTCTTCTGAAAAAGCTACATTTTCTGCATGTTGGTGTTTGATTACCAGGGAAATGAGATTTACTGATAGTTTAGTCAGCCATTAACTTGCTAATCTGCTTTTTCCAGTGTGATTCCAGCATAAATCTCAGTGTCCAGTGCACAGCCATTGTGTCACCAATAACTTTATCCTCCCTAATATTTGAAACAGGACTTCTCACAGAAGTTAGTGCCATCAATGTGTTCCCATAGGTCAAGATCCCAGGCAAAAATGTGATGTAGGGAAGCTTGCTCTAGCAGCACCCAAATCCCATGTGTCAAGCAACCTTCCTTACTTTACAGTCTTTGTGCCTTAATTATTTGCCCTACTGCATTACAGGAAACTATCTTGAAAACCAGAAATAGGAAGGATTTCTTATAGACCTGTGTAAATCACCTCTTTACTTGGCAGGAATTGCCTTTAAGCAACTTGAGATGCTCTGAAGGAGGCATCAGCCACTGCTCTGAAGTTCTTTTTTTTTAATCTCACTGTGAAGTGTGTAGACCATGAATTTGTCCACAAAACACTGCATGTATTTTGCAAGCTAGAGAGAAGAAAATCATATGTAGTTTTTCTGGCAACATAAAACCTGAACTGGTTTAAAGAATTTGAGGGGATATTTACAAATAACTCTTCCTGCTTACTTGTTATATCATGGGTGTTATTTGGGGAATTAGTGGCTTTGTTTTCCTGAGATAGTTTAAAGGTTGGAGGACAAACTGTGCATCTTGTGTAAACCTGAAGATTAGGCTTTTCAGGAATTGTGAAATGATCTTTTAGCTGCACTAAATGCTTGTGTGTTTCAAATGTAGTAGTTGAACACTGCACACAGCTGGGTTTATATATACTCCACGTTTCTTGTCCCCAGAAATAAAGGAATTGCCTGCAGTAGTGATACCTAAGAGGCTGTGACATTTCTCTTTTTCCTCTTTCTCCATAACATTCCCAACCTGCTCACTATGTGAATTCTTTTCTTTTGTCTCTTTTTAGTGTCATCATCTCACTGCTCTCTAGCAAAGCTGTAGTGATGTGTTTGCTGTGCAAAGGCACTTGTCCCAAATCCCCAGGGTCATATGGAATATGAATATATTTGATGTATCTTTATTTTTCTTAGGTGGTAAGTTTTATCTGGGATTGGTGAACTGGGGAATTGTAATGCAGATCTTGGGCTAAATGCATGTGGGTTTGTACTGCTCCCCTGCTCCCTCATCACGACCACTGTTACCATTTGATTATCAGAAGCAGGCTGTCAGGAAATCTTACTCTGATTAAATCTTTTGGCACTTTTAATTCCAAGAATTAATTCATTACTGAGAAAGAAATGCCTGGACACGGATTCTCAGTACTGATGAAAACCACTTGAACCTGCCTGCAAACTTTCAGAAAATTTTCCCCTCTCTTAGAAAACCTTTTCTCTGCGTGCTTAATATGTGATTAATCAAAGAATAACTGGAGTAAGTCATTAACTTTGACAGGCAGATTGTCTTCTACATCAAAGTGCTGTTCTTCTAGCTCTCTGGCACTAGACAAAATTAAATTTTTAATAGAAATCTTCATCTCTTCACCAGAAAAAAAGAGGAAAATGTTACATGTTATGTAGCATGTTACTTTTTCTTGCTTGCAGGGCACAAGCATAATGACTGGTGAGTCAGTCACTCTAATCTGAAAGGTGAGAGTGTTTGTGTTTCAGGGGTTTCACTCATCTGACATGTAGCAGTAGTTAAAACCACTGAAGGTAAATCCATTTGTGTTGCTTCTAAAACCAGGTTTTTGTCATTCAGTGAAATACATAAGCATTTTTTATTTTGGTTGTATTTTTAAGATGTTCTTTGGCACCTTTAAACATTTTTTTTTTTGTAACTTGAACTCCAATATTTTAATTTAAATTAAGAGCATTCTGTTGTGAGAATGTGAAGCAACCTGCATATTGAGTGTTCTGAAGTATTGTCAAAAAAATATCTTGTGGAATAAAACTCTGGGATTGTGTTAAGCATTCTGTCTTGATGGTTCTTATCTGTAGAACTCTGAATAGTTTCAAGAACTGGAATAATTTTAGGATTTTTGTAAAAGTTAGCCTCGACTTTTCAATGATTTAAATAAAAGCTGTGTTCCTTGCAAAAATTCACTAACGTTTGGATGGAGCTGGTTACCAGAAAGGTTCTCAGAAGTCCCCTGTTGCTTTGCAAGGTAAATCTTTGACCCATAGAAGTGTTGTGTTGTTACATGGTTTTGCCATGAGTGTTATGGTTTTGTTGCCTTGTTTGTTTTTATTTTATTTTATTTTATTATTTTATTTTTTTTACTTTTCACTCTTTTCTGAAGGTACTTTAAAGCAGACTCAGCATTTGCTGCATTTGGTAGCTTGAGGGTGGATTGGGTTTAATCTTGCCAGGATTGGGGAGTGCTTTGGCTGTGATTCCTTCCTTTCCATCTTTCATATTTTAACAGGGCTATTAGAATTTTATGAAATCTAATTAAATCAGAACGAAACTGATGTTTACACAGACAGATTGTGTAATGCTTCCAGCTCTGGGTATGCTTTCATGCTTGGTATCAAGGAAGCAGGGGATGGTTTAGGTCCTGGAAGTAATGTTATCTGCACTTCATTATATTTTTAACCTTTCTTCTGCAGCCCTTCCAACAGCTTCCTTTGGAACAGTAGAGGGTAGGTGAAGTTTTTCTGGAGACAGGCTTCTCTTTAAAACATGGCTAGCAAAATGGCAAAAGTGGAGGTGCCTTTTTAAAAATTTGTTTTTATTTACTTTATTTTGTTTTTTGAAGAGCAAGGGAAATAGGAAGGAAGATCTGTTGTCAATCTTACGAAATAAACCTTCACTGTAATTAACAGCCTGGGTATTTTTCTGCTTGCTTTTCTTATCCCAGTGTTGCCAAAGCTTGCTGTCCTGCTGGGATTTCCTTTTGGAATGCAGAGGTGTGTTCTAGCTAAAAGCATGTGCTTTGCCTAATAAGCTTTCCCAGCCATTGAGCCCAGCTGGCTGCTGCAGTCTGGATTTGTTTTGTCTTAACTAATTTTTCTATCCATGCTTTAATTTCAACTAACACTTTTTGCATTAAATGACAAGCCAAGCACAATGTCCATAAATGAAACCAAACACTATAATCTACTAATTTTTGTTTTCAATGTGCAGCATGGTGTAATCAAGCCCTGCTAAAAAGGAAGATTTGGAAATAATAACTTGGTGACATGGAAATGGTGCTAAACTGAAGTGATCCAAGGGAGTGTTTTTAGAGAGTTAAGGGTATAGCACTTAAATACAGAAGATGAATGAAGAGAGCAGGGTCTTGGTGGCCAGCACAAAATGTTCTTGTCAAATCCATGTTTTGTTCCAGGAGAGGGTGCATGCTCTCAACATGTAGCACTTGGTTGGAGTCTCCTAAGGGGTTATTTTTCAGGGTTGCTGCAGTCTTGCAGCTACTTCTGAAGCTGATGACAGTTCCAGGTATTTCCTGAAATTCAGCCATGCATCTTTCAAGTTTGCTCTAAATTATGAATGAGCAGAATAAATGTTTGAAGGTGAGGGGTGAAATAGCAATTCTTTCAAAATTGTCATGAATGAGTCTTCCCAAGTCTGCAGCACTGGACACTGGAACTGCTGTTGCAAGCTTGTTCATGTAGTTCTACAACTTGAAAAATGTTTTGCTTCTTGTTGTTTTTCTTGCTGTGTCTCAGGTTTTGGAGTCCTTGGTGATGGAAGATGTTGTCTAGCTAGGAAAACATTGCCCAGTTGGAAAAGGAATTTTCTCTCTCCTGTGCTTGCTCACAGCTCTTGAGACTTATGGATGCTACAGCCTTATCTATAGACAGAGACTTACTGGGGCTGATCTGGAAGAGATTTCTTACTGTGGTGTGGGCTTCAGTCTTGGGAGGCCCAGAGCCTTAGCCAGGCTGCTGGCTCTGCATCATCCTCAGGGCTCCACTGCTGCCTTGGGGGTGACAGCAAGAGTTTGGGTTCTGGCACCTCACCTCCCCAGCCCCTTTTGTTCCCCTTCTTTTTTCTTTCCTCCAGAATCTCCATGCCCAGCCCTGGTTTGCAGTTGTCACGTTCAGTGCAATTGTAGGCATGGACAAGAGACATAAGGATGTCTCCTCTTTGGCTTTCTTGCTGAATATGGACATTTTTCATATAGTTTCAGTCAAATGTACAGAGCTGGCCATTTCCCACTCTGCTGTTAGGTACCAGAGCAGTTTGTTGGTTTGGTTTGTTTTTTTTTTAATAAGATGCAGCAGCTTTTTTGAAGTTAAACTTCCCACACCAAGAATAATAACAAAAGTACCTATCTTTACCCCTGTTTGGATACTTACTCTCACGAGTAGTGAGGACAGAATTCTTCCTTCTTGTGAATTAGTGTAGTTTAAAGCTGTTACCAGGAGAAGCTTCTCCCTTTGCTGTGCTGGTGAGTGCCATTTGACCTGCCCATAAATGCTCTCTTCCTCCTCAGTCATTGCAGGCAAGCAGGCAGAGCTGAGTTAAGTTGAAGATTTGAATCTATTTGATAATTCTCTGTCTTGCTCTTTCAAGAATTGCATTGCAGTGAGGCTCTGGACCCTTTTTGCTTTACACAAATGTCAACAGACAGATTGAGGGCCTGGATGTCAACTCCAGTCACTTGCAGGTTTGCCTCGTGTTTATTAAACTCTGACTGATCTGAATCAAAGCAAATTTCCTGAAGTCAAAACTGCTGCTGATGACACCTCAAAAGGATACAAATAATTGCATGTGTAATTACACTCTTAAAAAAGGGGCAAACTTTTGCATGTGGCTGAATAAAAAGCATCAAATATTTTTTTTCCTGATAGCATTCATTTTAGTGGTATACAGAATAGACTGCTAACAATATCAGCATGAATTTCTCTATGCAATTTAAAAATCTCAATTCAGAAATTTGTCTTTTTAGGTCCTCTGAACAAAGCAATGACACTAATCTATGAAATGTAATCTGTTACTGACTTCCAGGCATCTTTGATAAGGGGATATATGGATTTTTTTTACTTAATGCTATTGTTTGATACGTTTAAAAAAAAAAAAAAAATCAAAAAAACCCCAGAATCCACACTGAAATATTGTTGAGTGGTTGGATATTGTTGGGAAGAAAACCCCCAAACAACAGAGTATGAGAAGGAAATCTCTTTAGCTGTAGTCAACAAACTAAACCAAGGAAAGAAATGAGAACTGTTCCTGCAAGGCTGTCATCTGACACTTCTCAGGGGAAGGTTTCAGCATTATAAATACAACTTCATTAAAAAAATAGTAAGAGGAGTGTCTTTAGCAGTCCTGACAGCAGTGATGGAAATTCAGAAAGTGTTTCACAGCTCCTGTGACTCTCATGGCATTAAGCCTGTCCAAATTGGTCTTTGGAAGGAGTATCAGCAAGTATTCTGTGTAGCTTTTGTAAAACCAAAAAGAAATTTTATTGCATTGTTTTGTCATGGTTTTTCTTGTGAGGGGACTAGAATTTGTGTTCAGCTCCTGTTAGACAAAGAGAAAGTTCTGTTCTTCTAGCAAGAAGTGAGTTTGGCTTGAATGCCTTATTTTTTTGTTGCACATATCATCAGTGAAACCCACAATTTTCAGAATAGCTGTAAGCAGTGGGGTTAATTTCTGTACTGCAGTAAATCTAAACATGTCATGTAAAAACTTCTGAAGCCTTGACAGAATGGTGTGTAACTCAGGAATCTTTTAGAAGCAGAATGTTTTCTGCCAGACAGATGCTTTTGGGTTAGGTTCAACAGTGGATTTACCCTATTTAGTGTGGCATTGGTTCACTTGTATTATTATTATTATTATTATTATTATTATTAAAATTGCTAGTAGATGTACTGTTACTCTCTTGCTGCTCATTTTTTCCCAGTCTCCTTTTTTGCTGAAAGTACTGGTCTCATAAATAAGTCATGCCCCAGAGACTCTGCTGTAGCATCATCCCATCCATCTTTCCTACTAGCAGAATTGCTTTGACTTTGATGTGGACTAATTAAGTTCACATATTTTTATGGACATCTTAGAGTAGTTAAAGACAAGAGAGCTGAAATATCTGAAATAAATGAGGCCGTAGGACTGGTTAGGGTTTTGATCCTGTGTATCCTGAAGTTACTTCTTCCTTTTTTTCTTTTTTTCCTGAAAGTATCTGGAGTATTTCCATCCGAGTGATGTGTCCAATGCACCTGGTTTCATATGAAGAACCTGAGATCTTCATTTTATGCAGGGCAAAACACAAGCTCTGCAGGATGGGCAGGGTTTAACAGGACTCTGCACAGCATCAGGCAGGTAGGGCAGCTTTGCTTGCTCCTTGAATTGCTTCCTGGGCCACGTGCTGACAGATTGGATCAATACATGACCTAATAGGACGTTTTAAAACATTTCCACGATTTGCTGACTGGGGGGGAATGGGGAGGGAAAGTAATAGATTTTTGTACCAGATCTTAGAATACACTGCTGCAGTATTGGCAAGCCCCTTGTTCTCATGTGAAATTCACTGCTGCAGTGGTGCATTGCAGGAAATAGATAAAAATCAACACACAGAACATATCCACAGATCATATATATATATATATTTTCAGGGAAAGAGCCATGGCTTTGAACCTGAAGCAGCTTATGTGTCTTCACAAGGTGGAGAAGCTTTCTGCTTTTAAAAGAATCTTATCATAGGAGGACACTGGGCTTAATTTGAACAAGATCCATTATTTAAATAGTTTAAAAACACCATAGGCCCTTAAATGCATCTTTTATGGAGTACTTGAGAAATCATTTAGATTTGTAAATGCTAGTAGTGGGGATGAGCACCTACCAGAGGAGAAGCAAGTAAGCAATTTCAGCACAGTCATTTGAATGCAGGAGGATTGTTTTGTTTATGTTGAAATACAAGTTTTTACCAGTGTGACTATATATGGCAAAACCAAAATTGCATCTTTAGAGCATCCTCCTATTTTCTTCTCCAGCTTATGTTGTCTGTCTTTTAAATTGTGCAACTTTATTATTCTCCTGCCAAGTTTCATGTCAGCCTTGGATCTGTTTAGGATTTTGCAGTGAAACAAAAATTTGAAAAAGCTTTGGGTTTTAATTTATTTTTAATTAAAAAAATGTAAAGCCCAGCTCATGGCATAATGTATCACTAGAGTAAGGACAGCTGGGAAAAAAAAATATCTCTATATGTAGAGGTTAAATGATAACTAGTCAGGTCAGTGTTTCACCACCAAATACACTTGTAAATTGGATCCAAGTTCTCATTTTAGATGGACTCACTGCTCTCTTGAGAAGAGCCCTTGAACCAAAGATACCGTTTTGAAGCTTGAGTTTCATGTAAATACTACTTTGCTTCATTGAAAGACAGGTGGTTTGTGCCCTTGCAGCATTTTGAATAAAGTGTCATAAGTGTGTTACCAGTTTGCAGGGGAAAAAAAAAAAAAAGCTTATTCCTAGCATCTTCTGTAGCTTGTTCAGTACTTTCATTTTTCCTCTTTCACAGTTCTTTAACTTCTAGCAGAAGTTGGATTTGTTGGAAATAGCCTCAGGTGAATTCAGTCTGTGGAGGGACAGCAAGGTGCTCAGATGGTCAGAATGGGATTTTATTTATACTCTGAGAACTATGGTGTTATTTAACAATTTGGCTATTTCATCTTTGATTTGTGACATCCTTCTCTTCAAACTTGTGCTTAGATGGTCAGAGGCCAAAGTCAAGTTTACAGCCCAGGACATCTGGGTGGGCATCTTCTCTCTGCAGAATGGGAACCAGTGAATACACTGGTGCAGAGCAAGTGCCTGAGATTTCATGTTTGCTCTTGAACTGAGCTGAAATAATTAACTTTTTTTTTACTGCTGCCTAAGCAGAAATTTAGAGTAACCTAGTTTAAGAAGTTACCTGCACTTGGTTTTGTTTGTTGTTTTATTTTAAGGTGATTTTCTGAACACTTCCCAAAGCACAGAATTCTGTAACCAGCACACAGTTTTTCTGTTACTAACACAACTGAAAGTTTTACAGTATTGGTGATTTTATTTTTAAAGGAATATATTTCTAATTGGATGCTCTAGTAGTGAAGACTTGGTTGCAGGAAGTGAGTGAACAATACTTAGGTCTTTTTTTTTTTTTTTTTTTCTTTAAAGATGATGTGTCAGAGTTGTGTGCTGACTCAGAGCCACTCTGAATCACCCTATCAGCCTGTGGAGGAGTGATTTATATGGCACCCAACAGAGAGCTGTGGAATCAATTACCTCTTTTTTCCTTGAAACCAAGGAACATGGCTTTGAAGATTTCAATATTTAAATCTAGGAAATATCCCAGCCACTGTGCAAACAGCTGATGGGTCTGTGGCATCTCTGCCTTGGGAGAGCAGTGCAGTCAGTCTTGGAGCAGATGGAGATGAAGAAGCACAAGAAATGTTGTAAGGCAGATTTGACCTAAATTTGTTACTCTGAAGGTGCAAAGAGTACTCAAGAGTAATAAATCTTGTCAGCTGTGATTTAATACTGGCTTTCTCCTCTCACATGGCAGAAGAAACTCAGCTTTTAGAATAGCCATAGGGTGTCCATCTTCAGCAAAGAAAGCAGCAGTGGTTGGTTGGTTGTATGGCCTTTCATGATTATCTGTCCTTTTTCTTTCAAAAATAGGCTCAGGGAAGCATCCTGTTGGTGGCTGTACCAAGGTTAACTTCTGAAATAGGTTTGTCCCAGAAGTCCTACCTCAGAATTCAACAGCCACGAGTGGGACTCCTCAGTGTCTCCACATGCTTCAAGTTCACAGTTTTTCAGGTCCATTTAAATTCTGCATTGGAAGGAATAGTTTGTCTGAGCTGAAGTCATGTTTCTGGAACACAAATGCTTGGAGGCAAGGTAGATTATGGTGACAAAGTTGTGTGGAGGGAGAATTGCCCACATAAACCTGTGTTCTGTAGGTAGGCCTATTTAGAGCTGCACAACAAACACCTTAACCTGTGTAGGCTGAAATGAAAATTCTTTCTGAAGAATTAGAGTTGGTTTAGGGCTAGAAAGTGAATTGTACCCCTTCAAAGACATTAAATACTGATGATAACATAAGAAAATTAAATGCTTTCTCTTCTTCTTTCTGATGTGTCAAAATGTTATGTCTGTTTTACAGAGAAACTTACTTTAAAAGGTGGGGAAATAAAAGTAGATTTGTATTGGGAAACTTTTGCTTTCCTAAGGCTGAGGATGTGGATGTGATCAAACACTTGCAGGGATCCATTGCTAGTGTATTTACTTGAAGAGATCCTAAGGAATCTGCTTCTTTGGTTTACTTGTGAACATGTACAGTGTGCTGACAGCTTCCTCATGATCTTTTAACCTCCAAAGCCTCCCACTGGCTTGGCAGTGTTACCTGGTTCATCTTTTCCTGGGAACCTTTCTGGTGAGTATGGTTTGCAGAGTGTGGAAGGTAGGAGGTCTTTGGCTTATGAGCTCACAGCTGACAGCAGCTCTGTTCTCAAAGTACTTTGATATATTTAGGGTGAGGATAAGAGGCAAGGCTCCTTGAGTACCCTAATGGAATACTTCCTTAAAAAGATGTTTTCCACTTTTGTATAAATAAAAATTGAGCTTCTAAAGCTAGTTCTGAAATGGCTGGAAATACAGAAGGATTGTTTGCAATAGCTCAGGTCTGTTGTATACCTCTGGCTTCTTCTGCACAGTTTGCTTTGCAGGGATAGGGTGTTGCCACTCAAAACTGCCATTCCTTGATTGGAGGGGCCAATACCATATGAAGTTGAAACAGGTTTGTAGGTTTTTGGAACAGTGGATGCTAAATGGTCAGTGTGACTGCCTTGCTTTAGGGGAGCCTGAGCTGGCTCAGGAAAGGAGAGCAGGAATGGGAAATGTCAGACACAACTAGGGCAGAACACTGCCAGCTGGATGCATTCGTTTTCTCCACTGCTGTTTTGGTGGTAGGATGGGTAAACTAATAATAAGCTGTTCTGACAATTTGGGAAGAGATGTGAAGTGTCAGCAGTCCAGTTCCTTTGACCTCCTGATGCCTGCTGCTTTCTTTTTGACTCCCTTTGTATCATAGCAATCAACAATATCAAGAGCCAGGCAGTCTTCAGAAAATGGGACTCATCAGCTGGACCTCAGGTCAACATAAACCAGTTCCCTTTTGTGTGTTATGCATTAGCTTTTACATCCTTGTTTGCTAGGCTGCTTAAACCTCCTTGGAAAAAGGTGTAAAGAAAGTCTGAGTAGCAATAAAGGAGATCAGTAGAAGGGAAAACACTGGAGAGGGAATGAGGATATCAAATGCTGCTCAATCCTGCAGGTTTATCAGACATGTCAGTTACTGTCTGTGCACATTTAGGTTGTGCAGGACCATTCTTTCCAGTTTCCCATCGTTTAAAAAACTGTTTATAATCTTCTACAAAGAAAATGTTCAGGGCCTCTTCTGCTTTCTGCGTGCAGTTTGATGGAGTCTCAAAGCAATATTAAAGGGGTCGACGGAGGTTCAGCATGGACTGAAGGAAGACTGTCTGGGGTCATAAGGTGGGGAGAGAGGATAGGATTAAAGATGGAGAGTGGACTGCTTAAGGGTGAGGGCAGTAAAGGAGAAAAGCAAAAAGGGAACAGAATAAAATGATGGAGAGAGCAGGTTAATAGTGGGAGAGGATACAGGAGAAAGAGCTTTGTCTTAGGATAAGGAAGTGGTGTTCTTTTTTCTAGGAGAACATACCAGAGAAAAGCAGAAGTGACAGGTTGATTGTGCAGCTGAAATGCTGTTTGACTTCCCTAAAGTATCTGAACCATAAGCAAGACCTAGCTTAGCTTTGAAAAAAGTTGAATTTTGTGTTAAAGCAAGCTTGTGACTTCAGGGATCCAACTGATTTTATAACTCATTTGCAAGATTCTGGTTTGTCCTAGACTGTAGCCTCAAGAGATGGGAGCAGGGGTGGGAGTATTATGAAACAAAGTAATTTGATTATTTGGGGTGGGGTGGGAGGGTGGCAGCTTTCTTTTAACTTAGCAAATTGTTAAAAAGTAGAGACATGAGAAGACAGCTAATGTAGTTATGAATAGCCTCCATGGGTTTTTTGGTACTGATTTCTTTCTTCACTGTCTTGTCTTTTAACCTTGTTTTCTACAAGTTTAGAAGAAATATCTTGAGCTATACTGAACACAGAGGAGGACATGGATAAATAGCTTCCCTTAAAGAGTGTTTGAAGTGATCTTTTAATTTACCACGTGTTTTGGTGGTGGTGTTTTTGGGTTTGTTTTGTTTTTACATCCATCCATGTCTCCTTGTTTTCATTGAAATAAAAACTCTTTGAATATGATAATGGCTTACATGCTTGTTATGTCATCTGTTTACAATACATTTAATGCTAAAAGATTTATTTTTAGCTGGCTAAGTAAAATAGCTAGTTGTTAGAGTTGTCATAGCAGCAATCTTAACAGATAGGCTGATCCTGTGCAGCTTTTGCAGCCAAAGAGCAGCCGTTAGGCAACAGTTTTCCTGCAGTGTTTTTCTAAAGATGGAAATCACGCTGGTGATGGTGAATTCTGGGGGGCCTACTTTAAAATATTTTTCCTGTAGGTGAGTGGAGTTTGATTCAACCCATTCTGTTTTCATCTGACAGAACTTAGGAGAACTTTGAATGCATGACATGTGAGGTTCAGGATTTAAGTCTTCATTTGTAGAAGCTTGGAAATTACTGACATAGTGCAGCATATTGCAGGCTTCTTTGTTGGTTGATTTTTTTTTTAACAGCCATAAGTGTTCTGAAAGGAAATTGCCAGACTGGAGAACAGGATTGTGTATTATTTATTCAGCACTAATTTTAAGTTGTGGCAGACTGGGCAAATACTACTGAAGCACTTTGGGGCTCATTTTTGATGCAATGCACTGCCTGGGTTAGATCATGGCTTAACATTTTAGTAATTATGACTCTTTATTTTTTTAATATGAAGAGTAGAAAGGTGCTTCTATATTGACAAGTGAAGGAATGGTTTATTCAGAGTAGTCTGTAAAATGTGTCATACCTCTGTACGTGATCTCTCTAGGTCTGAGCTGTTCCAAGACTTCAGTTACTCTTAAACATCCATCTGAATGCAGTTGCTGTTGTTTGAGATGAGAGGTGAATTATTGTGAGGAATTTCTCCTGTCTGTAGCTTTGAATCAAATGGTATTGAACTCCAGTTGTTTTTGGTCTCGTTGAGCAAACACTTATCCCTCAGATTCTTTTAAGTCTCTTACTAGACAGAGTAATTTTTCAAAAGATTTGTTCAAGTACCTGAGTTTAAGGCTAAGAGAAAATTTTATGTGGTATTAGCTGAAAAAGTGCTTCAGATATGATTTAAGAGTAAAAAATGTCCACTTAATCTTCTCGTAGCCTGTTGGGTTTTTTTTTTCCTCTCCAGGACTGCTTGTTAAAGTGTTGTTACAGGAATGCAAACAATCTGAAATGTGTCTTAGTTTCCAATGAATCCCAGGAGCTTTGCTTGCATACCTCTCCATTCTGGTGAACAGTCAGCACGTTGCTTTTCCAAACTTGTTTCAAAAATGACTTTCAGAGCACTTTGGCTGGTATGGAGTTGGTTACATTTCTATTTTGTTGGCTGGTAGAGAGAAATCCAATGAGTGAATCTGGCAAAATCTCCCAGCAGAGAACCAAAATGCCCTAAACCCACAAACATTTTGATGTTTAAGTTATGTTACAGCTTTTGAGTGGATCAAGGAGCTCAGTGCTGTGGAGCAGCAGAGCTCTTGCTGTGGTCCAACCACCCAGACCTCCTGCTTCGTGACCTCTTTTTACCACCCTATGAGCCATCTTGCTTTCCCTGAGCTCTGAAGCCTGCCCAAGTCTACTCCATCCCCCTGAGTCTCCCAGTCTGACTGACATGACAAAAGAGGAGTCTTAGTCTGGCTTCAACTGATCAAGCTGAACCAGCTTAGCAAAAGGGGCTGTGGAGAGGCAGAGCCCATTGCTTCAAGGTAGGGACTGTGAGCTGGGGACCAGTCTGAAGAACTGGGCAACAACAGATACAGAGAGCCCTCTCTCCTCTGGCCCATCAGCCCACGTGCTGCTGGGATGTTCAGCCCAGGCTGCACTAGCTGTAGCACCCATGGGTTCTACACTAGCCCCAAATGTCTGGGTGGCTGGCAAGGAGCTGGATGGAGGAACCAGGATGGGTTACTTGGAGAGGGAGCGACAGGTTCATTTCAAACACGGCTGTCTCCCAGCTTGAGCACAGGACTGTGGTGGCTGTGTAGGTTGTTCTCTTGGTATCTGGTTGGTGTTGGAAAAGAAATGCTCAGGTGGAGTGAGGGGAGTGGTAGGATTGTGTATCCTGGCAGCCATGCCTGCCTACCCTGGCTTGAAACGTTCAGTGAACTCCTGGCTGCGAGTTATAAATGGATTTATTGTTGTCTCCACTCAGATGACATCTGTTCTCCATCAAGACTTGGAAATGTATTGGGTGAATGGAAGAGTTTTCTCTATCATTATGTTTTAATTGGTGTTTGTGTCATGTGAGGGCAGAACTCCTGTTTCCCCTGCTGGTCTGCAACACCGGGTTGCAGGCAGTGAGTAAAAGGGAAAGATCTGTGCCCATTCAGCTGGACTTGAAGATACATTTCTATTGCTCATGTTCTGTTGTCTTTTTCTCTATTTCAGGCAAAGTCGTGCATTTGTCATATGTGTGGTGCCCACCTGAACAGACTCCACTCTTGCCTCTACTGTGTCTTCTTTGGCTGTTTTACCAAGAAACATATTCACGAGCACGCAAAGACAAAGCGACACAATTTAGGTAAGCTCTCTTCCTGATGTACTCACTGGTGCTTTTTGACTCGCTGTGTTATTATCATCCCTGTCAATTCCAGGCCAGTCAGGTGGTATTTCTTGTAGCTCCCTCATTAAACAGGGAGATCAGTTCCATTTGGGTTTTGGGTTAGTTTAGTGGCATTATTTTCAACTTGGTGCTTAAGCTTCCGTTGCATCATAGATGTTTTGGTTGAAAAAGGTGGAGCCAGGCTCTTTTCAGTGGTGTCCAGTGATTGTACAAGAGGTAGTGAGTACAAAATGAAACATGGGAGGTTCTGTCTCATCATCAGGAAACACATTTTTACAGTGTGGGTGAGCAAGGACGGAAAGAGTTTGGCCCAAGAGGTTGTGGAGTATCTGGCCTTGGAGATGTTCAGATGCTTTCTGGACATGGTCCTGGGCAACCTGCTCTAGATGGCCCTCCTTGAGCAGGAGGCCTGGGCAAGGTGACCTCCAGAGGTTCCTGCCAAAGTCAGCTGTTCTTTGAAAATGTTAAAAATCAAAACATCCCTATATGACAGTGTTTTATTGCTTTTTACAGGGTGTAATCTCAAAGGGCTTTTGAAGTCACTTCATTAGCTGAAACTATTTTTACCAAAGCAGAAGTATAAATTACCTTATGTAAACTCTAGCTAAGGATTTCTGGTAAAGTGTGTGTATGTATAAAAATACCCTTTTGTGCCAATAGAAGCTAGTGGCCAGGCTTATGGTTTAAAAAAATTGAGTGCTAAATTGAGACCACAGACAGCATTTGCCTGTTTTTCTGTGGATACTGTGTAAACACTGTGATAATTTTATTACTAAGCTTACATTATTTATGAAGACCCTTTGAAAAGAGAAACATAATTGCACGTGTTGTGAGCTGCTGTTTAGCTACATATTTGGGAAGCCTAAATGCTGGAAATAAATTTTTGTGCAAGAGAAACTTTGCTGTTTTGTGCTGTAGTGTGGAATATCTTCTCTTTCCTTAAAGGAAAAACAAAACTGGACTGAGAAGAGGTTCTTTGAAGATACATTCTTGCTTAAAGGCTGTGTAGTTATTTTCATGGTGCTAGACAATGAAGAACGTGTCAGATAAGGTACTTCCCAAAAGGAATAGCCTTGAGATAAAAAGGGTAAGACTTAATTATACAAGCCAAAGTACAGAACACAGTATGGTATCATCCCAAAAAGGATTTTTGCAGCTAAAAATAATGTACACATTGCACAAATACATGTAATGGGAAGACTGATTAACTGGCTGCTTTATTTCTAGTTTTGGAGATTTTTTTTTTCTCTCTCTCTTTTTTTTTTTTCATTTCCAGCTGCATGTGAAATGATCTGTAAAAATATTTTTGTAGTTCTGTTAGCACGTTTGGTTGCTTTTACTGCTGCAGTTTTTGTTGGGGAAATAACATCTGATGGGCAAAACTGAGTTAAGTACTTTGAAATTTCAAAACGAACAGGAATTATTTTAAAACACTTGGTGACTTTTTGCTGAGCCAACATCAGTCTCCATGGAGACTAACAGAAACTGCACACTTAATCACAGTTCTAAGAAATATCATAGATTTCAGCTGTAGCAGCTGCCTGAGCACTGGAAGTGATGTGTGTGAAGCAAACTGCTGTGTATTTTAAGAGCCTTCAGGACTGTAGTCCAGAGTGTTCTTAAAAATACATCCCTTGTTATCTCTGCTTCCCTGAGCAATATAAAGGAGACACTCTCTGACCTTATAGTGATACCTGTGCTCTTGCATCTGCTTGCCTGCTCAGTATATGTTAGTAATACTCATTTTAATATGTTCCTTGAGCTGTGGATGTAGGTGACAGGCAGGTGAAGGAAGATCCAGCTGCTTTTTTAAACTCTCTATACTGCACAGTCTCTGTTAGTTGATCACCATGGGCAGCTGATGCTGCCATTGGTTTGGGAATCATTAATGCAATGTTAAATCTTCTAAAACAGCTGTGAAAAACCTTTAGAAAGAGGTAGATAAGAGTGACCTTTCCAGGACCTTCAAGACTTGGGACAATTCTGGCCTTTCTCTTTCAGTGCTGTTCATCCTGAAAGCATAGTAGTGATTCTTCTACCAGTTTCCTGATCAAAGGGCCTGAAATCCCTGGGCAGATACCAAATGAGGTTTTAATAATTCTACTTAATAATTCTGCTTCTGTTGCATAATGATTAAAACTTTTTTTGGGGAATATAGTGTTGGAAAAAAACCCTGATTTTGGCAGTGTTTATGTAAACTTGCATGGGTGCTTTTTATGCAATGCTTCTGTATGTTAGAGGTGCAGTCTTAACACATAAATAGCATCTCTGAAACAGCACATAAGGCAGTTTTTGGTTGAAGTCTTGGTCTGCTGTAAGGCCTGTTTTGGACTTCAAGAATAGAGGTGGGTGTCATAGCAGGACTGAGGTTCAGTGGTTAAAAGGCTAAATAAGAAATGGTTGAATGACTGGAATACCACTCACTTTCTAAGGAGACTGGCAAACAGTGGCTTTCAGAATTAGTCCTGTTAGGGTGCATTCATTATTTATTAGATCAAAAGCTGTTTGTTGAGGAACTGTTTTTCTAAGTATATGGAGATGTGAGGTTCAGTCCAATAAATACATTTGTGGTGAGAGGATCTGGATGGGTGAGCCTAGGAATAATGCTCATAGATTAAGTTGAGAATTTTTTGTTAGAATTCAAAAAGCTTCTACTTCCCCTAGAAAACAAATAACTGAATTTTTTTCATCTGATTCAGAGGAAACAAGGCAAAAAGCTGTTTTCTATACTTAAAGCCAGTCAATGGAAAAAATCTGGTTACTGCTGCTAATACATACCTGTCTGAAATTTAATATGTAGAAAGAGAACAGTTACATAAAGAAATGACAGTAGAAGTTATTTTCATTTGTGTTGGAAGGTATTGACTGTAGTGTTAATTCACTGTGATGGCAGTAGAGCTGAATTCTTTTGTAAACAGCAAAGACTTTCATTATCCTCTGTTGGAAGCAGCAATTAAAGCACTTCCCATACACTGAACTGCAGTGCTAGAGTAGCAGATTGGTTTTGCCTTTTGCAAGATGAAGTGTGGGGTGTTTAACAGTTTCTCTCCTTTAAACCTGAATAATATTTTCTGAGATCAAGAAAAAGGTGCTTTAGCCAGGAGGATTTAATCCTTTCTACTTTTCAGAGATTTGCTACAAACAAGGGAACTGTTGAAGTTTGTAGGGTCAGAGAAGGGCAGGGAGAAGACTGGAAAATGGAAAACATCTTTCATACTAGGAAGTGCAGGGCAGCTGCAGTAGAAGCATGCTGCAGAGTCCTGTAGTGTGTTGGGTGCATGCACACAGAATAAGTAATGTGTGTGTTTGTGATATTTGTATTTCTGAATGAGGTCAAGGAGCTGATGAGAATATTCTGCTCATAATAAACACAAAATATTTTGACAGATTATTTCATCTAAATTAACAGTTAAGAACATTTTGGTATCTAGATCCACGTTTTTTCCTACATCTGTACATCTCTTCTCTAGCTTCTTGTTTTATTTGAATAGCTTGAGCATGGCACTGGGTCCTTGCCACCTTTGGACTGTGAGTAAATCAATCCCTTCAAACATGCAAATCCTGGGTCTGGATGGGGCCAAGAAACATCTTGAAGACTGCAGAGGACAGCTCACAAAAACATTTGTCATCTGGGTGCTGGTTTAAAAGAAGAAAAAGGAGTACTTAAAGACTAGAATGGTTTTATTCCAGGTATTAAGAGAAGAAAATACAGTTGCTCTTAAATACGGAATGTGGGAGTGAAGGATAATGCTTAACTGTGGCCATAATTTTTAATGTGTATTAGAAGTATCTGACACAGCATTTTTTGCAACAAAAGGAAGTTTAGGGTTCTAGGTAGTTTGGGTTACCATTTAGCAGGAGTAGCCTTTTAGTTTTATTTATATATAAATAACTAAAAACTAAGTGTACTTGTTTTGCTACTAGCAGAGATAACAGGGTTGTGATTGCCTTGATAGAGAATGAAAGGATAAAAACCTCAAATATGTAAGTTGATCAGTGCCTCGGGGTCTGCTAGTATATTTTAGTAGATTTACTGTTATTTTTTTCTTACTGAGATTAGTAAATTTTTCTTAGTCATATCATTAAACCTTCTAATCTTGCCAGTTCAGGAATTCTGATCTGTGATGCAGTATCCAGGTGCCAGTAAACCAGGAAGAATGCAATCAGATATATGTTTTATAACAATATATCAGGTAGAAGAACAGGTGGGGAGGTGGCTGAAGTTTTGAAAATCACTTTTGGTGGACTTGAGGCTATTATCTGAAACTGGCTTAGTGATTAATACTTCATGTGAGAAATTAGGGAGTATGAATTAGGTCAGGATGTTGATTTAGAAAATTGGCTGAATTACCAATTTAGTCTTTTCTGTTAAAGCTGGTGACTTGCACAGAATATGAATGTGTGTTGATTTGGGATTGGTAACACACCAAGATGGACTCACAGAAATTCACAGTGGAATTAATTTCAATACAGGTGAAAATTGACCAGAATTCTGTGTTGTATGTTTCTGTGTACAACTCTTGTTGTACCTGGAGTACTACCAGTAGTTTAAAGAAGGTGATACCAAAACATGATTCCCAAGAATGTCATCTCTGATGGCAGGCTGCTGTATAATATGGTGAAGTCTCTCCTTCTCAGCTGAGCAAAGTCAGATCTGTTCACCTGGGTTTTTCAAAAGGGGAATTACCAGTTTACCTGGGTGAGATGTGCCCCAGCACACCCACACTCAGGAGACAGCTCACTTCTCTAGTTTGTTTTTGGTTTTTTTTTTACATCCTGTTGTTATTTTTTACATCTTGTTATTATGTTCCCATAATCTCAGCTCTCAACATTTCACAAGGACATCAGTGGATATGTTTGGCAAAGTAAAGCACTCGAGCTTAAACAAAACACTTCACTGGGCTCCCCAGTAGAGAGTTTGAAGACCTTTTGCTGCCTAAATTTAAACTTCCCCCTCTGAGCCCTTGTCTTTTGATCATATTGTCACTTGAACCAATAAAGTTGCTCTCATAGCCATGTCATCTTCTGTGATGCCTCATTGTTTCTCCAGGCTGATAGCTTTATTTTTAAGTGAGAAATGAGATCCTTGGACTTTCTCTCTCCTGTATTGCAGCTGTTTAGAATTTGGTATATGAAAGGTTATGAGATCTGACTCAAATAATGGTATCTTGTCAGCATAAAGGTATAAAAGCAAAGAAAAATGTTACCTTCCAAGAGGCCCTTCCACTGCTAAATTTACTTTGTATGGGACCCACAAGAGTGGGTATTTTGAATTGCTGGAAACTAGACTGATCAAATTTAAGAAAATGACCTTATGAGTCTTTAAAATTTCTTCTCATTCTTCCCTATGAAATGAAAAAAGTGGACCTTCCTAATGAAAGTATGTTTTATTTTTCCAATGTTATTGGTTTTTACATTTATTAAGGTAATGATCAATTCTTCAGATGTATTAGGATAAAAGTAAATTAAATTGGAGTGATTTCACTCCCCAGTGCCCTCCTAAGATGTGTCATAGTAGTCTTAGGAAAACACCTGGAAGGCAGGAGGAGTAGCAGCCATTCTGGAGGAGCCTTGTAAAAGGATGTTTGTCATGAGGGATGTGGGGCATAATGACAGAGTTGGTTGTGGATTAATTTGAAGCATCTAGGTATGATTTTTTGGTTAGTAGTTCC
The DNA here is from genome assembly GCA_038090715.1 of Florisuga fusca. Classification (NCBI taxonomy): domain Eukaryota; kingdom Metazoa; phylum Chordata; class Aves; order Apodiformes; family Trochilidae; genus Florisuga; species Florisuga fusca. The sequence continues at coordinate 2,870,023 of JAAWXA010000035.1, read as the reverse complement.
CAAATCTTTTATGAATTTGAGGCTTGTTCTGTTAATTTTGTTATCCCAAATACTAACGAATATTATATTAGTTACACTCACATTCTCATACTTTCCTGTCAGTGTTTTTTACTGAGTTTTCTGATCATGTGTCTTGAGTGAAACTGTGCAGCAGTTCAAAAGAAAAAAGGAAAAGTTTTAGCATGTTGCTAATAATGAGGTGAAATTAGTTTACCAGTCATTTGAGGGAGAAAGTTTTGTCTGGGCTTTGTCCAGTAACTCCAGTAATTGCTAATGAGTTGCTTGCTTTGGAAGAACTTCTCTCAAGGAGATGGTCCCTTTGGTTGTTCCTCCTTGGGGACCTTCAGTCCTGTGTCCCCCAGACCCTGCAGACCACAGCTCCCTGGGCATGGCAGCTCACCAGAGTGGCTTGGAAGGGGATATTTTGCATTTTACCCTAAAAAAAAAAGCAACATTCTTTGTGTCCAGACAACAAGAATAAGAGTTAGTGTGTTTCAAGGGAAAAATTCTAATCATACTAGTTAGAAACAACTTAAAAATGTCATTAGTGGACTCCTTAAGGCTCCTGAAACTGAGCAGCTGTGTTTTGGCTTTCATGAGAAACTCCTGCCCTTCCTTTGTGCTGTAATCAGGTCTGTGTGGCTGCCTTCTCACTGGTGCTTGAGGTAATTTGTCCAAAACCTATTGCAGTCTTTTTAATGACATAAAAAGTGTTGGCATATATACAACTGTATTGTTCCCTAAGTGCACTGGAGAGGGGACATTTTCTCAAGGGTGCTTAATCAGGCACTGGACAACTACAGCTTTCACTCCATCAGTTTTTCTGTTAAACTTTCTGATTCTTTACAGCAGAAACTCCTCCTGCTCTGCACACGTGGTTTGTGTAAGGTGGTCTCTTGTTGGTCTTGATCTTGACATCTGTACTTCATCACTGACATGTGAAAATCCAGAAAGCTGAGAAAAGTAAAGGGAGTCCTCTGAGCACAACATGTTCATTTTAGATGGTAGATTCCCATTCCTATGGTAGATGGAAAGTTGGAAAGTATTTAGTGAGAATCCTTTTGATATAATTTTCTGCCTGTATTTATTATTTTGCCAGCCCTGGTCTAGTATTTGGAGGGTAGGGAGACTCTTTGTGGGATCTTTTAAAAAAAATGATATGGAGAACAATGTTTGATTTTGTCTTGAAAACAGCACTTTGGATTTTCAAAAATTCTTTGTTGAAACTGTTTATTATGTCCTCTGGGAACACCAGGGTGAAAATTCTGGTGTTTGGCCACAGGAGAAGGTAATGCAAGCAGGCCTTACCCTCTTCTGCACATTGAGGTCTACACAGACAAAACAAAAGAGTAAATAATGAAGCAAGATGTCAGGCAATAGATATTATGCAAACTCGTTTAAGGTAATAGTTCTCTTTATTAAATAATAGGAGAAGTAACAAATAGTTTGACACATTCATGGAAAAAGTGATTTTGAAAGTGGAGGCAAAATAGGGTGTGCAGGACTAAAGGAGAAGGGAAGCAGGTTATGAGAGGGGCTGAGGCTTTGGATGAGATGTGGTTCAAAAGAAACTTTACTAATCTTACCCAGCCTTACTAAGAAACCTTACCAGGAGCAGTGTCCCACTAATGAGGGAGCACAAAGTCTTTATGATCAGACCAGCAGCAGAATTCCTGCTGCGTGCTCTGCCGTGTGGCATATTTATGACTCCAGAGTCATTCAGGGCTGTTTCGTAGAGGCCACCTAATGTGGTAATGGTTTTCTTTGCTTAAAACAAATTTCCACTGTAGTGGGTTTATTTTAATAATGCTGTTTAGCTAGAAATACAAAAAAAATTTGGAAATAAAATAAGTGGAGGGATACACTCTTCTGGGAAAACGTGTTCCTCAGCTCTCTGTTAGATGCAGATTGCATTTCAGTAGGTGGCTAGATTTTTCTAGTGCCCACCAATTTTTTAAATCCTTTTTTTACTGTTTTAATTGTGGCTTTTCCCCACATCCACATACTGAGAATCAGCAATTTGCTGGTAAGTTTGCACTTACTTCTCCCTTGCTCTATGTTGAAGCAAATGTCATTTCCCAGTTAGCTGTTTTATTTAATTTCTTGGGTGTCTTTTGTTAAGGGGTGTGTGAGAAAAATATTTTTACCACTGGTCAGTGTTTATATGTCCATTTTAAAAGGGGAGGTGAAACGAAAAATTGAAATGTGTAACCTGTAGAATAAACTACTTAGGAAAAGCATTCCCCTGAACAAGTATCCTTGAGCTTTCAGTGTTGTCTTCTGTTTCAGCCTCCATTTGAATTAGGTGTTTTCTAATTATTTTAATGGCTTTGAATAGAAATGCTGAAGTCTTAGACAATTCAAACTTGCATATCAAATCTAACAGCACTTGTTCTGCTTGTATTTAAGTCACTGTAATTATGCCTTTTGGTTACTTATGTCTTTTGAAGGTATATTGTGAATTACAAACAACTTGAGGACAGCTTAGGCTTTGCTGTCTTGCACAATTTCCTTGCTGTGCCAGAAGCAATTGAATAACTCCCACTGTAACTGGAAAAATTTCCCTGTTCTTTGTCTTTTTTTTTTTTTCCCCTCCAGATTCTCAGGTACAGATTTCACTTTGTGGACTGCTGGGAAGAAAGAGAGCCTGACTTGGATGCCTGCTTTAAAATGTCTTCTAGTTTATAAACTCACATCTTTTTTTCCTCCTCCCCAACTTCCCTTCTGTTTTGCAGCCATAGACCTTTTGTATGGGGGTATATACTGCTTTATGTGTCAAGATTACATATACGACAAAGACATGGAACAAATTGCCAAAGAAGAACAACGAAAAGCTTGGAAATTACAAGGTTTGGTTTCCCTGCCTGAATTTCTTGTTTCTGTTTTTAATCATAAAAAAAAAAAAAAAACAAAACAAAACAGTGAGGGGAAGAAAGAGCTCTTACCAGATAAAAGTGCAGGCCTTGGGAGAAAGAGATGTCTAGCTATTACTTTCCAGGAGTTAAGACTGTTATTTTAATGTCTGCACCACACCTAACTGTAAAACAAACCAAAAGACTTAAGTTTTAATTGCAAAAAATATAAAAAAATATCTCACGTGTATCCTGCAAAATTTGCATAATACTAGAGTTAGGTCTGTCCTAGGTAGAAAATGTAACAGTCTGCTCCTTTAGGCTAATTTAGGTGATAGAGGCAATAAATCTGTTCCCCTCACATGAAGTGCCACCTTTGTGATTTTTTTTTTATTTTATTTTTTTTTTACTAGACCAAGCCAGCTTGCTTACACACCCGTGCTTTCACCGTACACGCACAGTATCTATGTAGAAATATTTACACACAAATATATGTACACACATTTGTTTTATTCAGTTTGCTTTCCCTAATTTTTTCTTTTTTAGCCTTCACCCCAACAGTGGTTTCTCACTACCAGTGTACAATGACAGGTAAGAGGCGTGGGCTGGCGACGCACTTCACTAACAAGCGTCCCTTTGCTGCTGATCCTCCCATTTTAGACATGAATCACAGTTAAGAATGCCACTTTGGTCGTGCAAATTGTTTTCCTCTCGTTTGGCTATGTTCCAATGATCGAATAATTACAGCAGACTTGATTTCATTTGCCCTTTCCTTGATAGACCTACTCCAAAAGAAACCTTTTCTCTTTTTTTTTTTTTTTTTGGAAAGGAAAGGAAGTATCCTTGCTTTTAAACTGAGTAGTTTTTAAGCATCAGTTACAAAAGCTTGTCATCTTCCATTTCCAGTGGCCTCTAGGGGGTATGTTTTCTTAAAGTGGGGAAGTCTGTATTTGAGGACAGATGACTTCTGCCTAGTAATGTCTCTGAGTGAGTCCATGGCATCCTGTTTCAATGTGACAGCCTTAGTCAGGGCTGATATGACTTCAAACCATTCTTAACCTCATTTCCAATTTTAAAAATAGTAGCTAACATCGTATTAACAAGAGTTTTTCTGATGGTATATCAAAAGTACAGCTGTTTTTACTTAGCTCCTACTACAGATCCCATTCCACTTTCTGCTTATTCCCTGTTTTGAGGGAGTTGGAGGGTAGTGAGATTGTGACTGAGTCCTAGAGCAGGCAAATGCAGCTTAAAGCTTAAAATGCCCTAGCAGAAAGCATTGATTTTCAAACTGAGACAAAATGGAAATATCTTTTTGCACCTTTTGTTTAGCCTATAGCACCCCTTTTGAAAACTTCAGAACCTTCTAAACTTTGTGGTGTTTGGGGTTGCAAACTAAACAACTGCAACAACTTCTTGATGCAATAGAAGAGGAAGGTTCCCCAGTTTCTTACTTTTGAATATGTAAATTGTAAGAGCCATTTTTTAATTGTGTTGTCACTAGCAAGTGATATATTTGGGTCTTCTGAGCTGAGATGCTGCCACCTTGTCCTGCAGTGGATGTCAGGCTGCTGTAGCTTATATTCTAGGGTAATTACAGCAATAAAATTGTTTATCTTGTTGTCTTGAACCACGAAGTTGTGCAGTGAACAATCACAGAGAGGAACTGCCAGGCAGAAAACCTTCTCTGTACCTGGTTAACTGACTAATGAATGGCATAATTATATATATGTATATGCATGTTATATGAATATATATATGAATAATCACATTGCATCATCTGTTCCCGGAGACCAGCTCTTTTAATGACCAATAAAGATGTAAAATGTAGGGATAGACAACAGGAACTTTAAATTACTTGAGTACACAATATTGACAGTTTAAAGGGCGTGGGAGCTTTTTTATTTGATGGTTTTGCATTGTGACACCCCATGTGTTTCCCTGCATATTTATACAAGGAATGAGAAAGGAGATACACAGGAGAAATAATTAAAAAATACATGTGGTTTTTTTCCTTCTTTCTCCATTGTTTCAATCTCTCTCTTCCTTCCCACAGTAACTTAGGTTATCTGACAGATTAAGTATAAAAGGGGTGGCAAAACTTCAGTGAATCCAGTCTGCAAATACTGAGATGGGCTTAAAAACTGAAGTGTCAGTTGTGTATCTTCAAACTTCCACAGTGCTTGAAGGGTATTAGCATATACCTGAATAGATGCTCACATAACAACATGATGCCTGGAGAAAAAAAAAGAAAAAACTTTAAGAAAAACCCCAAATGTCATGAGATTCATTTCATACTCTTGTTATCTTAACTCTTAGTGTGCTGAGTTCCCATGTCCAGCTGTAGTTCAGGGTTATATGGTATAACTCTGAACAAGTTGCAACTCTTACCATTATTTTTTTCCTCTGGGATTGAATATTTGTTAAAAATAAGAGAGGTGAGAATACATGGAGCCCTTCATTGATAATTAATGTTTGCATTTTGGGGAGGGAGGAAGTTGGGGCCTGCTAAAAGGTAGTGAAGTCAAGAAGCTACATTAATGATTTCTTGGAAAACTGTGACTTTTGTAAACTAGAGCTGTCATTGCCTTTTCCATCATGCATCCATATGTCCCTGATAAATTATCTAAAAAAAAAAAAGATGATTTGTGTATTTGAGAGAATAAAATTAATTCTTGGATGGAGATTTCACATGCTGACTTGAATCTCTGGCTATTTTGTAGCATCATTTTTAGAATTATTAGTATTGACTCCAATAACACTGCTTTCCTTTAATTGTAGATGGTAACCTGTGCATGTTCTGCAGATCTTTAAGTTATTTTATACTGGAGTTTTTGGCATGTTTGTGGGTGTTATTAAACCTTTTATTAAACCTTTTTCCTTCTTTGGTTTGCTTCTTGTGTTTGTGTTTTGGTTTTATTTTGGGGTTTTTTTGGTTGGTAGGGTTTTTGTATGCTTGATTTTTGATTTTTTTTATTTTTTTTAAATTTTATTTTTTTTTTTTTAGCTTTTGAACACTGAACCATTCCTAAAAATGGTTCAATGGTTCTTTTTCCAAGCTTTTGAGTAATAAAACCTCAATATTCTTGTTGAATTATATATCTGGAACAAAACACTTTTTAATTTCTATCTCTGACTTGACTTGGGCTCTTTCTAATGAAAGGCTTCTGTAAGGGAGTGTTCTGTCTGGTTTGTGCTCTGCTGTGGCATTAACTGTTCCTGGCTTTCAGTTTGCTTTCAGTTTTTTAATTGATCAATATCTGATTCACACAGAACCCTGCAAAGTAATCCAGTTTGTCATGCTTAACTTTACTTGAAGAGTTGCTCTTGTGAATTGCTTTGGTCTCCATCCTCTCTAAGCATTTCAGCTATGTAATCATGTATAGATCTCTATAAATATATTAACAGTCCCACTGACATATGCAGAACTATTGCATGCCCTAACGTTGAGTGCACATGTGTTTCCAGGTGGGAATTTTGTAATATGTTATTTAAATGAGGATTTAAACATACCCAACTTTTGTTGTTGGGTTTGGTTGTTTTGGGGTTTGTTTTTTGTTTGTTTGTTTTTTTTTCCAATTATGAGGCTTCATCCCATTGAGAGGTGGGTTATGTTTGGCCATGTGCAGTGAACCCAAGTGAATGGATTCACATTCCAGTGCAATAGCTGGTCCTACCATGATGCTGAAAATTATTTTGAGCTTTCCCAAGAGCCAATGTATAGAAATTCCTTAAGAGGGAGTATTACAAATACGAAGTGGGTTGCTGGAGAAGTTGCAGCCAATGTTCTGTCATATGTGAACTGTCCATATGTGAGTCTGAAGCTGCTTCATTCCTTTGCCTATGCATAGTGTGTTCAAAGCTTTGCAGCTGTTTTCTCTGTTTTATCAGTTTGTTGCACAGTAATTAGTTTCCTTTTCTGTTTTCCTGAGTGTGTAGCTTGATGCTGAACCTTCAATAAAGCAAAGGGCCTATATGATTCTGGTATTCCTTCTTATGCTTCTTGCATAATCTGTTGCTGAGCTAAATCAAGTGAGAGAGTGATGCTTCCATGTAAATACGAATTTTTCTAGTCCTCAGGAATCAAAAAATTAGACTTTTTATTGCTAGAACCTGGAGGGTCAGTAGTAACTATGAGTCGAACATTTTTGGGTGGGCAGCTTCTGACAAGCATAGATATTTCTGAAAATGAAGATCAAAGAGCTATTAAAATTTAATGTATATTATGCAGAATGTGTAAGCCTCTAGCTATGTTTTCTACTCTCCTTCTTTTAATATGTATGATTTATAATTTATTTTCTGTAGCTCAGCACTGCTTCTGCTCCATGCGTTTGGTGAAAAATAACCCTTAATTGACTTTAATCCTCAGTTTTAGAATAGATTGCTTGTCATCTTATTATTCTTTATTTTTAATGCAAAAATGCTTTTGTGAGTCACTACAATTGACCTTGCATAGTAAATTCTCTGTGCTACATAGAAAGAAGGCTGCAGCAATACTTAGCTGGTCAGCACTGTTGTGTTTTTCTTGTGTCAGATTTACTCTGAACACAACTCAGTGCTTACTTCAGATCTGTTCTCCCTCCTTTTACCTGACTCATTTCTACTGTGCTTTCCTTTGAACTATAGAAATGCATTAGAAATACAATGGTGGTTTATAGAGAATAATGACAGATTTTAGCTGCAGCTCATGAAAAAAGGTAGCCAAGTATTTAGAGAGTTTTGGTTGCTTGGTAGGGGGAGGGCTGTGTTTAAACCTAACTGTTAACTGTGTGTTTAGTAAATATTAGATCTGTCAGTAAAATAAACCTCAAGTATTAGAATTTGCTTATTTTTAGTCCTGCATCAGTGTTTATAAGGAGAGGTCATACTCTGTAGTGGTGTACCCTACAATCCATGTAGTAACTGTTCAGTATATTGAATTTCTGCTGTTCATCTCTAGAGATTAAGCCTCTATCTGTCCATTAAGTTGGGTCAGTTCTGAGTTGTTTAACACCTTGTCAAATTTCGCTGAAGTTCTTGGTTACCCTGGATCTTCTCCTAAAATCATATAGTGGTTTTGTCATTTGATCTCCTCTGAGCACAAAGAAATGCATTTTTTGGTAATTATGGATTTATTCTTGTGCTGGAATTTTATTTTTTTTTTAAACCAAAAAGAGATTTATAATCTAATAATGAAAAATTTGTCCTAGGTATTTTTAATAAGGAAAAAAAGGCTTTTTAAAAGTATTCCTTCTAGTTCTTATTTGTTGGAAAATTGGCTGATACCTTTCTGAACAATATTTTTGGGGGAGGGGTTGTCCTGGTTAAACCATGCCAGGGGTCAAACGAAACCAGTCTCTTGTAGTTGCACATACATGGAATCCAACTTAATGGGCAGCATGTTGAAAGTCTTCACTGGAACAGAGGTTTGAATCCTTTTACTAAACAACTCCCTGAAACTTTCTTTTCATCTGCTTAGGCATTGGAGAGAAGTACTCAACCTGGGAGCCAACCAAGCGAGAGTTAGAATTGCTACGACACAACCCCAAGCGGAGAAAAATAACCACAAACTGCACCATAGGTAAGTTCCAGAAATCCTTTCCAAAGCTGATGGATGTTGAAAATTCTGTGGTGTTTTTCCATAAATATTTTTACCCTGAGGTAGTGGATACCCTTAACTGTTAGAATAACAAAATAAGTTTGTTTTGCACCAGTTTTTTTTCACTGTGGGAGGATTACCCGCTCGCTCACTTCAGGTACTGATGATGATACATCTAACAGCTACAGAACAACATTTTTTTATTATTATTTTTTTACAAATATGCATTTAAAGACTTCAGCAGAAATCAGTGCTGTTACCTCAGTCTCCACCAGAGATCCCATGCAGATGTGTGAAGGGAAATCCTGTAGTTCAGATATTTCCTTATCTCTAGCAGTCTGGTGGTAAATGTGCTTTTAGCAGGCAAAACAAGCACAGTGTTGTCTTTGTGTGTCATGTTTTAAACTCTAAATGGGGTCTCTTCAATTTCATATTGACACTGAGAAGATGTAATTTGTTCTCCATTGTGTGTCAAATGGCTTTTTTGAAATGCATAACAAATGTTTAATGTTTAGAATTCAGTAGTCTGAAGCAAAGAACTCTGAAATGCAGACCTATCTACTTTCAGCTGGAGAGTAGTTAAGTAAGGGTGATGAAAATAAACAATTTTCTAAGTTTTTCCTACTGCCTTTAGGCTGGGGGAGTAGGGAATTAAAACCAGTTTCCTGACAAGCTCTAATGAAGATTACTGGGCACTTTTCTCTGCTGTTAAATGCACAGTGACATTTTAATGGTGAGGGTACAAGGCTGGAGATGTAGCTGTAGACATTGGAAGTTGGAAACTCTTTAAAGGTTTTTTTTCCTAGTGTGTCAGCTACTTGCTGCTTTGTGAGAATACATCATGCTTTCAGCACATTTGCTTTGTCAAAATACACTGAACAGAATCACTAAAACTTTCTCATGTCATGTTTCTAACACAGTAAGTCATACTTAATCCAAAATCTTACATTTATTTGGAAAAATGGATGGAGAATTACAGAGTAAATTGTAGTGAGTTGAAAATTTGTACAGAATGGTAATTGTACAAAGGGCACCTATACATTTGCAGTAGTGGAGCTGGAAAGGTAGTTGGAAAAACATCTGGACTTCAGAAACTTCAAGTAACCTGGGAAAAAGTAACTAGACAAAAATTGCAACTTGTTCACACTGGGATTTTGTGTTTCATGAAACTCCAGTATATTTTGGACAGACTGTTACAAATTACTTAAGATAATAGGAACTGTGCAGGAAAAAAAAAAAAGTTTAATGAAATTCTGAAGGTGAATGTGACCTTTCTGCAGAACTGAAGCACATTTTTGTGTTCCTCGTTCCAGTTTGAAGGAATGCTGTGCCTACTCTTAAAGGATTTTAAATTTTTCAGTCTGTTTTAAAAAGGCCATGTCTGGTTGCATGAAATCTCATACAACACTGCCTGGGTGGGGGAGTGCTCATGAAACACAGGGGATAAGGGAAATGACTGATCTCTTTACTTCTGCAGGCATGCTTTTAATAATTTCTCCTACTGAGCCCTGGAGCTGTCTATGTGCTGAGATTTAGAAAGAAAAAAAAAAAAAAATCAAAGCACCCAGGAGACATAATGCAGTTTTGGGCTACAGTTAAAAGCAAAAGACTAGCTTTCTTTTACAAAAATACATTGGGGGTTTAGCTGAAGGAAGAAAAGACCTGCCATTGTCCTTGAGCCTTTTCTCTCCATCTAACCTGCTGCTAAATATATATCTGCTTCAGAGTTTTTTTTTCCCTTCACTTTCCTCACGTTGGCTTGTCTGTTTGCAGTTTCAGATCAGTGAAGAGCCTATATGCAGACTGAAGTGCTGCAATTATCTGGACATTGCCATTTCTCTCTTTTTCTAATAGTCAATTATTTTGACATCAAGTTTTTATCAATCCCATAGCAGATATAGTGAATCCAGTTTATCTTCTGAGGTAGGTAAATGGCTCAGAGAATAGGCATAACATCCAGTTTTATTGGTTCTGAAAATAAAGATGATGTTGATAACCATCTATAATAAGCATTGCAAATTTCTTGCTCTGTCTTGTTTACCAAAGAGTCTGTTAAAACATAACTAGATGTCTCTTACCTATAAAATGCTCTCTGCAAAGCTGTTTTAAGAGGAGAGCTGTGGCTGCTTGCTGCTTTCTGTCCTCCCTCCAGAGGAACACTGGTGTCAGCTGGGAGGCAGCATGTTACCTGCCCTGCCATGACCTCCTGATGTGGTTACTGTACCAACCACAGTTCCAAAATTTGTGTGAGATGTACTGGTGTTAAAATTAAAGCAGGTGAGACAGTACTCTGAACCCTGGACAGGCATGGTCTGGGAAGGTTATACTTAAATGTGAAGGGCTTGCTTATGATTTTGACCTCTAATAATAAAATACATAAAACTTGATGTTGCTCATGTAGAACACACTTAAGTGGTTCCTGTTACCTCTGTATTCCTTGTGTGACACTCATTTAGGTGAATGTTTTACTCTCTGGCAGAATCTTCTTTATATGTAGAGGGTTTTTAAAAAATTCTGGATTTGTAGCAATCTTGGGATGTTTCTCAAACAGCTGCATGCAGCTGCCACTTTTTGAGTTGTTTGAACTTTTAAACAGCTCTAAGATCCTTCGTCTTTCATTGCCACCATAAATGAAATCTAAAGAATACTTAGGGGTGAAATGAAGATGTTGTAATGGAGGATTGAACTGGTAGTTCATTAAAGGAAATCCCGTGTGAACTCCGAGCTTTTGATTTAGTGAAATGTGACAATGTTTCAATTTAGGCAACAATGTGAAATGTGCTGGAGAAGGAACTTCGTGTTCACATTCTCAAGAAACCAACCAACCAAACCCTCCCTAAACTCAACAAAAAAATCCCCCTGAAACCTGTAAATGTTACTAGATTCTCTTTTGAAGTGGTGTATGTTTCCATCTCGTATTTTTCCAGCTAGTGAGAAGATAGAGTAGGTAACTATGATTGAATCACTATTTTGTCATTGAGCAAATTGATCTTCAAATGAAAATTGACACTGGAGACTGCTACAGGCTATAGAAGCAGGGCTGATTCCAGCCTTCTGGGATATAAACAAAGGGCTGTTCTCAATGTTGCACATAAACATCTTCAGAGTGACTTGGAACACACTGTTAACCAAGTGGAAACACTGAGCTATCTCCATGCTGTTTCTCCAGGATGAAAAATCCTCCCACAGGGTGAGGTTTTTATGTGGGGCATTTTGATGTCCTAGCAGATTTGAAGTGTTGATGGAATTTCTGTATTTTAAGACATTCAAGAAGAGTGTGTAAGTGTACTCAGACTATAAACACGTGCACCTTGGTAGGAATATCAGCTCAGGACATTCTCAGACCTCCTGATGCCCTTCTCACTGTACTGGCACAGTTGTTTTCAGGTGAACTCCATCAGGCTGAAGGCATTTGGTGGGGAGTGCAGAGGGTGAGTGGAAGGTAGAGAAATTTCACAAGTTTCTGCATGTTGTTCACATCAGCAATACTGAATTGTGGCCTGGACTATTTAATTCATAGAATATTTCAGTGAAGAGAGAGACTTTTCTTGAGTTTGGGTTGAAGTTTGTGTTGTAAGCATCCCATAAACAGCAAAACCTTTATATGGAGAAACAGATAACAATTGTAAAAATAGATTCTAAAAGCATAGGAGCAAACTGTTCTATTTTGTGTCAGCCTCTTGTCTGTGAAGAGGCTGCCCTCAGCAAGTCAGGGTAGTAACCAAGCTTCAAGTTGACAAGAAAATTTTTTATTACAGGGTTGGACTAGAAGTGCCAGTGATACAGAATCTTTTGGGAGCTATTTTCCAAAGCTTGTCTTGCTCAGCTATCATTAATACCCCCAGCAGATTAGTTCTCCTGAGTACATGAAGTATTAGCTTGGGATCAGCTGGTCTCTGATTAGCATATGAAGTGACTTTGTGGCTGAAGATTGGTGTATTAACAATAGGAAGAATTAGACTCCCAGGGCACATGGATAATTAGCAGGAGCCACCTGGGATTCCCATTTGCAGTGTTGCAAAAAGGCAGAGGGGATAGCCTGGAGAGGAGACTGAGCAAATCCTTTCCAGAAAGAATGATGAGGTGGGGGGGGAGGTGGCAAAAACAATAGCTCCAGGGGAGTAGCAGGTGGGTTGTGCAGCTGCACAACACTGGGCAGTGGGATGTGCCAGAGAGCAGCACGAGTGAAATAAATATTGCAGCAGAGCTCCCATGGAAAGGTGGCAAGGGAAGAGGAACAGTGACCTGGGAAGTGTTTTTGATTCTCCAGACAGCCTACCAGGACTGTTATCTGCTTCTGCAGAAGCAACAATAACTCAAAGGTGTTTAAGACTGCATCTTACTTGGAAGTTTTTAATGAACCAGCTTTCTGGTGTGCTTTTTCTAGCTGAATGCTACTTAAGGTAGCTCACAGGGAGAAGTGGGATGAACACATTGCTTGGCACACCATCAAATTTTTAGCTGTAACTTCTGCATTTAAAAGGCACTGATTTGTAAGGAGTAATACTTTTATATTTGAAATCACAACCACACAAAGTGCATCTTGAATAGAAATCTCTGATTCTTAAATGAAGGAAAGGCAAACCTGCTTTAAGACTATTCAGGTGAATGTTTTCTCTGTTCTTCAGTTTTTAATTTCATGATTAGGCTGGTTATCTGTTTGGAAAACTTCTTCCTAAAGAGTTGGATTAGTAAAATCTATCTCCCCATGTTCTATCAGGTAGATCCTTCTGTTCCTCTTTTGCCTTGTCATGAGCTCTCACTGTTTTGTCTGAGTTGTGAAGAAAAATTCTTCCAGAAGCTGGGATCAGTGATAATGTGGCCCATATTGTTGCATATTTAGCTTAATATTTTTTAAATTAAATATTACATAATTACATTATTTCCTCCTTGTCTTCCTCGATTCTAAATTCAGTTGCATTTATCAATTTACCTCTTTTTTTAAATTCAGTCAACAGTAAGGCTGAAGTCTAAATGACCTTTTTGGCTTATTCCATTTTCTTTTCCTTATGTTGTATATATGGATAACTTCAAAGTTTATGACTCTTTCAGCTTTTGTACACATTCTCCTTACCTAGGAGGAAGGAAAAAAAAATTTCTTTGGAAATAATTAGTACAAGATGTTGGCCCATCTTCTGCTTGATGATTGAAGAACAGTTGAAATATGCAGAGTGTATTTTTTGGGCTTGTAAAGATTAATGAAAGAAGGATACCAATTCCCTTTATGAAAAACTTCTTCCTCCCCAGGAGTTTAGTCCTAATTTCAAGTCAAAATGCTGCAACAAGTTCAAGTATAAACCAGTTAACATCTTTCTCCAAGGAGCATCAGGCAAATAGTGATGGGATGGCTTGGAAAATAAAAATGTTACATTTAAGGAAATTGTTCCTGGTCTTGGCCCTGGTCTTTGGCCTCATGGTATTTTTTGGTTGATCTTTTACAGTAGTCTATGGATTGTGGAAGAAACAACCAGTCCTAACTTCTGTAGATCAGGAATATTCTTAGCAGCTCAGAGACAACACTTTGAGATTACTTGGGGTTTTATTGGGTTTGTTTGGGTTTTTGTTTTTTTTTTTTGCATTATCTGTGCACAGAATAAATGTGCCTTGACTTTTGTTTCCAGTAAAAATTAACAGTGTCAAAAACAGTTTTAAGGAGAATTTACTGCTTGAGGGGTTTAATTTGTGTGGCTGTATGTGAGAGAAGTTTAGTTTAATAAACAGAAGAGCAAGTTGAACCTTTGGGTATATTTCCTGCCTGAGGAGTAGTGGGTTTTCCTACAAATTTTGTAATTCTTTTAACAGTATATATAAAAAATTGTGAATGGTTTGACTTTTCTTTTTCCTTCCCTGCAAAGCTTGTTTTGAATGTTTTATTAGTGGGAGAGTAAGAGCAGAGAGAGACACTAATGTACAGGCATGTGTACAGCTGTGATATTATAAAATATTGCAGAAGAAGAAATGTTGACATAAACACCCAAGTTTGGAAAGCTGGAATCCTAATCTCCAGGGATATTTACCTGAAATACAACCCCTGGAGACTGTCTGAAGTTGAAACTACATGTGTGTGAAGTAAGCAGATTGCAATTGGGGTTAAATTTTCCTGTTATCCTGTCTTGGAAAATTGCCATTCATATTACTTGCATAGAAAATACTTTAATTTTTGTAACTGTAGGTGGCTCTTGGGGATTTGAGACAAAGGAAGATCCACACTGTGGGTTCACAAAGTGAATTCCTTAGAAGACAGGGTCCTTAATCCTGGGCTTGCATCATGTTCCAGACTTCTAACTCAAACCTTATTTTCTTTCTCTGCAGTTTTTAAAGTGGATCCACGATTGTTAGTGATCCACACACGGATGTTTAATTTACAGATAGTGTTTAAATTTGACTTTTCTAAAACTGTGTTCTGCACTTCTGCAGGTGAAACTTGATAATTTGGATCCAGCTGTGTAGCAGCACAAAAAGGCTTTTCCTCCATTTGTAGATGCTGATTCAATTTTCAATTGTAAATTGTTTGCAGACTCACTTTGTCCTACCTCTCTCTGATAATTTTTTTGCTGTGCTTTCTTCACTGAAGCCTCCACTGCATTATGTAACTTCAGTATGCAGTCAAAACATCAGGCTTTTAACATGAAAAATGCAGTAAATGTTAGTCAGTTGTCACTTGCTTGAACAGGTTTGTATGGGAATGGGTGGTTTCTTCTTAAGAAAAACCCAACAGCAATACAGAGCCAGAATTTGATTCTGACCCTTTAAGCAAGATACTTTTATTTAGACAAAGCATTCCTTGTTTGCTTGTTTAAAATTAAAGAAAAATTATCAGGGCCTTTCTTTAAAGTAGTGTTTATCTGGCTTTAAAGAAAATAATCAAACCAGTGGATGCTTACAAGAAAACAGATGTGCTTAAAAGTGCTTGGCTGCCTTATCATTCTTCAACAGCAAACCCTGAGGTCAGCAGGTATGTCTACTGTTTTCTTGACCACACTACTCCATGCTACAGACAGTTGCTCTTGTTGTCACCCTTTAGCATGAGAAGCTTTTTGTTATTATTAAAAAAAAAAAACAACAAACAAACACCAAAACAACACCCAGCCCAAAGAAACAAACTTTGATTTACCATTTTTTTTTTACCTGATTCACTCTGTGTCATTAGAAAGAGCACATTAAAAAATTAACATTTTTAACAAGGCCACTCATCTCCATCTCAGTTTTGTTCTTTTGTGGATCATTTTTGGATTATATTTACCATGACCTTCCATTCTGCTTCCTCATCTCTGCTTCTAGAGTTGGGCTTTGTGTGGACAGAAGGTAGATACAGTATATACTGGAAGTTGGAATATGCATAAACAGCATGTGGCATGGTTTGTGTGTTGTGGATTGTTGGAATCACTCTGCGCCAGTTCACCAACAATAATTTGTGCACGTTAATACATTTGGATGCATTTTATTTCATTGGATGCATTTTATTTCATTGGCACTTAGCCTACCCTTGAAGTTATTAATTTCTGAAATCTGTTTTGAGGATGGGTGAAGACTTGGAGGCAGCATATGGTGTGATATTGGGGGGAAAGGACGGCTGCGGGTGTGAATTTGATTTTGTCAGTTTAGTGGGAGTACCTCTTGTTCTTTAAAGTTGCCATCTGCACAGGATTCTCACTGTAAGTCTTGTGCTTCTGTGCAGATCAGGCAAGATCTCACTGAGCTTTTAAGTTTGGCTGCTTTGGGGGAGGGCAAAGAGAATATTTTATTCTGTGCCACTTTCTGAAGTATTTTATTTTGAATAAACGCTTTTTTTCTTGTTGCTGTATAAAAAGAAGAGTCTCAGGGCTGGTTGTCATAATGCTCTGTATCCATCCTTCAGTCAGTTTGACAAACACAATTCCTGCTCTCTGCCTGCTACTGTTCTTTTTTGATACTGTTTTCTGTTCTCCCTGACCTTCCTGCAAATCTCTCTCTGATTCACAGGACTTTAATGTCTTGAACTTTGCTTTCTAGGCTGGGTGAGACACTACAACTGCTATTTCAGTTCTGCAGTTGCTTTAGCAGCTTCTCCATACCTTTATTCAAGTCCTTTAAATTCACATTCAGCTGAGCTTACAAGCACCACAACTGGAAGGAGTCTGGCTTTGTTGTTAAACCAAGGCTTTTTTTGCAATGTATATATTTGTATGTGGCATTTCCTACCATGTTTTCTGCTGTACAGAAATAGTCACCTTTTTGTTTCTCTAGCTCTTGATGTCAGATGTACTTGGGGTCCATGGTGTTTCATATGTGTTATGAGGACCAGATAATCAAATCTGCTAAGTTTCCAAGCATTATGTGATTATTTCCAGTGCTGAATATGAAAAATGTCTTCTTCTATTACATGTTGTGGAAATTAGAGATCCAGATTGCATGTGTGTGTTCCCCAGTGTGTTCACTCACTGCTAAGAGATCCTGACAGAGACTGGACCAGGTTGAAGGAGAACAGACAAAATTTGTTCAGTGGGTCTTGATATACCAAGATAGGAATTCAGAGAAGTTTGGTACAAGTTCTGCTGCAGAACTTAATGTCTTTTGCAGTCTTATTTATTTCAGCTGAGAGAATTTAATAGAGAGAAATTATATGCTGTATAGCTTTCTGGTTTGGAGAACATTGGTTTCTTCTTGAGACACCCAAGAGAGAAAAACAATTTGACATTGTGGGTGGTCAGCAAAAATGCTGAAGGTAAGAAATTATGGACCAAAAACTCTGACATTGTCCATACTTCAAGGAAAAAAGTCTTTATTTGCAGAGTGTTCATGCATCCCCTGCCTGCCCTGGTGACTTCCAAAAGGTTCAAAACTGACTTTGCATGTTGCAGAGACCCTTGGCTCAGGTCCCCTTCCACCCCACATTTATTTTAAACTTAATATTTTAAACTTAACCTTGGCTATAGAAGACAAATGCCTATTACACTTACAAATACTGTAACTCCCCATTTAAAGGCCTTTCCCTGGCTTTTTGTTTATTTATTTTTAAAATTCTGGTAATTCTTTACACTTACAGTACAAGGCAGCCATTGCTTTAGCAGAAAGAAAATTCAGCTTCACATCTTGGCCAGGAAAAATTGCTTCTGGGGTATTTTTTTTATCTTACCTAGATGAAAACTCAGCTCTTGTCACATGAAAATTGGTGTGGTTGTGTCAGGATTGTTGGCATCCTGTGCAGCTACAAGGGAGTTGAATATTTACTCTCAAGGGAAGTATTTTTACTTTGGATTCTGCTCTGTTCCTTTTTCCTATTAATTGTGAGCAATTTGGGGGCACACTGGCTAGAACTGTCCTACAAAAGGCTTCTATGCAGCTGTTGTTTGTCCTCCATGGAAGGCAGCATATGGGGAAGTGAAGAGGCTCATACCCACCTGAGTGCACAGAAATCTCTACTGGAGGAAAACCAGTGATACCACAGTATCTTGACCAAGACTCTTCACTCATTTTAGGACTTTTTATAAAGCTATTGCTATGGGAAGTGTTAAAAATGAATTCTAAGTCAGAAGCTCTAATACTACAAGCAGAGGAGCTTATCTGTAGATGGCAGATAGTATGTGTATCTTCCTTATCAGTGTTGTTGCAGTTGTTAAGCTACAATTTATTTACTGACACTGCAGAATAGAAGAGCATTGAGGATATTGTGGGGACTCATCACTGCAGAGTTCAAAGAACAATTCAGGGAAACATTTGTCAGGAATAATCCTGGAAGCATTGGTTCTGCCTTGAGGTAGAAGGTCAGAGCTTCTTCTCTTCTGAAGATCTTCTGCAATCAGGTTTTCTGGGATTTTTGTGGGAGATGCAATGTACTTGTCAGTGCAACCACTCCCTTGGTTTTGTTTTGGAAGCATGTTTCTTGATTTAAATCCACAGGGGAAAAAATACTTGTCTTGCTTGAAACAGTTTCTCTGTTTACATGGGCTATATGCAAAATGAAGCTTGGGAGGTTTTTTTGTGTGTATTGTCAGAGATTTTGGGAATGCTGACTCGTTTTACCAGGCTGAGGGTGTGCACACATTGAGCCAATGACCATCAAAGCAGAAAGATGAAAAATAAAAAGCCATCAAGTGCTGCTACATCCTCTGTGTGCTTGGTCAGAACCCAGGCATAGTTAGCACAAGATACATGACAGGCTGGAGCCTCACAGC
This sequence comes from Florisuga fusca, assembly GCA_038090715.1. Taxonomy (NCBI): domain Eukaryota; kingdom Metazoa; phylum Chordata; class Aves; order Apodiformes; family Trochilidae; genus Florisuga; species Florisuga fusca. The sequence goes on along the minus strand of JAAWXA010000035.1, from coordinate 2,851,439 downwards.
CTGGCTTCCCCTGCCCACACCATTGAGGGAGATCAGTTGCCTTTTTTGAAGTGCTTTAAGTCTGGAAAAGCAGAAATACAGAATAAGGCACATGGTGCTTGCACACCACTGAGCCCACAGCATCTGTAAGTAAATGAAATGATGGGGAGTGTGCTCCAGGGCAAAGATTGGAAGCTCCTCTGGTCTTTGGGATATCATCAGTTGGTGCAATAATTAGTTGGTGAATTGGTTCAAATGTAAATATTTTAAGTACAATATTTTAAGAGTACTTTGTCACTTGGGAAATGTCTGGCTTGGGGGTTTTGTGCCATAATAATACGAAATGCTTCACTACTTGTGTTTGGTCATTCTCCTGGTAACTTGGTTGATCCATTTTCTCCAAGGATGTGGCTTGCCCTGAGGTGTGTCCAGCAACACATGGCAGAGCTGCACGTGTGGAAGGCCCATCTGTGGCTCTGAGGAAGAAGTTCTAGTAAAGCCTTCTTTGGTACTACTTGAGAAGTACTAAAGAGAGGAATGTACTGAGCCACAAATGCAAAAGCTGACATGCCAAATACCTGCAGAGTCTAAAATTGACTCTGAGGACAGTCAGCAGCCCTGACTCCAGCAGCAGCTGCTGCCTGCTTCCTGCATCCTTCTCTCATTCTGGCACTGCCCTTCTGTCCTGACCTGTGGTGAGCTGGGTGAACCTGCTCCAAGGGGCCCAAGATTCATCACTGCTTGCAGGTGGTGAGCTCATACACTCAAGGTGAGACCATTTTTTCCTCTCAGATGAGCAAGGTGAACAGTTTCACCATGGAGTCAGGCAGATGCCAGCTCAGTGCAAGGAGAACATCATCAGTGAGCTTTTCAAGGGGCTTAGTTGTCATGTGAAACTGTTCTCACCTTTCCCCTGCCTGTCAAAGACTGTTCCTGGGGTTTGCATCATGCTGTAAGATTAATCTGGATGTGTCTTGAGGGTGAATAAGTGGAGGGGATGTTACACACCTCTTGTGAGTCAGGGTCACTGTCTGAGCTCTTCCTAACAGCTGCCAGAGCTGCTTTTGGAGCTACTCCAACAACTGAAGTCCCAAACTCCCCTGTTGCAATGTTTTCTAACTGTGAGACAATTATTTTTAATATCTAATTAAATCTCACTTCTTGTGAGCTCAGGTTTTTTTTATTTTTTATTACAGCTTTGGTAGGCCACGAGTTAATTACAGTCCTCTTTGCAGTGGCCTGTAACATCCTTGAAAATTGTCAGCCTGGCTGTTCCTCCATCAAGACTAGCTTTTTGTAATTAATTAACTCAACTAGTGGATTCTTCAGTTGTTCTTCCAGTCTCAAATCTTAATTTTATCCAAATTTTTAGTCATGTTCTTGATTTCTTTCCAGTTTGCATGGATTTCTCTTAAAGATGGGTGCTCAGTTCCAGATGTCCTCCAGCTGATGTTTTCTGTCCCCAGAGCAGAGCAGTTACCTCCTGCTCCTTCTTCTGGTCCTGTTAAGTTTTAAAATGCTGTTTGTCTCAGAACTGCAGCAGTTTTTAAGCCATTTAAGTTGAGCTGCTGTAGCCGTTCCTCCTTACTTTGTCCACTTAATTTTTCTTGTTCCCTACTTCATGATTGTTTTTATTGGATTTAATTGAATTCCTATAGTTTCTCCCATTTAACAAGTTGCTCTTGAATTATTATTCTATCTTCCCATTGTGTTTGAACTATTTTGATGTAGTTTCTCCCATCTGCAAGCATGTTGTGTTGTCACTGAAGTTACTGAATAAAAAGAGTGAATGCTGTCAACTCCCTTTGAACTAAGAGGGGTTGGGGACAAACTGAGTGCTGGAAAAACATCCTGGTGGTGTGATCCACACTGAAGTCAATGCAAATTGAGCTTGGAGCATCATGAATGTGCAGAGTCTGAGTGTGGGTCTGTAAACACTGATGCTGTTCACATGGTGCTGTGCCCAAGGTAACCAGGCATTCCAAGAAGTACTGGGAATGCAATGCAAAAGCATTAGATCTGGTTGCTTAAAAAAATGGAACCACGTTTACTTGGTCTGGACTGTGTAGTCTTGCCCATAGAGCACCAGCTCTGTTTTACTTTGTGGTGTGGATGTGCTAGGTTATATGTTTGTATCTACTGCAAACATGCTACAAATATTGCTGTGCATATATCCTGACAATTTAATGTAGGTAAGTTCTGAGCTACTGCTAGCTACTCACAGGGGTTTTTTTTTAATATATATTTTAAGAGAAAAAACAAGTAAAACCAATAAGAGTAAAGATTCAAATAAGAGCAATAGTAAAACCAAAACAGAATATAAAGCAATCCTAACCCAGCATAAAAAATAAGGCTAAATCTATGAAGTCTGCTGTGGATGTTGGTCACACCATGTCATGCCTTTTCCTATGCAGACTTGTGATTTCACGTCTCTGCATACCACTGCCTTCTGAAATGAATATTTTTAAGTGGTTATTTCAAAGGAAATTATCTTTTGAGAGTAATTGCTGTCACTAACCCCATTAGAAAAACTGTGCTGCTTCTGGCATGTGAGTGGAACAGAAGTGTACTGGCCTGGCTGGGCCAGTGTTTCTAACAGGTACATTTTGGTGATGTGTGTTACAGTCTGCACCTGAAACCTGAGAGCTGAGAGCAAATTTGGTTTTAGGTTTAGGTGCTAAGATGTGAGGCAGTTATCCCTTGAAACACATCTCCAGGAAGATGCTCTGAAATGATTTTGCAATTCCTGTCGTGTGAGCGTAGCTTGAGAACCCAAAATGGTTCTTGAAATTGTCATTGCCATGCTGCACTGGTTGTTTCCAGGGGTTATGTTGAACTCCCTTTAAATAATTCAGTGAGTGCTTCCTCAGCTTGCACTGGCTCTGATACTGTGTGATGGAACTTGGGGGAAACATCAACACCAGATGGAGAACTGGGAGGGCCTGGGGGCAGGGGACAAAAGTTTGCTCAAAGGTGTTGCCAACCTGTATTTAATGTAAAAAGGATCTCGAGCTGGCTGTGCTTTAGTGCATCTAAATGATTTCCTGATTGCCTCTTAGAGCTGCCTTATATAGTGACCTGTGTTGTTGCTTCCAGCACCTTCATTCAAATAAATCACATGTTTCTGTTTTCTGTGTGGTAATATTTGTTCAGACTGGTTTGTCTCCTGTCTTTCCTATCCCAGCATGAAGCCGAAGTTTAGAGACAAACAGAACCTCTTCCAGGAGAGCAAGATAAGCACCTGCTTGTTTTTTCCAGTATTTTGTATTCTTGTGTGGTCCTCTCATTTCCCTGCTTCCCCACCTTTAATAGCTGTACAGTTACATTTCACAGAGAAGTGGAATTTCCTTATCTTGTTTTGGTTTTTTCATCTCTCCTGCGTGGGTGGACTTGCAGAACCAGTGTTCTAGATCTCCCTGCATCACAACAAGTGTTACCAGTGTTGCAGATTCCTTGCTTTCAGCATTTGAAAAAAAAACAAAACCTATTCCTGGAAGAAGATTGAAGAACTGAAGCTGACAAAGGTAAGCCAGCTGCTTAGAACCTAGTTTTGAGCCCCAAATGGAAAAAGACTTTCCCAGACAGGTTTAGCTGTGCTCAAAGACATTGCAGAAGTTGATTTCTTGCTGCTTTGCTTGCACCCTGCTTGTCAAGCCTGTGACAGAATTAGAGCAGTGGTCCTACACTATGCCTGATGATTAAAGGGTATTTTATTTTTTTTTCTCTACCATACATGACAATTTTGTCTTGACAGCAATATCAGTTTATTCCAGTAGTTACATCAGCAAGGTTCAGAAACAAAACAATTCTTTTCTGTTAACTAAACCACAAGAGCACACATCTGTGTATAGAGTATATTGAGCATCTCATTGTTGCTCTTGTTCATTTCAAAAAGAGTTTCTAAGAAACAAATAAAATTATGAAGCATAGCAGAAGTTTGCAAAGTATCACAATGTTTATTACTTGAGGTGGGATCCTCCTGGCAGTCCTAAACCTGCTCCTCCTGTCCAGATGCTGTCCACTCGTGGAAACAACTATTGATGCTAGGAGAAGTGGACTGCTGCATTTGAGGTTTTGTAATATTATATTTCTGTTAATATATGACCCACCTGTTGCAGTGCTTAACTATTCCAGTTAAATATTGCCAGGCTTTATTAGTGGGGTGTTGGGCAGACACAAGTCTTTCACATTTTTAATATTTTATTGACCAGAATGCTGCATAGCCTTTAATTTCCAGCTATTTCAACAAAACTCATTTTCTCCCATAAAAGTTAAGCACAGGTAGATGTGTTGCTCTTAATTCTGTCAGCTCTTTAGTTTATATACATCAAATTTCAATGTTTCCATTATGCTACAATTAATTACACAGTATCTTAGCTATAGTTCAGTGCCTCAGACCTGTCCTGTTTTTAACATCAGTTTAAGAGACAGAATAGGAGGGCAGTCAATGTAAGATTGCTGTATGTCCTTTACATCTTTCCCTTTTCAGCCAAGTAAGTTCTCAGGTTTTGCTACATTCACCATTGTAATTTTTATTGGGGTTTGGAGTATTCATGTTTCAGCCTTGTCTGTTTTGCAGGTTCATTCCAGTGGAGTCATGGCCTGTGAAGCACTGCATTTAGAGCCAGGAAAACCTGACATCAAAAGACCAAACCAGCAGAGTAAACCAAGAGAGCCTTCTGAGTTTGGTGCCTGTAACTATAGTCTTCTGGTGGCAACTTTGAGGAAGATTTGATTCTTGTGGTCACAGGGAAAGAAGGTCCAGCCACAGGCATGTAATAAATGATGCTATCATAATAAATGATTCCAAAAAGCTGCCTTTATGTGTTTGCTTTTACTTGGGGTTGCTTAATTAGCTATCAAGAAGAAAACTGCTAGGGTGAATCTTCTAGATGGTACTCCTGGTTTTCCACTGGTCTGTGGCTGCAGGGTGACTGAATTCTGGTGCAAACTAGAAGGACTGAGCTTTCCAAAGAGAAATAGGGAAAAGACTCCCCTGCTTCTCAAAAGACCCTGGTGCACTCAGACATATCCTGGGAGCCTTCCAGGCTTCTGTTGGCACGGCCTGTGATTTAAATAAAAAGTTTTAAATGGAAAATAAGAGGGGAAAGGTAGGCAAGAGGTACCGAGCAAACATTTCTCCAGTCGCACAGCATCAGCACCTTTCTGTTGTTTCATTGTTTGCAGAGACATGGAGTTTGCAATAGGCTTGTGTTCAAAACTGAAGCATCACACCATATTCCAAGCTCCTCCAACAAATTAACTATTTAACACTTTGCTAATGGGTGTACACTTGTTGCCTCCCAGCATGAAAATACAGCCAATAACTGCAGTAAGCTTTCTGCCCAGTAAAAGCAACTGTAATACACTGAGAAACTTCACCCTGCATTTTGAGTCAGTGGAAGCAACGGGAAGCTGTGTTGGAAGGAAGCTGGTGTTGCATTAGGTACAGGGGAAAAAAAAAAAAATAAAATTGGAGAGAGCTCTGTGTCCATCGCCGCCAGCTCAGTGCAATCCAAGCTGCTGTCGTGCCGTTTCGTTCTGGTAACATAGCAACCACACCACACCTCCTCCTGCTGAAAGATGCTAAAGAGCCCTTTGAGCACTATCTGGTGTACTGCAAGGGAACTGCACCATTTTTAATTACCACAGCATTGCTAGCTGATACTTTTTTTTTTTTTTTTTTTGCCTTCACACGGAACAGCAAGGAAATTCTTCATTCTCTGTTGAGTAATCCTGTTTTTTCCTTCACGTCTGTGTGGTAATCCTATTTGTATGACAGAAGAGGACTATGTAAATTTTAAATTAATGTCAGACTTGTATCTACCAGTGCATTTTACCCTGTTTCAAAGTATGTTTTTGATTAAAAATCAGCATTCTTGTCCACCTGATGCTCTTCTTGTTTAGCACTCCCGTATGGTGGTATTATGTTAACATTTTAGAAGAATACTCAAGGATTTGAGCATGTTTTTCTTCTCGCTTAGACTTTGCAAATGACTGAAAAGCTTTCCCCACTCCTAACCTCTCTTCTGTTGTGCAACAAAAGAGCTTTCCCTTAAGCATCTTGATTTCCAAGCACAAGAAATCATCTCTGGGCATTACTGAACGTTTGACTTAAGGTGTGATGAATCCTCTTATGCCAAGTTGTATTTTTTGATGTATACTATAGATTAAGGTTTAACTTAGCTAAAACAGGTGTGTAACTAGTATTGTTCAGAGTTTCTCTATAAGGTTGTCTTGTTCAGCTCTTGGTTTCATATGAAAAAAAAAAAAAAGGATCTGCCAAGTCTGCATGGGATGTTACAGCCTGACTTTGTTTTGTTGAGGCTGTTTCCCTTGCTGCCTCTCTTAGATGAGTGTTGCTCTATAATAGTTCAAAAACCTTATTCTGGCTTCATGACCTGCAGGAGGGAAAGCCTTTTAAACTCTTTGGGAACTCATTTATTGATTTACTTAAATGTATTGGTTTGTACTAGAGTGGCTTAGGCAGTTGTTGTCATTGCACTTCGGTATCAGCTTGGGGAGGGGGTGAGTTTTGATGTCTGCCAGAACAGCCATTGCAGAACAAGGCTGTTGGTGTTGCTGTACTTTGAAGTTTCTTCTTAAAAAAAAAAAAAAAAAAAATCAAATCCTAGTGTAGGTCCAGAAGCTTGTGGCAGCTTGTGCCTTGAGTACAACAAAACCAATAGCTTAAACCAATATAAAACTCTGTACTTGAAACCGTGGAGATTCAGTAAATCAGTGGCAATGTTGTGAAAACTGTATAAAAATGGAAATAAACCATTTTGTTAACTTGATAATGCTTATGCATCCCCTCCCCCTTCTGTCTTTATAGGTCTACGAGGGCTAATCAATCTTGGGAACACATGTTTTATGAACTGTATTGTCCAGGCACTTACCCACACTCCACTGCTGCGAGATTTCTTCCTCTCCGACAGGCACAAATGTGAAATGCAAAGTCCCAGCTCATGTCTGGTCTGTGAAATGTCTACGCTTTTTCAGGAGGTGAGTGCTGTTTGCTGCAATGGCAGCTCCTTTCCTGGTGCTTTCTTCCTTCAAAAGGGATTGTGTTCTATTTGCAGATGTATAAGGGACTGCAAATTCTGTTTCCCCTCAAGGTGAAGCAAAACAGAGCAGTAAAAATTAAGTGAGTGCCTGCTATCAAAAATAGTAGGTTACTGAAAAAGAAACTTTTTGGCCTTTTAAATCCTATTCTGAGGTCATCTTTGTTTAGGCAAAGCTGGTAGTGGAAATAATTAGAGTCCTGCCTGCTCTTGAGACTGATCTGCAAGTCTAGTCTTAAAACTGAATGTGGGCTTTAATTAAAGGTGCAAGTTGTAACTGAAAAATATGTCACGGGCTGGTAATGGGAATAAGGTAGGTAGCATTGTGGTTTAAGGCACTGGATTATGTAGGTCTGTATAAATATTTTAAACCTCTTGATTCAGTGCTTTCTAGCAGGGAGAAACATCTTTGCTGTCATCAATGTGGAAACCCATTAATGGGCAGGAGGCTGTAGGAAAGTGAATGTGTTGGTACAGCTCATACCTTGCAAATATGAGCTGTTCTTGCTCTTCCTCACTCAGGTGAATGGCTTTGCACTGTGCCTTCCTCTTTAGGTCTGGTCTGTGCTGGATGAGACACTCTTTCCCTTAATAAGTAGTGAAAGAGCTTTATTAACTTTTCCAAAAGGGTTTTGGCTACACAAGGGCTTCTAGTTTAAAGATAAGTGTTTGGAAATAAACAGAAAAATCCAGTTCTGTGCCTTTCCCCTCAGTGATAGATCTGCTTTCTTCATAAGATTAAAAAAAAAAATAGCCAAACCACCAACAAAACGAGCCCCCAAAAAACCACCAACAAAAAAAGCTGTAGGACATGCTGTCAGGGAGCATTTAAGATTGCTGGAGATGGCTGTAAGCAGAGCAAACCTTTTGTGTACACACTGTCACAGCAGCTCATTCAAACTGAGAGCAACCTAAACGTGTGTTACCTGTATCTTATCATCTTCAATTTGGTTTTACTTCTGTCTCTTTTTCTCTGAAGATTATTCTTTTTGATCAATGCAGGTGAGTTAACCACAGATGGAAAGTGAGGTCTCCCAGAGCCATTCCAGTACCAACTTGTCTGCTCATACACAGCACTTGTGTGAATTTGCAGCTTTTCCTGCTGCTTATCAGTCATTAGTTGTATGTTAGACTTCTTAGGTTTTGATTTATTTTTCAATTATTGCTGAGTCTGTCAGGAAAGGAGGTACAAACAAAAGACAGGCATGCCAATAGCTTGCAGCTGCAGGGTTATTGAAAGCAGATGTGCAGTTCAATGGGGAAATACCAGGCTGCCTAGATTAGAAAAAAAAAAATCAGTCAGGGTATAGAAATGCCAGTTTCTGTACACAGTTAATATAGAAACCTGTTTGTTTATTTTTAAAAAGGTACTATTATGGTCCTGATACCCTTTCACCAACTTGTGGTATAAATCTCATTTGGATGAATATTACCACATTCTGTTTACATGCACACATTTTTAAAAAAAAATCCCTTGGGAAAGGGGAAATGAGTATTACCTTGCAGACTGGGGGGGCTGGAGAAAAGATTAAGACTGTCTAGGTAATGGGTTTTATTTCCATTTTTTGTATGTGGAGCTCTGTTGATGAAACCCTTTTGCTAGACTATGTACAAGCATGTAACAAAGAATGGGCTGAGATCCAAAATGGGGCTTAAATGCAGCATTCACATTAGTTTCAGTTGTAATCAAGTTTAATTTCACACACTTTGGGAATCTCAGCCTTCTTTTTCCTCGATCAGCATTCATGCCTGTGCTTGCATTAGTTCTAATAATTCAAGTTCTGCCACATGAGGGTATGTGAATGAGGGAAGACCTGAATCTTTGACATCAGACAGAATGTAGCAGTGCAGTAGTCTCTGTCCCTATTCCATGTTGAAATATTGCAGTTATGTGCTGTGGAAATTCAACTTTTTAGTAACTGAGCCACCTTGAAGTAAAACTGCAGCTTAGCCCTCCAGAGGCAGAACTGTAATGTCTGTAACCAACATTATATTTTAACTGGCAAGCAGTAAATACCCTGTTACGTTGATACCTTTATCATCACTTATTGTAAAATGGTTTCCCAATGAGTTTTAATTTCCCCACATTCAGGATAAAACCCCAACTCTTGCACTTTTGGATCAGACTGATTATTTTTCATGCCCCAACTATCTGCAGTGGTCGTAATGAAGAATCCTAGGCTGTCTCTGCAGAGATGAGGTCTGAATGAAAGAAAACTAAGCAGTGGAGATTTGAGTGCTATGGTTAAGGATTCCTTTGGAGCTGAATTGTTGGGGAAACTTCAGGTTCTATCTTGTTTTTGTGTGGTTTTCCCACTGGGATGAACTGATGTGCTTATCCCAAGGTGTCTTACTCAGTGACAAACAATCAGGGCAAGGGTTAACTGCATCTGTCCTCCACCCTTCTTTTCTGGAGGTGTGATCTGAGGCAAATGGAATGCCAGGGGATCTGGTGAATGCATGCAGTGAGAACTCTCCAGGAGAGAGACTGTTTTGAACCTTAAATTAAGCTTACTCTACATAAATAAGCAGGTTTTGCTATTTCACTTCTTAAAGAGAAAACACTTGTCCCCCTCTTTTTTTTTTTTTTTTTTTTTTTTAAAGATCATTGAGTTATATGGGTTGTGTGATTTCTCTGTGATAAATAGGAAGCTATGAAGTTCTTCTACCTTGATGTAGGTTGATGGTGAGTAATGAGTGTCAGATGGTTCTCAGAATTTAGGGCTTTTTTCCTGGTAGCTTTTCCTTCAAACATGTCAGGCATTGAATCTCTGTTTTAAAAATATCTAACTGCATCAATTAACATTCACATTTCTGCTACTTGAAACCTGTTTCTCAATAGAATCATGACAGGAATTACACTGCATGAGGAAAGGAAGGAAAAGGATTTGAGAGTAACAGTGGTGAAAATGGACAGAGGGAAGATAAAACACAGGGAATCTGTTCATTGAGCCTTTTGGCTGAAAGGGTTTGTGCACTCCTTTTTACCTACTGGTATTTCTCTTCTGGTCTTGCTCCTCCAATTAAAATTAATTTCAAGATGATCCAGACTGTAAGGTTAACTGAGTCCCTCACAGAATGTCCATTCAGGATGGCAGGATTAGTGGATCTCTATCTCCATGTACTCTGTGACTGGAATAGCAAGAATACCTGGGAATACAGCAGAGTGCAGTGCACCCACTCAGAGATGGAAAGAACAAAGCTTCCTTTATTCCCATCATTACTCATCCTTATGGGCACTGCAAAGAGCACTGCACAACTACATGGAGAGTTGAGAAGTCAGGATGAAAAGGAAAAAAGAATGAGATGACTTATGGCTTTGATACCTTAAGCTGGTGCACTGTTGAAATGGCTTGGGTGTAAATAAGTTACAGCAAAGGTAGAAGGGAGAAAAAGTAGTTCAGGCTCTTGAGATACACACAGGGGCCTTGCATTGTGTAATGGAAAATACAGAATTTGTGCTGATTTAGTAAAATCCTTTCTCTGAAATAACTGTAGAATCTACAGAGTGTGTGCAAACGAGCTGGTTTTTCTGATCCCTTGAACCATTGCTTTGTTGGGATACCTCCAAGAGGTGTTATTTTCTTCTGAAAGACACGTGTTACCCTCTCCCTTTATCTGTTTTCATTTCTCAGTATGTTTAAAACCTTCATTGAGAACCAGTTTCTAAGAAGAAGTTTTAGTCTTAAATTGTACTGGAGCCTGGGACAGGGTTTAGCCTTAATTCTTGATTGAAAAGCCCAGAAACTGTTTATTTAAGACACATGCAGGACAGATCAAATGTATCTTTTTGTTCAAATAAATGTCCATGAATGTGGTTTTGGTAGGAGAAAGAGCAAGAAGTGCAATGTGTGTGTGGTGGCTTTTTGTTGTGTGGTTTTGTTTCTTTTTTTAAAAAAAAAAACAAACAAAAAAGCAACCTTACTGGTGTTTGTATATTTTGGTAATAATAATGGAAAATACAAAGCCTTAAAATCTTCTAATTTCACCTCTAGATTCTTCATTTGGGATCCATGAGTAAGTGTTTGAAGTGCAAAAACCAAAAGTTAGTGTTACTTGGTTTGTGTGTAAGAATGGAAGATTTGAACTGGGGTTTCCTTTGAAGGGTGCATTCCCCAGCATTTTCAAATTGTTTGAAGTAGTTCACTCCAACATAAACAATTAATGCTGCTGAACTGAAAACAAATTTAAACAAAAATTGGTTTAAGTGATGTTAGGAAAAATTGTGCAATTGAAGTGAGTTTTAAGGCTGACTTGCAAATACATAAATAATTATGTTTGCACACTTTAATGAAAATTTTTATGTAAGTGTTTGGGATAAAACTTTACATGGAGTTTTTTTCAGTTGTGTGGATTGGAACAGCTCTGAGGCTGCTGTTCCCAGCAAAAAGGAAATGACAGAGATGGGATGGATGTTTTATACATCCCAGTTACACTTTTTCTGTTGATGTGCTCAGATATTTTTTGTTTCTTTTTTGATTTCTTAGACCAGTGAAGCTCTCCCCCACCCCCACATGTATTCAACAGCACTCATACCAGGTGTACTTCTAATTTTTGTGTTGACAATAGCTAATAAGTTGATCAAGCTTCTTGTTAGATTCTTCTAATCTTAATGAAGCACTGGAGAAGGTAAAATCTGTTGGCAGGTCCAATGTCTGCAGTGGAGTAATTATGGAGAGTGTTGTTGGTTAAAATGACTGGAGAGCTCTGGGACTAATTGGAAGGAGTGACAGACCAGAGAAGTTTTATTGCTGCAGTTCCCTGAATTATGTTGAGCAGCAGCTGTGTCAGCAGATTTCAATTACTCTGCTCCTGCTCCAGTGTCATTCTCGTTGGCATCAGAGTTAACTATTGATCTTTTTATTTATAGAAGCATTTTGTATTGTTTGGCTGGAAAGGTAGAGCATCTTGTTTGGAAAAAGCAGAGCTTGCAGCAGAGAAATTTCTTTTTAAGGAATAGACTGAAACCCTTTACAACAACCCTACAGATGTGAGGACCAGATGAGAACATTGTACTCCCTCTCTCTTAAAATCCAGTATGTGTGAGCTTAGGCAGGTTTGTAGCACAGTGCTTGTGCTTGCACTGATCCATAAAATGCTCAGAGACTGGACAGGGAGACCCTGGCTAGAGAAGGAAGCCCACTTTTGAGAGTGAGAACTTAGACACTGTTGGGTTTTTAAATCTTATTGTTGCTCTCTGTGTTTGCTGCCCACTGTCTTCTGTTTGGGAAGAGCAACTGCAAATAAACTGCCATGGATTTGATAGGATCTTAGCAAAACATAATCTTGGTGTTGCAGGCTGCCTTTACTGGCAAATAGCTTTTTCAAAGGATAGGGAGGGCAAAATTACTGAATTTTTCACGTACTTAACCCCAAAATTTTACCCTGTTGCATACAACCTAAAGCCTAAATGAATAAACTCTTCTGGGCCTTTTCTGGCTCCTTGCAGGGACACCCCAAGCATCTCTGCTTTGCTTTTAGAGCTGGTATGGTATAGGGCTTGGTGAAGAGAAAGAAGTCAGTTTGCTCAAGAAGGGACTTAGCTTCAGTCTCAGGCTCCCAATGCCAGAACTGGAAGCAGAAGTGAGGACCCAGGAAGATGTAAGTAGAAGAGTTGCAGTAATAGCACTTGGATGGAATTGAGGGGGGTAAATGAAGGAGCAGAACCACAACCCACAGAAACACACAGACCCTTAGAGTGGGTTTCTTTGGCTGTATTTGGTTTTGTTGGGGGTTTGTTTGCTTGGTTTTCTTACTTTGTGTTGGTTGGTTTTTGTGTTTTAGTTGTTGGGTTTTTTTTAATTGGGACAGGTGCTTGTTTTTATTTTTTAAAAATCACAACAAACCAAAACCAAAACAGACAAACCAACAAACAAACAAAACCTCACCAAAACAACAACAAAAAAACCCTGCAGGAGCAGTAACAGGCAGCTGACACTGAGGAGAGAGGAATGAAGTTTTGCAGACAGCTGTGCTGAATAAAGTTCTTTCTAGAGCCTTGTGCTGCTTCCTGCTTGGAAGTTTTTCCAAAAGGTAGGGTCATGCACAGCCATCAGATGGAGTTACCCTTGGGTCAGGGGCTCAATGGCACCTGATATCTGATATTCTCACCTTCAGTGTTGGTCCTGATTTGGGTGGGGGGTCTGGGGGGTTGTAATCTGTCAACAAAATCACCAATCTCTTGCATATGTAGGAAATTTTTCTTCCCCTGGGCTATTTTACTCAAAGCCAGTGGTATCAGTAGGGAATTTTTGGGTGTTGTTTGCCCTTGTCGTCTTCTTTTAAATCTTATTTTTTGTTTAGGGCTTCTCTGTCACAAACAAAGGAATTTCAAAGGCTAAAATTGAGGTGCTGAGTTCCGAGATCACTCCTTCAGTAGTCTGTGATAAAAAGCTCTCTCTGGATTTTATTATTAAGGCCATCAAGGAACTAAATGGTGTGAATTTATTTGACTTTATTTTTTTTTTTTAGTAATTAAATGCACTGAGGCTGTGTAACTTGTTAACAGTCATGTCCTTTTCTTTGCTTTGAGCAGTTTTACTCTGGGCACCGATCTCCTCACATTCCATATAGGTTATTGCACCTGGTATGGACTCATGCACGGCATTTAGCAGGGTACGAGCAACAAGATGCACACGAGTTCCTCATTGCTGCATTAGATGTGCTACACAGACACTGCAAAGGTAAGGCTTGTACCAAGTCTTCAGTCAACAAGGAATATTGGATCAGAAGGAGGTAGAACAATCTCTTCTTAAACCAAGTGTAGCATCTCCTGCTACAGGGGCCTCAGCAAATTCCTTTTGAAATGTTTGGTAGATGTAAAGGAAAAGATGGAGAAAGAAAGAAATAAACCATTCCCCCTGTCAGGAATTACCTGGAGTTAAGAGCAGACAAGCCTGTACATTGATTTGAATCACCATTGAGTCACTGTCTTTTCTTTTAAATTGCCATTTTAATTCTATTTATACTTGAGGCAGTTAGAACTCAGTGTGTCATGGGACTGATGAAAATAACATAGGGAAGGCTGTGGCTGTTCTGCTTAAGTATTATTGTACTGTATTTATTACACCAAACTGCATACAGAAACGTGAATATGAAAAAAGAGTATTTAGGTTTGGTATCTTCTACTAGTCCATGTATAAAAATGCATAATTGTACAGTGTAGTGCAAATATTCAGTGATGTGCTTCTAGAGATGAACTAAGTCTTGAACTGAATTGGTAACATATGAAATTATATAATCCATGTTAGTTAATTGAACTACATCTGAACTGAAAATTTCCCCATCTATCAATGTTGGATCTAGCTTGGTTCATTTAAGCACAGAGACTTTTACTGTTCTTGAGAGGGAGAAACAGGGGGGTTGATAACTAGCAGAACAAACAAACAAACCCTTAGTCACTAAATATGAGCTTTAAGGCACTCAACTTTCCTCTAGTGCTCTTGGGAAAGGCACTTAGAGGTCCATTTTTTGGTTGATCATTTTTGGACTATCAAAGGGAAGGCTGCTGGTGCTTCCTTGAAACATTTAAAGTCTTGCTTTTATCTTCCAGATAGTCTTTATGTGGTAGCAGATGTGCTTGTTCAGATTCATAATAGGTGTCCTCCAAAAGAGTCTTCTTCAGAAAAAGTACCTCTCAGAACTGAAGTACACAGAACACTTCTTTTGTAATTATTAATATCTGTCATTTGACAGTCACTAACTGGACCTCAATAAGCCTGATGAAACCAGTGTTGAAGTTCTGTGAGGAACAGAGTCCCTCCAAACACTGATTTCTTGCTTTTTAACAACTGGCTAAACTCAGCTGCAAACAGAAGTGCTTCAGGCTTCCTATAAAGTTTCTGAATCACTGATCTTACAAATCCTGAAGCTTTTTCATCACCTTCAATACAAATTTTTTTTGCATTTCTTCTACACTTCCCCATTAGTTTCTGAAGGACTGTTGTCTTCTAGAACTTGCAAGAACTTGTAAAGAAAAAACTTGCAACAATAAAAGGTCCCCGCACTCTTTTCACTGATAAAGAATCTGAAAAGACTTTTTTCAAAAAAAAAGTGTGGTTTAGCTTTAAATGAAGAATCTATCTGATATATCTTCTGCAATTGCCAACAAAATGAAGCTTTCCCAACAATTTCTTTATTTTTGGTTCTCTTGGGCCTCTCTAGACTAAATGAAACAGCAATCTGTCCTAAAAGTTTGAAAAGATCTGCTAGACATTTTTTTGAAAGAGCATGTGCATGTGTGGAGTTCTTTTACTCTTGGTTGGTTATCACAGACATGTTGGAAGCATTGACTTTTGAATTGCTATGAAGTTTCATCATGGTTTTAGCCTGTTTGTGTTGAATTTGGGTTTTTTGCACCTTCAGTTGTGGCAGAAGTTCCATTTACATGCAATACAAGGACTGAAATTCAGTTATTTAATGGATATCATGAAGTTTGAGTTACTTGCATGGACCTAAGCTGTCACAGCACTCCTAGTGGGAAAGCATCTACAGATCCTTCCCATCTGTGCACCCAGGCTTTTGAATTTCTGTTTCTGAACAGGCTGACTTTTATTAAACTACAGTTAATTATCTATACCACATCAAGGTGATTTAAAAGAAGTGGTTGTGCAGTTGTGTGGGAACCAAACAGTTCATCTAAACCAGAATTTCAAGTACAGTTGTGATAAGCCACTTTGGGAATAACTAGTTTGCTATGTAAAGAGAAAGTTTCCCCACTTAGATACTTTTCTACACACACAAACACATATGAAGCATTACAGATGTAAAAATATTATTAGTAATAATGAGAATATGTTCTAAAGCTACAAATAAGCAAATAATGCCTCCCCTGCCAATATTGAATATGTATTTTACTGAATTTAAAAAAAAAAACAACAACTTTTAAAGCTTCCAGTCTGTAGTTGTCAAGTTTAACAACACACAGTGAAGTAAAATAAAGTATAGGGAAAATTTTTTCCAAGAGTCCTGGCTTTTGGGTGTTACTCATGATCTCCAGAGCTTCAGACACCAAAGTAAAATGAAAGTGTTCATTATGCTGAGAACTGTATAAATATCCAGTGATGTTTGTTTAGCTGACATGGGTAATTTATCCTTTTTCCATAACATTTACTCTGCTTTCTAGGAAGTATCCTAATGCAAGTCAGGGAAGTCTGAATGCTCATTTTTCTGTCATTCCCTACGTTAGGAAAAACAGATTACTTTGGTGGGCACTTAATGCTGAGTTTTATAACACTGCATCATGCCAAGTGTAAAATGAGAGAGAATCATTTATAAGCTTGCCCATAATTGTTTGGGGGTTTTTTACATTCTGATTGCATATATCTGAAGTTTTGGCAGCCCAGGATACCTGGATGGTTACCCATACAGATGAGGTCTCATGGGGGTGATGGTTCTCCTTGTGCCAGAGCTGTTGAGTATCTGTGGAGGGCTTATTCTGCACACAAAGCAGGGCTCCTCTGCTGCTGGAGGAAGAGAAAATGGTTCTGAAGAAAAGGAAACTAATGTGTCATGCCTATGCTTCACTATTTTTCATTCCAACAGCTGGAGAAATATTGACTAACTGCAAAGTAGTATTGGGGGAGAGAGAAGTTAAGCTGTAAATCACTTCTCTTCCTCTACTGCTCACCCAAAATGTTCACAAGTTGTGTCCTTCAATGCATATTCCAACTGAAAAAAAAAAAAAAAGCTTTCTTGAATTGGAATTCTTTGTCTAACATCACTCCTATGAATGACATTTAAAGTTGTAACTGCATTTTGTGCTGTTTCCATCTCTCTTGCTGGTTTGACAGAGTTCTGCAGCATCATTGTACCCTGGCATTTGTGGTCTGTCTCTCCACAAAAGCTTCTGAATGAGATGCAGAGCTCACTCTACACCATATCTTAGCTTTTTCACCAGAGTAATGCTATGAACAGCCTCCCTGTTTAGGTAATGGCCACCTTTTTTGTTCTAAAATCTAGCCTGTCCTTTGGCATGTATTGACTTTGCTCTTTAAAATGCAGGATGACTCTGCTTTTCAGTCTCTGAGTATGTTTGGATTATAGAAGATGCTGAAAATGATCAGACATTGATCTCTTGCTTCTTGCATGTTTTCTTAGACTCTTCTATCAAGAACAAGTGCAAAGCATACCTCAGTCTTCGTGTGAGATCCTTCAGGAGTTCCAGGGCTCTCCATTTCTTAGAGAAATGTAAATAATAGGTATTTCTGCCTAGTATGTAAAGCATTAGGTCAGCTTTTTAGTCAACATACATCTTAATTGTCAGTGCTCTGAAGAAATTCAGGCTTCTAATTCTGCAAACTTCCATGACAGTGAGGTTCCATCATCCAGACACTTTGTAGTTTACTAACTTTGTCTCAAATATACTCAGCCTGGGAGAAACTTAAGCCAGAGTTGTTATTTTTTTATATGGAGCAAGGCAGCCATTTGAAAGTTAATATTCAGCCCAGTGAATTCACTGCCTGTGAGGTTTGATTTGGGTTTTTTGTTTATTTCAAGAGCAGCAGCAGTCAAGCAGCAGAGTATGGCAGAGATGGGCATTTGTACACAGAGGTTCAAAAAGCAAAATAATAATAATAATACTAAAATTAGTCCTGCATTTTTAGCCTAAACTTTATTCAGACAATGCTGTTGTCTAACAAAGAGTAGTATTTTAAACCTGATTATTCTTCAGTTATCTTGTTTTCATGAAACATTTGCCATTTGTGTTCATCTTCAACAGGGGTTGCTACAAAGAGCATTTGAAACTTGGTGCTAAGTGTCCTGACAAAAAAGAATGCTGGGCTGAGATTTGGGAGCAAAACACTGCCCTGCTCTGTGAATTCTGCACACTACTCTTAGGAGTTACATTATACTATGTTGTCATACACTGGGGGCCCAAGTAAAGCAGAAAAGTCAACATTAATGTCATTTTGATAAATGCCCCTTTTAAACTCTAAGAGTTCTAAAATTCCTTTTCCTCATTTAAAATGCATAATGGAAGTTAGTGGCAAAATTGCCTAATTTTTCTTTCAAAACCAAAAGAAATGTTAAAAAGTAATTGATAGCTGTTCAAGTTATTACATATGATTTACCTTTAGTAGTCTGTTAAATGCATATATCTGAATACAAGTTAATATGTGTGGTGCAGTAGTAGTAAATTCTTTTTTTTAGTTGCATTTAATTTGAATCCAAACTTTTAAACTCAGTTTTCTGCCACTCTTATAATTTCATTGGTGTCTGCATTGATGTGTTTTGAAGTTTTCCTTTTGGTCTTGTGCTGACCAATCTCTTTCAAGAAGCTGCTGCTTTTCCCAAGTAGGAATAATGACCAGCTTGAAAAACAAAGATGCACAAAACTAAAACCTACTCTTTAAGACAGAAATGTAGAAGGAAACCTTAACTTGAGCACAACAATCTATCAGCTTCTAGTTCTCAGCTGCATAATATACCTCCTCTCAGCATCTGTTACATATTGACAAATGTGAGTAGGTGGTAATCTTTCTTTTTTTTCCCCTCCTCTCCAACCAAATGTCATGGGAAATAACACTGAGTGGGTAATGCCCTTCTGTTTTGCTGGGCTCAAGCTTGCAGAAGAATATTCTTTTGAGACCCTCTTGTCTGGTGCTCTTGTCTAATTGAACAAGGAGGGTTTGGTCCTTCCTGTGGGCAGAACTGGCCTGGAAAAGGTGGTACCTGTGGTCCATTGAAAAACCTCTAGACACTCTTTCTTTGCTTCTTGAAAGAGAGGGAGATAACATTTCAAATGGTGAGATGTACAGGGCTGTGGCAGCAGTGTGTTGCTTCTTTGAAAAGGGGAAAGTGGAGTTTTAAAAACAAGGGTAAAACCCATTAAATTATTTTCAGAAAACCCACGTGTAGTCCTCAAAGCTCCTAAGTGATCTTTTTTGTAAAGCTGAAGAATATCTTGTAAGAGTCTCTATACTCTGTGTTCTATTCATTAGCTTAGCATAATTGAGACCTTAAAAAGATCACAAGTTCAAGTAAGATTGAGCTAAAACTTGCATCAAGAAAGGCCTGAGCCTGGGTCTGATAACCCCCAGCTTGAACTTGGGACATTTGAAATCTAATTTTAGAGTGTTCTGTTCAGGAGCCATTTTAAGGAAACAATATGCTCTTCTTGACAATTCAAACAAAAGTTCCCAAAGCAGGCAGCCAAGTGAGAGCTTTTCTGAGGCATTTAGGATCTCATTAACTGAAGTGGCTCATTGCAGCTCAGTAGGTATCACCTATGTCTACTTTTCCACACTTAGCTTTGGGTGGAACCTTTCCCAGTTTACATAGGATTTTCCAACAAACTTCTAAAGGAAGAAAAAATCTTTCCTTTCTTCTGCAAGAGGACTCCAGCTAGAACACCTTAGGCAGAAGAAAAGTGGTGTGGTTTTGCTCTGTTTTTAGCTGTGTGGGTTTTTTGATGTGCTTGACTAGAAATCTGTTATTTTTGAGTAATAGTTCTGATTTGAGTAGACAGCATCTTAGGATTTAATTTCTAAAGGTGAGATACTTCTTAAGAAGTTAAAGATACCAGGAAATCATGATTCTGGCTTAGCAGTTTCTGTATGTCACAAGATAATTAGCCTGGTTCTTGCTGGGAAGATAGTTTGCATGTGCATCTCTGTTTACAGAGCAAAACCAATTTCATCCATCCTCCCCAAAGAAAATAAACAGAAGAGTCTTGGAAAACAAAGAAAAAGTGTTTCACTCCCAGGTTACCTGGTGGGAATGGGAGGAGTCTGCTTTAAAGCTGAGAACTGTGCCAGGAAGTTTTTGGTTATTTTAATGCTCTGGTTAGTCTCTGAAAGCTGAATTGGCCTAATCTCAGCACTCAAATCATAGAAATGAATTACTGTGCTCCTGAGATCTGCAGTGACAGTTGATTATACCTGAAAGATGGGGATGCATTCCCTGTGCCCCTTGGGAGCCCAGAGGCTTTGCTGTGTCTCTGCAGAAGCTGGGGGAAGACACAGCACTTATCTTCCCACTTCAGATAAGGACATCTTTCATTTTCTCACCACTGAAAACTTGAAGGGAAGGGAAAATGTTTGTCTTGAAAGGACAGGCTGCAGGCTTGGGGGTTAATGGGGCTGAACAAACCTCCTCTTCTCACCCTACTCTCAGAAGTTGACTGGGAGGGAATTAAAAAGTAGCAACTGCTGAGGTTTCTCCTCTTGTGTTTATTGGGAAAAGGGAAGTGCTATTGAACACTGCCTAAGCATAAATTAAGCTCTGCTGTGGTAAAGACATGGCTGGTTTCTCAGATACAAATACTGCCTCTAAGTGAAGCTGAAATGGTCTTTTTCATGAACTACTTTGGCAACTGAACTGATCTTTACACCAGATAGTGCAGAGCAAAATCTGTAAAGGGAGATGAGGCTGTACCCTGAAGAAGGGGCTGGCTGGCAGCTGATATGGCTTCAAGCTTCACGTCTCCAGCCATCAACTGCCTTTAGTCACCCTCAGCTCATATCCTGTGTATTGCTAGGAGTTATTTTTACCTTGTTTTTGTTCAATATTTTCAGTGTGAGCTTGTAGTACATTTATAGATTTATGTTACAAAGAGTTACTGGAGACACAGTCCAAGACAAACCACTGTTCCCTCAGAGGATTTTTGACTTCTGAGCCTGTGTTTGCATTCCTCCAGGTGATGATAATGGGAAGAAGGCCAACAACCCCAACCACTGTAACTGCATCATAGACCAAATCTTCACAGGCGGGCTACAGTCTGATGTTACCTGTCAAGTCTGCCAGTAAGTCCTTTTTTTCTGGTTCTGCACTTTGATTTCAAGTTGTACATCCCCCCCCTGCAGCAGTGTACTGACTCGTTTCTGTCTTGAATTCTGATAAAAACACCAGCAACATTCCAGCAAGACAGAAACTGTTTAAATATGGCATCAGCTAAATGCAGTCAGTTGCTAGTTACCTGGGATATATTAAGACATGCTAAAAAAGCTACCTGGAAAGGACCACAGGCTTATGGACAGAAGGTTTTTAATTGCCTACAAAAGGCTGTTCTTTTCCAAGTTCATGAGGAAAAGACTTCCAAAAACTTCTGTGGTTTTGAATTTATATAATGGCCACTACATTTGAAGAAAATTCTGATAGACAGTCATATTTTCTTTCAGTTAGGAGTCTCATGTATCATCAGGAGAGTTTTCAAAGAAGCTAATACTAATATAATCTCAGGTACTAGCAAGTGAATGTTTTACAAGAGTAAGGAAGAATGTATTTGTTGTACTCTATGTGCTGGAGCAAGTTGACTTCTCTTTCAAGATGTGTAGTGTTGCCATAGTGCAGAAGTCAGAGTTCTTGTTTTTTTGTTCTGTCTTGCATACTTTATAATTCCACAAGCTGTCCTGCAGACAGGCTCTTGTGCTGTGCTTGTTGAATCTGCTTTTATTCTCCTTTTCCTGGAGAGATTTGCAGAAGATCTCCTGTAAGGAAAATTTAGGAATTTGTGTTCTTTGCCTCATGGAGCCAAAGAATCCTTACGTGATAATAAAAAGCTTGGTTCTGGCCTGGCTCAAACCAGGACAATGTGTTATGACACAATATTAGCATTGATGAAACTTAAACAAAAGAAGTTTTCTTTTCAAAATTGACAACTTCTGCTTAAATGAAGCTGGAGAAAAGGCAGAATATTCTGGGCTTAATGAGATCACAGGATGAAAGACATTAGTTTGAGGGAGAGAGAACTCAAAAAATAAGTGTGACAAGTACAAACAGAAAATGCTTCCAGATGAGGGACTTAGACCTCTGAAGTTCTAGGCTCCTCTTAAAAATGTAAAGGCTGGAAGAAAAGATTTGAGCCACATACAAGGTAAGATTTTAGAAGCTTTTTCCATAGTCTAGCTTTTGGCTTCTCTTCAGCTGTCTTGTAGAGAAATCTGATTGAGAACATACACCACTACTTAATCCAGTTATTCTTTGGCCTCATCAAATGCTGGATGAGATGTGAATACAAACTTCAAAGCTTAATTCAGTGCACTATTGTTTAGCAAAAATATTTGGCTCCCTTGATCAAAGAAGCCTTAAGCACTATCTTCCATGTCTTGACCAGAGAACCAGCTGGGGATGCAGGTAGCTCATAGCCTGGTCAGTTCCTCTGTCTCTGCTTGTTCACTTTGAGTCACAGATCTTCAGAGGGTGGGAGGCTGTAGTAAATGAATGTATTTTGCATTTGGTACTTCACATGCATGTCCCAAACCATCCTGCTTTTACATACTCAGAAAAAACAGTTGTGGGAAAACATCCCAGAGCAACTGTGTTTTCTGTCATCTTTGAGTGCCCTCTAGGGGTGATGTAGATCCCAAAGCTCTGAAAGTATCTGTGCCCCTTCAAGTGGGAGGGACTCTTCACTTCCTTTAAACATTCCTTAAACTCTTTTCTTCCTCCTAGTGGCGTTTCCACAACGATAGACCCGTTCTGGGACATCAGTTTGGATTTGCCAGGCTCCTCCACCCCGTTCTGGCCCCTGAGTCCAGGCAGTGATGGCAGTGTTGTGAATGGGGAAAGCCATGTGTCAGGCACCACCACTCTCACAGACTGCTTGCGAAGGTATGAAACAAGAGAAATAACCATTTGGGTGGGGTAATAAAGAATTTGGCTTCATTCTCTTCTTCAGGTGGCACTGGACAGTGGGGGGAAATGGTTGAAACCACTGTTGGCTGACTTCATATTCTTGGTTGTGTCAGCTGAGCAAGCACATGGAAAGAATTCACAATTCACTGAATATTTCTTTAAATTACAACCCCAAGTATGAATCTGATTTTGCCCTAAGCAGAGCTGAGGGTCAGCTGCTGTCAGCTTAGTTGCAGGGATGGCATTAAGGAATACAAGAATAGAGCTTTCAGAAAGATGAAGATAATTCTGAGCAGGAAACTTTGGAGGAATCTTGGAAACAAGTAACTGGAGAGAATGTGATGGCTTCATATTATGTTAATGTGGATCTCTTAGCAGATCTGAAAGTCATTCACGTGTGGCAAATGCAAATATCTGTCAAATATATTTGAGGAAGAGGTTACCTGTAGCCTGGGGCAAAGCTTATCCTCCTGAAATAAAAATTTATGGCCTCCAACATCTGGTTTCCAAGGTTCTGGATGCTTTTAAGATCAAGAATTGTAAGAAAACAAGGGAATTAGTACAAATGAGAAAATGCTGATGCAAGAATACACCAGGAGGCAAAGCTGGTCTAATTTAGGTGATTTTCTTCAACGTGGGAATTATTAGCATCAGGGAGAGATGATAAGGGAAGGAGAAATATCCAGGTTTGAAGAGAACCTCAAAGAGTATGGGTTCTGGGAAGAAGTTGAACTCTAATGGCTCAAGAGGAGGGATCTAGGATTTTACCCCAAAATTATCAGACAGGTTGAATATTTTGCATTCAAATAAGGAGGGGATGTGGCTGCATGTCAGTCTGTGTGGCCATGCAACCTGCAGTTGGCTTGAAGAAGGAGGGATTGAGCAGAAATATCTCAATAATGAATAAAAACCAAAAAACCAAGCCCAGAAAGGAAATTTTGTTAATTAAACAAGAAGGAGACCATAAGCCTGTGATGATCATTTAATGCTGGAGGCAGCACTGGCCCTAAACAGAATGGGGCAAGGCAGTGTTAGTGATCAGCTGGTCCCATGTTGCCCTCACCTGCTTTATGTGTGCCCTGATGAAAAATGTTCACTTACATTTCAAAATATTTCATCTCAGAAGCCCTACTGGTAAAGCAGCCTCTGGGGAGATGATTTATTTGCCCCATGGAAGTCTAAACTTGGAGGAAGAGACTTAGCAGTCCCTCCTCCTGGCTTTTTCTGTGCTGACAGTTTGAGAAAAAGGGAGAGATGTTCTGCTTTAGTGTATTGTCAGAAGACAAGGTATGTTTTCTTTAAGCAGTTCCCTGTTCTGTAATGGTCTCTTCCCATAGCTCCCTTGAGTAGTTCTGTCTGAAAATTTTGAAAGAGATTTTTCTAGTTGTCAACACTTGGGTTTTCATGGAAGTTATCTGTATTTTGAAAAGAGCTTTGTGTTTACAGCCCTTTCCATCTCAGAGCTTTGATCCTAGCCCTGCAGGGCTACAAGCTGGAAGAACATCCTGTGGATAGCATACAGCTGAGCACAGAAGTTGTCATCTTGCTTTGGCACTTCCACATCAATTTTTTTTTTTCAGTTCTGAAAAGATCTTTGCTTTCTATATGGAAATGAGCTGTCCTGTTGAAGGAGGTGAACCAACATTTAGCTCCTTTCTCAGACACTGAAGCATTTTGGGTGCAGTGTTCTGTGGCAGAGTAGTGATAAAAGTCAGATTTGGATACCTGAACCAGAGCACTTTACATTGTTATAAGTGTTGAGGTTTCTCAAAATGAGACTTAAATGCCATGAGCTCTGTTGTGGTGCCAGTGGACCCACAAGTAAAAGCAGAAGAAGTCTTTTCAGCACATGTAGAAAATCATCTAATTGTTTTGTGCATCCCTTATGCTTGTTGATATTTTTTTTTCAGGTTTACAAGGCCAGAACATCTAGGAAGCAGTGCCAAAATCAAATGTAGTGGTTGCCATAGCTACCAGGAATCTACCAAACAACTCACTATGAAGAAGTTACCCATTGTGGCCTGTTTTCATCTCAAAGTAAGTTCATAGGGGGTAGACAGAGCAGAGGATGTGTATTCCTCTCTGGGAGGATAAGTTAAGTCCCTGGACATATCATCTGCCTTTCAGTGACTAATCTTTTATGATATAAATTAATATAAAGAACAACTTGCATGCCCAGCTAGATTTTCTATTAAGATATTTTATTATCTATAATACAGCTTTGCAATATGTCTGGGGGAACCTAGCTAATCAGACTCTAGAAACAGAATTGAAAACTGGTACAGTACCTGAACCAGCATAGAAACCAATTTCCATTTACTCCTCCTGCATGGTAAAATTTTTACCCTACACTTCTACTTGAAGAATGCCACAGAGGAATTCTGTGTTGAAGGAAAAACATGCAAAATTTATTGATTGCAATGGAGAAGGCTTCTTTTTATCTTCCCAGTTGTGATGTTATGCTCAACATTTCCAATCCAGTTATGCCAGATGCAGCATTGGGAGATAATGTCATAGTTGGTGCTCTCAGATAGTTCAGTCCTGTGTGCCTAAAAAGAGAGTGACTGTGGTGCAGAGGAGGCAGCTGTTGCAGAAGGTGGAGGTCATTGTGTGTCAAGAGGGAAAGGGCCCTTGAAAAGTGATGCCACAGACCTTTGTAGGAGCAGCCAGCACAGTCATTTAACTGCATCTTTGATCTGCTTGAGCTTTTCAGATGCAGCCCTCTTGGGCCTTGAGTGTCTCCTGAGACAGAATGCCAGAATCCTCCCAGTGCTAGGCAGCAGCTGATGATCACTGGCCTCTTGCTCTGACCAGTGATTCAATAAGCTGCTTGGCTGGTGATTATACCAGTGCCACTTAAGCTATATAAAGAAGAACAGCATTTTATTGGTGACCATGGTGACTGGAAACAGATACTAAAGTGCAGCCAATGTGCTGTGTACAAATGGAGGCTTCTGTTGGGAAATGGAAAAATGCAACAGGTTGCCTGGGAAGCTGGTTGAGGCCCCATCCCTGGAGGTATTCAAGGTGTGAGGCTTGAGGCTCTGAGCAACCTGGTCTAGTTGGGAGTGTCCCTGCTTAATGCAGAGGGGTTGGACCAAATGACCTTTATTGGTCCCTTCCAACCCAAATCTTTCCATGAAATTGCTTTTCTTCCCAGTTGGGGAATGGGGAATTGAAAGAACACACTCCAGGCTTTTCCTCCAGGGACTTCAGTTGTTTTGTTTCTTACATGGTTTCTAAGCCTTGAACTTTGATAAAACACCTGGGTAACTTTAATACTGGTGGAATTAGACTTTTATCTTGTAGCTGTCATGACAAAACACTTGCTGAACTTTGCTGTAGCATGCAGGCAGTTGTGGTTTATTTTCCAACAGCCCTGTAAGCTGGGTCAGTACATTCAGACTGGAAAATCTAATAATCCGTGTAGCTGTAGTGTCATGGTCTCATTGAGCAAGTCATGGGCTGGATTCAAGACATGATTATAGTTTGGCATTTTTAAATTACATAGCAGCTCCGTGTCCAGCATAGCAAGTTAAAATTTATTTTCAAATTCTGGCTTGTTCAGAGGCTTTTTAAGGAAATGGAGAGGTCTTGACACCAAAATAGAATGCCATGAGAAGGTGTATATCTGGGAGAAAAGATTGATTCTGCTTTCTAGCAGAAAAAGGTGTTAGCAGGTGGAAAGAATTTCTTCTTCTGTAATTCACAAGCTTTTTCAGACTGGGACAATCATACCTTCAGCTGGTCACCCCCTTGTACCAGCAGTTCTTCAATTGCATCTTGAGTTGCATAAATAAAATCTTACATGCCACAGATATTAGCCTGGCTGGAATAGAGTTGTGCAATCCCTTTCTTCTGTGGCTGTTTGTGGTATTCCTGAAGAGTGTTCTTGCATGACTTGAGGTTTCAGAGTTGTTGATGTTTTTTGAAACTTGAGTTTTGGGGGCATTGAGCTCTTGGTTTTCTTTTTATTTGTTTGTTGCAGAGTGGTTAGCAAGATACACCTAGGTAATTCTGCTCTTTGGGCAAGGAACCTGAATGTGCTCAACCTTACACTCACTTCAATATTCAGTATTTGGGTTACTTAGAACAATTGCACATTTTTAAAAAATAAATTGCTTTTTCTAAGTGATAGTATTGTCCTGTCCATGCAAATTGCAGATTGCATTTTGTATATTAAAGCAAAAATGAAACACAAAAGATAAGAATTACAGAATTCTCAGCTTGTCATGTCTGGATCTGTTGCTAGGGAATTGTTATGGCACCACAATTGGAAAATAATTAACTTGAAGTGTAAATAGAGCAGAATATCTGAGAAATGGGGAGAGAAGCTGCCTTTAAATAGAAACTCATTCATCTCTTTCTGGTATTTGTTCCTGTTTCCATTTAATGTTCAGTTGAGAAGATGAGGAGAGGCTTGGTGGGTATTGCAGGCTCCTCTTGGCAGAGGGAAGAGGCTTTCCTATTATCATATTCCATTTTTGCCCTGCTTTGAATTGGTATTCCTGTGTAGGCTTGAATCCTGTCACTTGAGGTGATTGGATGGGTGGATTAAGTGTTGTGAACTTGATGGCAAGCTCTCTTTGTCACCAGTTCTGTGTGCTAGTGTAGGCAGCAACCATCTATTTGAGCAGAGAGTAGTACAAATGAGCAATGATTGGGGTAATGGCTGTGTGTTCTCTCTCTGTTTAATAAATTTTTTCTTAATGTCAGTTAGGAATAAGTTTATATGTATAGCCGTTAAGGTAAATAATGTAATTAGTACAGGATTTTCCCTCCACAAACTCTGCTTTATTTTCCTGGTAGAAATGTGTTAGCATTTATTACAGGGCTCCCCGCCCAGAGAGCTGGTGGTAAAAGATCCCCGGGTGCTTACTGCTAATGTGCTTTTTGTGTTATTGTTCCTAAGCTTAGCACGTTGATGAAAGACAGAAAATTTAGCCTTTCTCTAAAGAAAAAAAATAAAATTCTTCCTTTTTGTCTGCAGCGGTTTGAACACTCAGCCAAACTGAGGCGAAAGATCACTACGTACGTCTCGTTTCCACTGGAGCTGGACATGACACCATTCATGGCTTCCAGGTGTGTACCAAGTTCCAAATCCCCCAAAGACCTGGACAGAACTGTTTTCCAGTTCATACATGTGCATCATGCCACATGGATGTAAGCTTCTCCTTGAAACATGCATTTTTCTAAATGAATTTTTAGGTAAAGTGTTGAACTTTGTGTAGCAGAAAAGGCTTTTTAGTTAAACATTATTTTTTTTTCTTAATCTGTGTTAAGTTTCTGGTTGCATGTTAAATTTTTAGACTCAGATCCATCACACCTTCACATATCTACTTTGGCCCCATCACCTGAATGCCCCCCCATCAGTCATCCTGTGTAATTAGGCAGAATCTAGCCAAGTAGTCCTGAAGGTATTAAAATCTTCCCTCTTGCACACATGCAAATCTCTGGGGGCTTTTGTTTTGCAACTTCTGTTTCAAGGATGCAAGGAAGGAAAAAAAAAAACCAATCCAGCTTAAAATAGGTATTTTTAATTGGCATTTAAACAGAAACAGCAAGACTTCTCCCACCTCTCAGGTTTGTGAAAGACATGACATTTGTACAAATAAACCTTTATGAAAGGAATTTAATCAGCTTGGTTAATGAGTATTTGTCAGGTGTTCCATTCAAATATGCAAGAGGTGATTCAGATTTAATTTATAGCTGAATCAATGCAGAAAGCCCCCAAATATGGCAGCTTTTAACACAGGGGCTCTACTTGATGCTAAAATTTTAGTAGTAATTTCAAGCTTCACCACCCTGCCCCTCCTCCCTCAGAGAGAAGTAGATGATTCTGCCAGGAGAGAAAGGAGAACCCTGAAGCTTTGTTACATAGTTTTCTATTAAAAATATATGGTTTATTCCAGAATATTCTGGAGATTTTGAGACTTCTCTGTTATCTGTGGTGAATTCTTCCTGGATAGAATAGGCTGTGCTGATACAAGGTATCAAGTATGACAGAATAGAGATTGGATAATCAGCAGGCATAACTCAGTAATCTGAATTTCATCAGCTATGAAGTCAACAGCATAATCCTGTTGCTGTTGTCAAAATACAGAATGAATTTACAAATCAGAGCCAGGATGATTGGCCCATCACAGGTCAATGGCTCGATGTAATTAGATCTTTTTCCAGTTTTAAAATACAAATCCTCACCTATTTTCAAGCTTTGGGGATAGGACATTTGATGTAAACAGATCTGTATTTGCAGCACTGAAGCCCTGACCAGGGGGAGAAATGGTGTTTGCTTCTGTAACACTGCTACAGAGAAAGAAATGAACAAATAAAGCACCTTTAGCATCCTAACCAGCAGCCCTGCTCAGCAGTGTTGGGCTGGTGAATAAGGACCTGGATTCAGCCAACAGGCTGTGTCATGTAAAACCTGTTTCCTTGGTTTGGGAAGCCACTGCTTTAAGTGACTGGATTTTTGTGTGTGTGTGTGTTGCAGTAAAGAGAGCAGAATGAACGGGCAATACCAGCAGCCGACGGATAGTCTAAACAATGATAATAAGTAAGTGGTACATTCCATGACTCCTATTGGGAAAGGTAGTTGGCTTCTAGGAGGAGGGATGCAGTTTGCTCTGCATCCTGCAGGGCCATGTTTTTGACAGCACAGTAAGTCTGAACTGTTGTAATATAAAGCTTCCCTCACTCCTGTTGCTCGCCCTTTGGTGGCTTTGTGGCAGCTGACTCCCAGGCTTGGAGGTGACAACCCCAGCAATCAGTCTGTGAGCAAAACTAAAAGCTATGGTTACAGTAGGAAAAGGGATGGGTGTTGCCTTTCAATAATCCAATTTCTATTGCAAAAGCAAAGGGAGTTCAGAGAACTGAAAGAAAGTTTATATGACACTGACACTCCAAGTCCTCAGGAGGAATGACCCCAGTAATTCTGGGGTCTCTTGATCAGCTATTGATTCCATCAGAATAAATGATGGACTGGTGGGACTTGCTCATGATTGTAAAGGCAGTGTAATTGAAACCAGTATCTAGAGTTTTAAGGGAATGGAGATGGCCACACAAACCTTTTTTTTTTTATTTATTTTTATTTTTATTTAAACAAGGTTACAAGTTTGGCTGCTACAGTCATGTGCTGATGTTGTGTATTTAAATTCTTTGAGGCACTTCCTTCAGCACTCAGATAAGAAACTAGAATAACCATGGATAAATTAAAAAACTTAACTGACCAGATCTTAGTTGCAGGTACCAGGCAGTGTTACACATGGTCCTGTAGCAACTGATTTGTTAAATGTCTGATGTTCAATGGTGTTAGCAAAGATCAGAAAGGAAACACAACTGATCCAGTTTTGAAGTTGGAGAAGTTGTCAGCAAGTAAGAGGGTTAGGCAGTGAATGGGGCATCTGGGCTGCTTAGTAAACTGGGTGCCAGTAAACCTTTAGTGCAATCTTAGAATCCTCCAGCTAAGACTGGAGAGTGGTGTCCACCCTAGCTGGATTAAAGTTCTCCCCTAGGAAGAGAGTGACTTGATAAATCCAGGAGCTCTGCAGACAATCAGCTGCCTGGCTGCAGCAGCATTGTGTAAAAAGAGCTCTGTGGATTTTGAACATAATTAGAACAATCTCAAGTGAGAGTAGAGGGACTGTTTTACAGCAGCTGTGCTTACATCCCAGTTTGAGGAGGGCATTTTAAGAAAGAGTTAAAGAGAGTGGAGAACATCTGAAAAAGATCTGCAAGTCTATTTAAACCTGGAAACAAAATCTTACCTTAGGACAAAAGCACTGAGAACTCCAGTCTTCTCCTTTTTAAGAAAAGAAAAGGAAAAATGTTAGGAGCAACTTGATCAGTCTGTCAGTATCTTTGGAACAGAGATAGAGCTGCTATTTTTCAGGCTCTCAGGCAAATGAACAGCAGCATCTGAAAGCTGGAAATAAAGGCTTGAATGTATTTAGTATTTCAAAGTAGGTACAGACTTTCTAGATCAGGGCAATTAATCAGTACAGCAGGTTGTCACTAGGAGTAGTTCAGATTAGCTATATTTAGGATTAGCTTCTTCCCCATCCATGTACCTCAGATTAATTTTTCTGATTCACTAGAGTAACTAAGTCAGGGAAAGAGCAGGTCAGACCAGATAATCTGTGGTCCTCTTCAGAAATGCAGCAATATTGATCTGTTTTAGAATAAAAATATTTGGAAGGCAATATTGATGAGGCTGATGGCTGTCACCAGACTAGAGTCTTGCAGTAGAAGCAAGACAGACCAAAAAAAAAAAAAAAAAAAAGTGATTCTTTTCCCTGGATAAGGCTGTCCCCTTCCTAGTTAATGTTAAGAGCTGGTGTTTTATTTGATGGATCAGATCCTTTACTATTCTGATAACATGTTTAGGAACACAAGCTTCTGCCTGTCTAACACGTCAGTTGTTTTTTCTCCTTTTGACCCACTTATTCATTAACTCTTTTCCATACCAGGTATTCCTTGTTTGCAGTAGTTAATCACCAGGGAACCTTGGAGAGTGGGCACTATACCAGCTTTATCCGGCAGCACAAGGACCAGTGGTTCAAGTGT
Source organism: Florisuga fusca (assembly GCA_038090715.1). NCBI lineage: Eukaryota > Metazoa > Chordata > Aves > Apodiformes > Trochilidae > Florisuga > Florisuga fusca. Next base: position 2,820,255 of record JAAWXA010000035.1, on the reverse strand, counting down.
GATGATGCCATTATCACCAAGGCTAGCATTAAGGATGTGCTAGACAGTGAAGGGTAAGTTGTGAACTGGATTGGGGAGAGGAAGGGAAGCTTTTTATCTTTGCTGGGTTTTCCTTGCTTGCCATTAAATATTCTTTCCTCAGAGAGAAGACAATTTCTCTGGTGGAATGCCCAGTGTCTCTGTGTATCTGTCAGTGCTTTAGAGTCCTGTATTTGCTGAAGGAAGAAGAGAGGAAGGATGAGAGACATCATCTGTCTCAGCAGTGTCTGTAGCTGCTGTGCTCATGTCCAAGCCTTTGCTTGCTGATGGAAGGGACCCTAAAAACCAAGTGATGCAGTCTCCCAGTGTAGGAACCTGGAGTTTTCCAAGTGTTGACCTCCAGGACACAAGCCAGTCTTTGCTTGCAGAATCTTGGGATTACTATGAGTGTAAAAGATTAGAAGAATCAGAGTGTGGTATGTGGCATCATGAGCTGTTCCTTAGCTGATGGCATTAAATGGGTTTCAGATTTGACATCATGGTTTCAGCTGTTTGCACTAGGCAGGTGTTGGGAGTGCAGAGCAGTAGTTTGCAAGGGAAGCATCTTGGGGTTCCTCATTCAAGGGCAGCACTGGTGTGACTGGTCTGTGCTTCAAGAATAAGGTAATGTAAAATCTGAAGTCTTCATTTTGCATTTTCAACTATGGACTTGGTACTAGAAAGATAAGCCTGTCTTGTTCTTTTAATTATTACTGACATTTCCATGATTGCTGCAGGCACAGATGTTCAGTTCATAATTTTTTTGACGGATTTTCCCATTTTTTCATTTTTTGAACTTTAAGGATGAAGTAAAAAAAAAAAACAAAAACCTGATAATATCTGAATTAAAGTGTTAAATGATTTGACAAGAGAACTTTGGCTTTGAGGTCAGCAGAAAGACTACTTTGTTTTTATTCCATAACAAGTGGCTGGCTCTGGTCCTCAGATGGGGCATGGCTGAGAAAGAAACTGCCATAGGCAAGGACAGAATGTCTGATGGAACTGCTGCCCATCCATGTTCCTAAAGGCTGGTTTGATCTCTGATCCATTTTGCCTGGCTCAGATCAGGGCTGACACCAAGTAGATCAACACTGTGTAAGGGAAGCTCCATAGGGTGTGGGATGGAACAATAATAACTGGAAACTCTCAGCAGAGCTTTGAAGCATTTTGGAAGTTGTGTGGTGACCTGGGCAGTGTGTGGCACCTGAAGAGTACACAGAGATGAATCCCCTTCCCTCTAATCTGTCCCTGCTTGGGGGCTGGGCTGCTTTATGGAGCAGCTACATGTAATTAAAAATAAAAAAACAGGAAGAATTTCATCCTGTTACAGCATCAGATTGAGACATTAGATATTTGAGTTGTATTTGGTAGGGACAGAAGTGTTCACCCCCATGCCTGGGTCTTCATTTTGCTGCTTTTGGCAGAGGATTGGCAAAAATCCCAAGTGTCTGATGCTTTGGTAATAGAACCCTAAAGCACCAGTTGCACCTGAAAGTACCTCAGTGGGTTTTGTTTCATTAAGTGGGTGGTGCCTCTCTGGGTCCAATCTTCCAGAGCTTTCAAGCTCCAAGGAGATCATCCAAGAAGTTTTGACTGATGTGCAACTGCTCAGTTTCTTAAGTTGTTGGTAAAATAATTCCATCTGGCTTCCTTGCTCCTCCTCCGTGGTTACTGTGGGGAACTGGCATGTCCCTGGAAATGCTTCAGAAGAAAAAAATTAATAGTTCACACGTTTTATGGTCACATCAGTGGAAATAATCATCTGCTCCGTGGCACTGGCAGTAAGCTGAAACTGTACCTCTGCTTTCTTACAGATATTTGCTGTTCTATCACAAACAGTTCCTGGAGTATGAATAGCCTTATCCAGCAGCTTGTCAGATATAAACAAGGAAGAAAATAAAGCAAGCCTTCTGAATCGACACACAAACCTACCTGAAATGAAAAGACCCATTAAAAACCAACTAGCACTGAGCTGTAACAGGACCTACTTGACACTGACTCAAAGCCTGGTGGAGTAAGAAATGAACAATGTCCAGTGTGTACGTGGTCCTGCAAGGACAGAAAGGGGGCAAAAAAGAGGCTACAGTCAGTCACTTAACAGAGGAAATATAAAATGAAAGGAATGCTCTGGGTGGGGGAAATGGGAGCAGAGGAGTCCGGGCGCTGGTACATCTCCTATGTTCCTCCAAAATGTGTGTGGGAAGGCAAGGGGTGATACCCTCATCTCCATAAAGCATCTTCTCCATTTGGTGCTTCAGCTCCAATGACCAATCATATAACAGTTACAATTAAAAAAAAAAAAAAAAAATCCAAGCCCATTTTTTTATGCATATGGGTCTGAAAGCAGTAGAGTGGAGGAGGAGGGGATGACACAACTAAAGGACTTTGCAAGTATCTTTTTATTTGTGAATTTTAGTTATTAAATAAATACAGTATGAAACTATTAGGCTCTTTTTTTTCCAACAACCATGAAAGAAATCCTGGATTGTGGAACTGAAGCTACAGTACTGACAGGTTTTCAAGCATGCCTGCTTGCACAGGTAATGTTTAATGCCATCGGACTGCTCATCAAAAGCATCAGCACAGATTCTTTTCTGTTTGAGCCCTTTTTTTTGTTTTGTTTTCTATAAATAGCTATTTTCTTAATTTTTTTTCCTTTTATTCCCTTTTTTTCACGAGAATGAAATTCATAAATGCAACCATCAGTAAAAATGAATGAATTGGCGTGTTTATACTGTAAGAGTGGTCTTGGTTCTTTTTTTTAAAAATCTTGTGAATAAGGTTGAATTTCTCAAAACTGCTTGTTTGGTTGTTGCTGGTTTTTTTGTTTGTTTTGTTGGGTTGGGTTGGGGTTTGGAGTTTTTTTGCCCTGTTGCCTTCCAAAGGCAAATATATGACACTGGAAAGAACCTGGGTAGTGAAAAATGTACCATCTGCTGGAAACTGCTGCTGGGGGCAGCACTGAGCGACAGATCTTGCTGCTACTGAGCACTTCTGCAGTGCACTCGGTTTTTAAGTAAACAACACATTTTCCTGCTATGTGCTAGGCTGGTATTGGTTCCTTGTATCCTCCCACATGTATTAACTCCTCACGTACTCCTCTTTTCCTTGCAGAAGCTTTGGTCCTTAGCTTGCAGCACTTGGTGCATCAGCTTACTCTTGCTGTGGAACAAATGTGGTTTTGCTCCTTTTCTCCCCCTCCACCACTGCCTGGTAAAAGCAGCTCCTTGGCTTGTTGAGCTGGGGATTGAATTGCAGCCTGGGAGAGAAACCACTCAGAACACAAGAGCTGAAAAGAGAAAAAAAATAGCTTTGTTCTCCCTTCTGTGTTTAAGAGTTTGGCACTGTATAGATTGATATGAGCCACACCAAAAAAAGTAATGAAGCTCTGCAGATGTATCCAGACAACTCTTCTTCGGATTTCCCCATGGGTGGGCCTGACCAGTTAGGTTCTAGTGCTCTAGAAATGAGTTCCAGGTGTCTAACCTGCCTGGAGAGAGGTGGAAAGGGGCTGAGAAACAAGAAATAGGGGAAGATAGGAGGAGTTGGGTTTGTTGGGTTTGTAAATGAGCATCTTAAAGAGCAGCTGAACAAAAGGAAGGTGGATCCTCTTTGCTTTGTACACAAACTGGAAGAGCACAATGCAGTTGTGTCCATCAGGAGATGTCTGTGACACCTTGCAGCAGGGAAGGAAGAAGGGGACACCTGACCACAGCACCTTGAATCCCAAATCTCACCGAGCTCTGCCGTGCGGCGTGGGAGTCACCCGGGCAGCTGGATCCCTGCAGGAGGGAGAGCACCCTCTGCTTTTCTAACCTCTCTTACCGTTTGTGCTTGAATGAATTTTCAGTCGTAACTGGGGTGCAGCAAGATTAAACCTCAGCCTTTTTGTGACAAATGAAAAATCGCCAGAGAAATGCGGCCCAAGGTCTGTCCCGCAGGCTCCTCCTTCCCTTCCCTTCCCTCCCTCCCTCCTCCCCGGGCTGGGCACGGTAACGACGCTTTCTGCTCCCTTTTAATAATGCAGCAAGCTTGCAGAGGAAGACAAGAATCAGCCTTTCATTATTCCCAGGGCTGCTGCAGTCGTGTCCCGTGGCAGGAGGAGGAGGAGCAGTGCCACCGCGCGGTGATGCTCTCCGGGTGCCTCCGCTTTGTGCTGGAGGAGCCTCTGGCTCCTTTTTGGGGTTTATTTGATGCTGGAACCTGAACAAATGAATTCTCTTTGCCACCAGCACACCCTTGGCCACCCGAGCTAATGTGGTCTGTTCAGTTAATCCTTCGGAAACAAGTTGTTTAGGGAGGGGGCCAGCCCTATCAATCAGCCTTAATTTTTATTTTTGTTGTGTTTGTTTCCCCACCCTCCCAGCCTGGTGCAGGGCTGAGCTCGGGGCAGCTGCACTACCGCAGCTGCTTTCAGTGGGAGGTTTCAGTCCTCTGCCTTCTGGGTTGAAAAGCAAAATTCCTGGTGTATAAAATGCTCTCCTGTCCTCTCACCCCCTGTGTCCCTCCCTGGATTGTACCATCTTTTATAGTACCATAATCATTCTCTTTCCAGTATCTAAACCAGCCCAGGTTGCTGGAGGAGCAGCAGGCAGTGTTTGCCCTCTTCCTATAAAAATGGAAGAGCTGCTCCCCCAGGCCCTGATACCCCTCTCCCTGCTTTCTCTCAACCACAACCCTTCCCTCACCCTTCATCCCTTCAGAAGCAGCCACACAGCTCATGGACTGAGTTTATTCCCTGCAGAACCAGGAGGTTTCTCTGGGCAGAACTCTCTCAACGTCACCTTCAGGACCGCCCGGCAGTGCAGCAGCCCAACAGCTGATGAAATTCCACCTCCCTGATGCTTCTCCCCTGAGGGATGACTCTGCTGCTCCAGCTGCCAACCCTCTTCATTTTGGGGAGCAGTTTGGGGTCGGTTTGTGTATTTTGAGGTCTGTTGTGAGGAAGCACCTGCAGAAATGCCTGGAAACAAATCCTGGTGTGGGGATGATGCAGACTGACGTTGCAGCGTGTGTTCTGTTATCTACCAGCAAGGAACACAGCTCTGGGTGAGGCACAAAAATAGCCAGCAAGTGGCTGTCAGTGGAATATTTTCTCCTCCCTCAGCTGCTTGACTAAAGATGAAGCTTTACCTGATGCTGGTGCCTAATGAAAACCTGAGCAAAAGCAGAAATGTGAGTGTGGATTAAACCTCCAGGTGGATGTTCCTGATCAAAATTGGTGTCCTTAATACCATGTAATCTGTCACTGCTGTAACTTCTTGTGTCCCAAAGTGTCCCCCTGGCCTTCAGAGAAGTCTCCAGGTAAAGTTCAGCCTCTGTTGTTGTCCAACAGCTGCAAAAGTGATGCCAAAGCCATTGATTTCCTCCTGGTTCTCCAGCACCCCAGGGTTGTACTGAGAAACCTGTGTTTTATTCTCACTCCTGATTTGTTCAAGTTGCTCCTTGTAGCCTTTTGTAATTGATAAATCACCTTCCCTGATGGAGGGGTGGAGGGAGGAATGCTCTCCTCTTGTGTATTGATGGTGGAGGGAAGGACTTGGCTCCTGAGGAGGATTTTGTGGCACACAACCCAACCAATTCTGTCTGCTGCAGGGAGTTGCAGCTCCCTCTGTACTGCAGCAAGTGCTGGAGAAGCCAGAGAAGCAGCAGCCTGGGCAGTGTGGTGGCAGGAGGGACAGACTGAGAGGGCAAGTGGCCACCAGGGCCAGGCTGGGCGAGCTCTTGTGTGAGCTGGCTTTGACACTTCTCTGAAAGCTCTTGTGTTTGAATAATTGATGCTGCTTGATCCTCCAGAGATGCCCTAATTGCTAGGCTGGTGGCACACAGTCAGTTGTTGCTGTCCTGTTTTTAAATAAGGCTCTGAATCTCCTCGCACAAATCGTGTGGCTGGGGGTTCCCACAGGTGACAAGTGGCTGTCCCTGGAGGTGACACTTGAATATCCACAGGACACCAGAGTTGGGCTGAAGGGGATGTCCCCAGTGCTGCCTGGGGAAGCTCTGTGCTGGGAAAGGGCAGTGGGATGAGGTGCTCCTTCTGCTCAGGAAGATTCTCCTCCAGCCCCTGTCCTCACTTGGGCAGAGTTTGGACATGGGACCAGGAGGTCCAGGCTGGTGCTGCCCCAGGGTAAGTGCAAAACCCCTTCCTTCACCCTGGGGAATCTGAGAAGGGGAGGTTGTGGGGAGGGAGGGGAAGCTGGGAAGAGGAAGAGGGGCGACACTTGTGGTGTTGTGGAGGACGTGGTGGTGCAAGAGGCCATAGAGGGAGCAGGACACTGAGAGGAGGGACAGGGCAAGAGGCTGAGGAAGGTGGAAGAGGAGTGTGAGGATGAGCAGAGGCTGAGCAAGAACACAAGTGGGGACTCTAGGGGAGACTAAAGGGAGAGCAAGAGCAGATGCAAATAGACAAGGAAGACAAGGTGGACAAGGAAGAGTTAAGGCCAAGGTGGAATGGAACCCAAGAGACTGGGGGAAGGTGGTGCAGAGATTGGTCAACACCAAGATGCAGGGCAAGGAGACGTTTGAGGCTGAGGAAGAGTTGAGGCTGAGAAGGTGTAGGCCAAGGTGTCTTCTGGGGTTGAAACACTTGGAGGTTGAGAGGAATGGGGTCACCACTGACGCTGTGGTATTCGGGGCCGTGGAGACTACAGGACCTGAGGCCATGGGAGCTGATGCCATGAGTCCAGAGGCCTTTGGAGCAGATTCTATTGGAGGGAAACAACAGATGGAAACGCAGCAAAATACAAAACTCGGGGTGAGTGGTCAGGTTGGTTCCTGGAGCAATTCAAGAAAGCAAAACTTTGCCTCATGTTGGACCAAGGTGTGGGCTGCTAGTCCTCACCTTAAACCACTTTTGCACTTCGTATTTCCAGTGGGTTTCATGTGGCCTTAGGACCTTTCTGCTTGGTGCCCAGACAGGCTCCTGGCACCCAGGTGGTGCCTTTATTAGTGATAAGAAAGCAGAGACACCCAAAGTACACAATAGGGAGGGGACAGAGACAGTTATAACCATGTGCTCGTGGTTTCTCCAACTCTGTTCTCTTTTCAAACACCAATTTGTACATGTATTGACTCAGATTTATTCTTCCAAGTTGGAAGCTCTAGTTTGAGAGTGTGGAGGGGATGAGCTCCTACCAGAAGTGATTTCTCACTGAGCAAAAAATTCCCATGCTCTCCTTTAGTGAAAATGAGAACTTAAGTGAGGTGTTTCAAGCCACAGTTTTCCACAGTAGCTTTCAAAGCCAGGTCAGATGACAATCTTCCCTCAAAGCAGCTGTATCTCTAGCTGGTTCATCACTTCCACCAGGTAGTTTGAGTAACCCAGACCAGATATACAAAAATTCCATCTTTCAGAAAGTTCTCAGACTTGGAAGAATTTTTACATTTAAACCCAATTGCATCAGGGATTTTGGTGCCTGACCCAGCTCCCCCTGTGTCCCACCACAAGGAAAATCTTTGCCATCACCCACCATCTGTCCCCCCCCTCCCAGGCAGTGTTGAAAGCTGGCAGTGGAGCTTTCCATGTTGGGTCTTACCAAATATTCTGTCCTGTAAAGAAGCTCCTGTTAAATTCAGAAAATACTCCGGTCTTCAGAGCAGCAGTCTGTGGACACTGTAACTCCCATGAGTAACTTCTTGGGTCTGAATCCATGTTTAAGATGCTTATACCTCTGTTTATGTTACATGGTGGGGTTTCCCAGCAGGTTCAAGCTGTGCTCTGCGTGGGGACCCCTGGACACCCCAGCCTGATCCTGGCTCTGCACCAACACCCTGTGCAGAAACAAAGGATGAAAACCCCCAGAGAGACATCAGTCCCAGTGACTGGGGCACAGGAAGGAGTCAGCAGACCTCAAGTCCAGTGCTGAAGGCACTGCTAAATGGGAGGTGAGTTCTGTCACTGGGAATGTACAAGAATAACAAAGAATTTGAGTTCCTGAGTGGAAGATAATGATGCTGTCTGTAACCTACAGCCCTCAGGCAAAGATGGTGCCAAGTCCAACAGTCCCTGGAGAATCTGAGAGTCACTGGGCAGAGAAGGTGAAGCAGCTGTGACCTGAGGGCACAGCATCCCTCCTTCTGTGTAGGAACGTTCTCTGCAGTCATGGCATGAGTGTCTTCTCTTGGGAAGGAGAACAAATGATTTTGAAGTGGCCGTCGTCAGGGCTGGGGATGGCCCCGGCACTCCCCGTGTTGCATATCCTGGTGTGAAAGGGAGCAGCCCTTTCCCCCGTGTGACAGCAGCTGCTGTGGAATGATTTGGTTTCTTGTACAGCAGAACCATGTCCAGGGAAGCAGAAGCCACAGGTTTCCACTGGCTCTGGGACCCTGACACCTGTGGATCCATCAGCATCACTGCCTGCTTCCACCAGACGATCTGCAAACAAACTGTATTAGCTCAGAGGGGGGTTAGGAGCACCTTTTACCTAAGAAATGTTTTGCAGAGCTCCACTTATAGCCTCTGACCAGCCAGTCCTGGACCTGGAGAGGAGATCCACCTTCCAGCACTTTGCTGAAGCTCATGGCACTGTGTGTAACACATCACCTCGACCCTCACACCTGGTCCTGCAACCCTGGGAGGTGAGAGCTGGGAGGGAAACTGGGAAGTGCCTGGGACAGGAAGGCAGCAGGTGGTTCATTTGGGAAGAGGCTTTTTGCAACAGCTCTTCCCCAGGGTTCAGCCTCTGGGTGGAGGCTGAAAAGTTGCTGGTTGAGGCTGCAGGTAGAGCCCTCAGCCCTTGCATGGAGGTGAGAGAGGGTGATGGGGAAGGGGGTTATGATGGAAAATCAGCACAGGGAGTCAGTCCTGCTCCTCTTCCAGGCTCAGACTGAATCCATTGCATGTCATTTGCTTTCTCTCCCTACCTCCCTCGGGAACTCCCTTAGGTTAACAGGTGGACTCCATGATCTGGAAGGTCTTTTCCAACAAAGGTGATTCTGTAAAGTTCTTTCTTACCCTCCCAGCCCTACCTGGGAGTCTCCCACGAGCTCCCCATCCTCTTCCAGCCCCCCCAACACTCACCCTTGGAGGAATCCTCCCTGCAGTGGCAGGTCCCAGTGCTGGCTTGGCAGGAGACCACCTCCCCCTTCCTCCTCAGGTGGGTCCAGCCCAGGAGCAGGGAGCAGATGAGGGCACAGAGGCAGAGCCCCAGCAGCAGGTAGACCACCAGCCACGGCTCCAGCTCCACGCATGACTTCTGCTCCAGCACAGCCACTGGGGGGGTAGCCCCCAGGGCACCTGCTGTGGGCCAGGCAGAAATAGGTGTGTTTAGAAACCCCTGAGGTACACACTTCATGTGACTGACTTTTGATAGGGGAAGGGTGTTGCTGGAGGATGCATTCTGCTCGGAGAGGGTTTGCATTTCTGCTGCTTGCATTTCTCTTCCAGGGAGAGGTAAAGGAGATCCCTTTCCACCCCCCATTCTCCCTTTTCTCTTTTGGTTGCATCTCAAACCCAGTACAGGATTTGCAGGTGTCAGAGAATAATCTGTCCCCTCCCCGAGAGCTGGAGGCAGCTCAGGAAGGTGGAAAATGGGGCTGTAGACCTGTGGCTAGCTGTGGCTACAAATGTGGCTACCCTGGCTGGTAGATCCCAAGGATGGGTCTGGAAAACACTTGACAGGCAAATGGGAAACCTCACCATGTGATAGAGTTGTATGACAGAGAAAAAGGGAGACAGGCAGATGCCCTGGCTTACTTTTCCCTGATCCCAATGGGCTGGAAGCACCCACGCAACCTCCCAGGATGAAGAGAGGGGGGTTTGCTGCCCCTTCCCCGGGTTTGCTGCCTCTTCCCTGGCTTTGCTCCCATTACATGGCTTCTCCTCCAGCCCAGCCCTGGGGGTCCTGCCCCACATCCCCCCCCAGGCCTCTCGGGCAGCCTGACCTTCACAGGAGGGGGCACACTCCTTGGGGTGCTGCCCGCAGAGCGTGCTGCAGTCGATGCATTCTTTCAGGAGCTCGTCGTAGTAGAATCCCTCTCTCCTGTTGCAGTCCATGGACTCTGCAGGGTTGGAGGGAGGTGGATGTCTGGTTCTGTCCTTCACCCTCCTGTCATTTGAGCAGGAGGTTCCCAAACTTCTGCCCTCCCACCACTCCCCAGGCCGGGGTTCATGTGAGGACAAGGCTGTGGCCGTGCTGGATCAGCTCCTGGCTGCAGTGGGTGCCAGGCAAGACCTGCTCTAAGTGTTGACAACCTCTCCAGGGCTGGCAGGGGGACAAATCCACGGGGATGAAGGAGGTGTTTGGCTGTATGATGGATCCTGGGGGAAGGAACCTGCTGGCACCTGCACAGGGAGGGGAGGGGATGGATGCAAGCAGATGTGTGCAGCCATACCCAGGAACTCCTGCTCGCTTCTCTTGGAGCTGCTGCTGTCATGGGGCTTGCAGGGGTTTTTTGGGACACACTAAAACCTGCCTGAGCACTGGTTTGGGACTCTGGGGATGGCATCTTCTATTCCCACAGGAGAGACATGGCTGGTCACTGCACGCAGGGTATGGGGACAGGGTGCAGCCAGCCCAGGGGATGGGGATGGGGATGGGAGGGAAGGGTCCATGCAGGGGGCTGTTTGGGTGCAAGGTGCATCTGTCTCTCTTCCTCCTCCTCACTTGCTGTCACTGCACCTCCCTGCCCAGGGCTCTGGTACAGCCTTGCACACCCACAGCCTGAGTTCATCCACATCAACTGAAACTGATGTATCTCCAGGGTGGAGAGGGGACTTTGGAGGGTGAGTTGTCACCGATGGAGGGATGCGAGTGCTGACCGAGCTCTGGGAAGACTCCCTGTGACCCCAGGAAGGTGAGGTACAGAGACAGGGACAAATGGCTCCTGCTCTGTGCTGAGCTGTTGCCATCACTGGGAAGCTGTCTCTTTCCCCAGAGCTTTTGGCTTGAAGCTCTGTGAAGCTGAGCTGTCCCAGAGCCTTGCCTGGTGGTTCATCCCAGGACCCATCCACCCTCCCAGCCCTGCCCCATGGCCACCTTCTGGGTCCAAGGACAGCCCCACACCAGCACTCACCACAGAGCTCAGCACACCTCCTGGCCATGGGCTGCCCACACACCATGCTGCAGGGGATGCACTGGCAAACCAGGGTGTCCCAGTACTGCTGGTCGGTGCAGTTGTTCATGGTGTCCCATCCATGGCTGCAGAATGGGAGGTGAGCAGGTTACAGTGGTGGCCACCAGGAGACTGCCCTGTGGCCACCTCGTCCCTTTGCCAGGGCTGGGACCTCTTGCAGGGGGATGCCCCGACCCTCTCTGGCCTCAAGTGTGGGTAAAACCATGCACAAAAAATTTGCTTGAGACTCAATAAGTGAAGCTGTGGCTGCCCTGTCCCTGGAAGTGTTGGAGCAGCCTGGGCTGGTGGGAGGTGTCCCTGCCCACGGATGGGGTTGGCACTGGATGAGCTTTAAGGTCCCTTCCAACCCGCACCAGTCTGGGATCCTGTGATAAATCTGTTTGCAGCCTCACCTCCACCACCTCAGGGTTGAGCCTTGGGGTGACCTCAGCCCCTGTGCCCCAGCTGATCCCCCAGGATGACACAGTACAGCTGTGCCATGCCATGCCATGCCGTGACCCCGTGTGCGGGCTGTGCCACAAGGGTGACCAAACCCCTGCAGGATGCTCTCACCCAGCACAAAGTGGCAGCACTGGCAGTGTCCCATTTGCTGAGCAAGAAGGCTCCTGGGTGAGCACATCCCCACAGCTCTTTCCTGCCCGTGCTGCCAGGACCCAAAAGGTCCCAAACTCCCCGGTGCCCCAGCACGGTGTTGGCCTCCAACAGCCAGAGCACCACAACCTTCAGAAGGCCAAACTGTGATTTTTATACAGAAACTCCCTGTGCCCTGGTGGGGATCACTCCTCTCTAGTACTTCCCATGTTTGTCTGTCCTGCTCAGCACCTTCCCTGCAGAGGGGCTGGGGACCTCTGCTGCCTGCTCTGAACTGGCTCCTGCCTGGGGCTGCACGTGTCCAACCCTTCTGTTCTCAGGGATAGATCCCCTCTGCACAGCAATGCTGGCCTCGTAGCCCCAGCTCTTCAATTAATATTGTCTTCAATTAATATTGCTATAAAATTAAATAATTACTTTCCATTGGGCTGACTGAAGGTGTTCCCCAGGGCAGAGCAAGGCTCAGGCTGGCGCTCTCCTCAGGTGCTCTTTGAAGGTATTTTTTACCCAAAGAGAAGAAAGAGAAGACTTCTACAGGTGGTGGTGAGCCCTGAGGATGCTGGTGAGCCCCTGAGGATGCTGGTGAGCCCTGAGGATGCTGGTGAGCCCTGAGGATGCTGGTGAGCCTGTCCATCTTTGAGCTACATTTGGGGATCTGGGGCTGTGTCCAAGCTGCAGGTTGGGCAGCTCCTTCCCCTCTGCTGCTCAGGTAGGTCTAAGCTGGGTGTTTGGCCCCATCTAGGAGAAGTCCTGCCTGGTGGGTGAGCTCCTCTCCCTGGGGAGCCCCAAGTTCTGTGTGATTCTCCCAGCTCAGTGCAACCGGGTTTGCAGCCATGTGTGTTCCTGCAGAGCTGCTTGCATCTCCCCCTCTACACCCACCAAAGTCCAACACCTTGAACTCCCCAGTGCACACCTCATCCAAAGCATTAAGCAACCATTTCATCTCCAGCCACACAGCAGGGTGGAAGCCCTTTTTTTTTTTTTTTTTTCTTTTTTTTTTTTATGGCTCAGCTCCACCAGTGAAAGCCCAGGGGAGACTGCTCCCTGCCAGCACTCTGCTAATGTCCCTGTGTCCCCAAGCCCTGCCAGGGACAAGCCCCTCACCCCCACCTCCCCACGCAGCCCCTCCATGGGGTAACTCACGTTTTCCTCCCCGTGGTGTCTACTCCCCCTCAGCTCCTGCCATTGCACTGCCAGCTCCTGCCCCTCGCCCGTGCATCACTCGAGAGGTTTATTATTAGAGAGAGATTTGATTAATGCCTGGGCCACGAGTTTCCTGGGGGTTCCCCTTTTCCCTTCGATGCAAATCACCTGCATGCACCACACCTTGGATTGGCTCACCCTGAGGGGCAAGGGAAGGGTGTCCTGGGCCACCAGCCACGTGGCAGGGGGACGTGGGGGGGGTGGAGGCTCTGCAGCCCCTGCCCGTGCACTGTCTGGCTGTGCATCAAGGGGATGTTTGGGGCTGCAAGGGGATGTTCTCTGCTGCAGGGATTCTGTCCTGCAGAGCAATGTCCCTGGGGTGGGAGAGCCCTGGGTGACCCCATGGGTTATTACTGTCCTGGGTTTTGCTGAGGAGCAGCAATGTCAGAGCCGTGGAGCTGTGGGGGATGCCACTATCTGAGGCTGCAGGTGGGAAGGAGAGAGTCCTCCTTGCTGGGGCTCAGTGTCACAGCCCCATGGCTGACATCCCACCAATGCCACACAGCACTGAGCCCATGGAGCAGCCACTGGACGGGGCTGAGCATCACTCTGTGCACCCATCCTTTCCCTGCTGCCCAGGGTGGGGGGTGAATCGCCATCCCTGGAGGTGTTTACAAGCCATATAGATGTAGTGCTGAGGGACATGGCTCAAACCCTCTGTAGATGTAGGGTAAGGACTTGGTAGAGGTGGGTTATGGTTGCACTTGATAATCTTAAAGGGTTTTTTTCCAACCAGGACAATTCAAGGATTCTGTCCTCGGGGTGGTCAGCCCACAGCACTGCCTTGTCCCCTGCTCGTGGCATGTAGAGCATCTCATGAGCCCCAGTAAGATGCTTTAAACACTGCTTTTCTCCAGTTCATCCCTGTCTCAGAGGCAGGAGGGTTGCAGGAGGGCTGTGCCATCCTGTGCTGCCCTGTGTGGGCAACAGAGATCCTGGTGTAGCTCAAGGCCTGGCACAAAGCATTAGCAGCACAGCTTGGTTTCCCCAGAGGGAAGGAGCAAGCCCTGCACTGCTGGCAGCCTCCAGGAGTACAGCTGTGGCTTTTGGTTTTGCCAGGACCCCCAGAGCTGCCTCAGCAGTGGGATCCAGACCATGTTGTGGAGCTGAGAGCACCTCGCTCTGCTCTGATGCCTCCAGCCCTCAGGAGCTCCATCCAGCAGCACACTGCTCCACAGGGTATGTTCAGGGAAAGCAAAGCCAGGCTGCGTGGTTCCTGGCTTCCCCCTTTCCCATTGGCAGTGCATTAATTTTTGGGGGATTTAACCCCCTTTCCCACAGAGGTGCTGGGCAGAGCTGTGCCCTGGTTGTGACTGTGCCACCAGGAAGGGGTGAGGAGCATGGCAGGACAGTGACTCAGCTCGATGTGGTGGGACTGCTCTGCAGAAGCAGCTGAAAGAGGAAGGAAGAAGCAAGAATACCTGTTACTTTCTATAAACATCAGCATCAAGGTTTTTTCCCTTCACTTCAAAAACTCCTGTTTTGTGCTTACCACAGTGACCTGCAGCTGAGAGAGATGAAAAGGCCTCTGGCAAGGTTCAAGGCTCTGCATCCCTTGCAGGAACACTGGAGGTTGAACTGGCTCATAGGGAACAAAACCCAAAAGAGAGAAACCCAGCACTGCAAGGCTGCTCAGCCACCATGTCCCAGCTCCCACGAGAGGGAGGGAACCAGCACCAGCACCATCCGACAGACCACAGGGCTTGGAAGATCCAGTACATTATGGTCACAGGGCCACCACAGCACTGGTCCTGTGCTGTGTGTCTGCCACGTGCATCTGATGCAAAGGATGAGACTGTTGTTGGGCACGGGTCTTCTTTGCTGGGAAAACCTGTGGAGGGTCCCAGGAGGGAGCAGAAAGGCAGAGGCATGGCTGGAAGAGGAGGCTGCATGGCTTGGCAGGAAAATGCCCTTTTGAGTGCACAGAGCTGGTGGCCATCCATGGGCAGATTCATCCCATTTGGCAGAGAAGCCAGTGGCCCGTTTGTTGGTAGAGCTGAAGCTGATGGAAAAAGGAAATCATGGTTTTGGCATGGCCTGCTCTGCTTGAGAATGGTCCTGGAGTGATGGCCCCAGCCCTGCCCGATGGCTCTCGGGGTTTTGCAGGGGAAACCTGCCTCTGAAAATAGCACTGAGACACTTGCAGTTTCCCCCCTGGTGGAAACTGAGGGCTCAAGAGGGAAGTGAGAAGCACTTGGGGGTGGTTTGTCCCTCCTCACTGAGCAGAGATCAGGCAGTGTGATTTCAGCTTGAAAAGTCCTGGTGTATGCTGTGACCAGAGCTCCATCTCCTTGATGGTGTTCCCCAGCCACACCACTCTCTCCCACAACCTCTGAGGACCTGGTGTGCCTCTTAGGTGCCTCCAAACATGGTCCCCTCTGAGCTGCCATCTCACAGCCAAGGTGGTGGCTGCCAGCCTGCCCTGGCTGGGTCATTCCTGTGCTCTGGGACACAGGGAGGAATCTGCAGGACCCTGTTCTGGGTTCCTGGGTTAAACCCTTCTTATGTTGTGCTGGTGGGAGAGCATCAACCAGCAGTTCCCTGTGCAGCCTCCAAACGTGGTGCATCCCCCTGCATCCCCTTGGCACCTTCCCCACATCATTTTTCGTCCTTCAGCAGCCACAGGCATATGGCTCCAGAGGTTCCCTGGTCTCTTTGGGGTGTCTGAGCCCTGTTTTGATTTGAGCCCAGGTAACAGGCAGGCAGGGTGGGTGATGTTTGGCTCTGAAGTCTTTGGTGGGACGTTTTGCCTTCCCTTTGAGTGCTTTCCTGGGGTCTTTCCCCCCCAGCATCGCCTCAGCCCATCTGCAGTTTTCAGTCCCTGTGCTCACACAGGACGACCTGCTCATGCAGGTGCTGCCTTTGGGACCTGAAAGAAGAGGCTGAGGGGGGAGGGAAGGGGACGAGGAGTCATTTTGGGTTGCAACCAGCAACTGAGAGCTGGGCTGAGCACAGGTGGCTCTGAGAGCAGCTGCTGGGGACTCTCTCACCCCCATTCCCTGTGGACGTCTGCTCTCGAAGGTGCTGGGGTCAGGATGGGCCCATCCCACCCCGGGTAGATGGATAGATTTAGACTGGAAGTTAGGAAGAAGTTCTTCACCATGAGGGTGGTGAGGCACTGGAACAGGTTGCCCAGAGAGGTGGTGGAAGCCTCTGGAAGTTTTTAAGGCCAGGATGGATGGAGCTCTGAGCATCCTGATCTGGTGGGAGGTGGCCCTGCCCATGGCAGGAGGGTTGAAGTGAATGATCTTTAAGGTCCCTGAAAATTCGACGATTCCCTTGCCTGCCCCTGTGTCCTGTCACCACCTTTTGTTCCTTTTGTTCCTCCTGGCCAAGCCTGGAGCTCCAGTGTGACCAAAGTTGTGGAGCTGCTGGCAGCCACTGCTGCTGCCTTGTTTTTTTTGGGGTGAGCAAGGTGCACATGGGAACCCCCCACCCCCGAAGAACCCCCGAGCATCCCTGCTTGCCCCGCCATGGCCCAGAGGGCAGCGAGGGCTCAGCCGGGGGGGTCCCGGGGTCCCGGGGAGCAGCTGCAGCCCCGCAGAGCGGGATGTGACACGGGGACCAGCCCTGCTCTCGGCTGTTGGGGACTCTCCCCAGGAGATGGCACCCTTGGCCAGCCCAGCCGGCAGCTGGGTGCTCCGTGGCAGCCCCGACACCTTCTCCTCCAGCCCGGCCTCTGGGAGAAGGAGGGGGCTGGCAGCCGGGACACAGCCCCCCCTGTCTGAGGTGGGGTTCAGAGCCCCCCCACACCCCCCACTGCTCCATCCCCCCCTTGGCACCATCCTACCACTGCCCCACGGGATTGCATCCCAAGGATCATGGAATGCCGGACTGGGTTGTGTTGGAAGGGACCATAAGGATCATCCAATTCCAACCCCCTGCCATGGGCAGGGACACCTCCCACCAGCCCAGGATGCTCCAAGCCCCATCCAACCCCTTCAACACTGCCAGGGATGGGGCAGCCACAGCTTCTCTGGGCAGCCTGGGCCAGGGGCTCTGCACCCTCACAGGGAAGAATTTCTTCCTCAAATCTCATCTCAATCTCCCTCTGTTCCTCCTCATCCCACCCCTCCATGTCCTGGTCCCAAGTCCCTCCCCAGCTTTCCTGGAGCCCCTTCAGGGCACTGGAAGGTGCTCTAAGGTCTCCCCATTGCAGCTTTCTCTTTTCCAGGCTGAACACCCCCAAATCCCTCACACCTGGCTCCAGACCTGCCCCAGATCACCACTGAGGGTGACACTGCAGGGGGCACCTTGCCAAAACCCAGCTGGGATCAGGAGAGGGAAGTGCTGCTGGAAACCCAGCGGTGTTCCTGCTCCCCAGACCCAGCTGGAGAGCCGGGTGGGAACGGACATGGCTTGGCTGAGGGCTGGCATGGAAGCCAGCATAAAACCCTATAAATTCACAGTGAAGGAGCAGGGAAAAGAGTCTTCAGCTCCTGGGCTGTGTGCTGAGGTGTAAAGCGTGGGTGGCAGATAAGGGAGATGAGTCAAAGAACGATCTTTGGCCGGTGCAGATAATCGGATAATGAGGTGGTTTTAACCTGTTTTTAACAAATCCCCATCCCCACCTCTGACGTGGCTGTGTTTTTTTTTTTCAGGACAAGAATAATTTCTGGTTAGACCCTCATGGGAAGGGGCTTACAGGCTGCTGAGGAGCTCTGCTGGTAGTTTTTGATGCTCTAAAACCCTGGGGAAATTCCAGAAAGCTGGAGGGAGGCTAGTGGGAGTCTAATGTTTAAAAAGAATAAAAGGGCTGACCCTGGGAATTACAGACCAGGTAGGCTCATCACAGTCCCTGGGAAAATTATGGGCTGGGTAACCGGGGATACTGTCAGCCAAAAATTAGAAGCTAAAAATATAATTAAGGTCGTTAGCTTGGTTTCATGGATGGCAGCTCCTGTCAAGTGAGTCGGCTTTGGTTTTTGGCATGACTCTGGGCTGGCTGATAAAGCTAATTGTGTTGCTGCATTATAATGGGTTCCTCCAAAGTATTTCATTTTACGGCCATGTGACATTTTCATTTCTAAAACTGGCTTTATATGGAGTCAGCAGAGCAGACATCTGACGGCTGTGGCTGGCAGCTCAGGGGTGGTGGCCAAGGGGGCTAGTGGTGGAAGAACCTGCAGGGACCTGGTTTTGCACGGGGTGATGTTTCTTTCAGGAGTAGAAGCTGAGGCTCTCGGTGAGGAGGGAGTGGGGGGGACAGGCAGCTCTTCTCCTCACAGGGGGTTCCTCTGGCAGGGCCCAGCCAAAAGTTAAAGGGGGGGGGAATGTGTGGGAACAAAAGAGCCGGATTTTCCTTGCTAAAGCACAGCCAGGTCCAATGGCAGGAAGCAGCCTTGGGACCTGGTCCCCGATAACCCAGCCGGGAATGTAATTAACCATTGGCCCAGTTTTAGGGGAAGGGTATGAACTTGCAGGCGTTTGGCATCTCTGGACAAGAGGAAATCTCTGCTTGGTGGGACATGGTTTAATGAGGCTTCTGGGACAAGCTCGAGCCTCTGTGTGTGGCTATGTGTGTGTCTGTGAGCTCTGGAAAAGATCCTCGTGATCTTTTCCAGCTCTGGGGAAGCTCCATCCTCCTCTCCATGCTGCAGTTGAGCTGCACTTGAGTGCTGTGGATTTCTTCCAGTGGATAATTTGTGTCCTTTTATTTTTCCCAGTGGGAAAATTTGGCACAGGTAGGGCAGGGCACAGAGGGAGTACCCAGGACAGCCTGGGGGACTTTCCCTCCACCCATAAGGGTGTTTTTCATTCCCATATGGGTTTCTAACCTATATATTTCAAACACAGGGTGGCTTGAGGGCATCCAAGCCTCCCCCAGCCAGTGGCTCACCTGCCAGATATTCCCCAGGCAAGTCTGGGTAGGGGGCTCTGGACCCCCACACAGCCAGCCTGGCTGGCTCGAGGGACCACATCCAGGTGCAGGGCAGGAGGAGGTGGGGAGCCCTTGTGGGTGCCTCTTGGTCCCAGCCTTGATGTAGTGGGGATCCCAAGGTTTGCCAGCTTTTAACCCTGAATCCTGCCCTCTCCCCTGGGCATCCATCTGTCTGGCTCCACCATAATGACAATGAGTTGGCGGCACAGAGAGATTAAATGACTTGCCCAAGGTCCTGCAGGGAGCAGTGGCCACCCCAGGAGGAGCACATGGCCATCTTGTTCCTGCCCTGGCAGTGCCCAGCCCCATGGAAAAATGTGCCACGTCTCCTGCGAAATGAGGCACAGCCACATGTCCCCTGTCCCCATCCCAGTGACATCCTTGTGGACTGTGGATGCTCTTGGAGGGACCTCCACACCACAGTGGGGAGTGGGTGTTACTGTCCTTTCTTCCTGGGCTGGGGCTGGTGCAGCCAGAACCAGTGACTAACACCTCCTGGTTTGCAGCTTGTTTACCTGGCACTGGGGTTTTGGTTTGGATCGCTGACTCACCACAGCACCTTCCCCCTCTGCCAGTGCAGCTCCCTGACAAATACTTTCCATTTTCCCATTACTTGAACTGCCCTGATTTGAGAAAAACTGCTCTGGACTGGCTCTGGGCTGAAGAAACCTGTTACACATGGCTGCCCCAACCGGGCATCCTGGGGTGATGTGGGGTGTGGACACACATGAGGGACCTCCATGCTCCGGCCATATCATGGCCTTGGGCGTGTGGGGAGAGTCCTCAGCAGTGATTTTTTTGGCCACCCCACCAGCTGCACCCGTTGAAGGCAGCACTCGGGTGGCTGGCGGCGCGTGGACGCCGGCTCCGGCACAGCTGAATGCAGCTCGACAGGTTTGTGGAGAGCCCAGTCCCGTTCAGCTGGATTTTTGGAGAGGCTGGATGGAGCCAACCCCGGCACCAGCCGCTTCCCGCCAGGTGCTGCCGGCTCCGGTGGGGCCGTGCGTGGTGCCAGGTCATGGCCCCGAGCCATGGTGCAGCTCAGCCACATCTCGGAAGAGGTACAGCCCCTGGCATGGGAGACACCAGTCCTGGCTCCATGATTTCTGGGAGGACAGTCCCCTGTGGGGATGGGGAAAGAGCAGCCCCTTCACTCCCCTCAGCTGTGGGGACCCTGCCCTGTGCCTGTCTGCATCAATCGGGGGGGATATGCAGTTACCCCGGTTGCCCTCTCCCCCAGCCCCCCACCCAAAGCCATTTTGGAGCATGTCCTGGAGCACAGGAGGATGCTGTGTGCAGGGGACATCATGTTGGCCAGAAGGAGCCCTGGGAAGGTGGCTGAAAACTATGAGGAGAGAACATAGAGGTGTCCAGGGAGTTGCTTTTTGTTGGAAAAAAAAAAAAATGCTGGGCATCTCTGGGACCCATGGGGTGCAGGGCACACCAGGTCATGGGCAAAGGATGTGGCAGGGAATAATCCCAAAAACATTGGGAAGGGAGGGAGAAAAGGGGGATCAGGGAAGAAGAACTGGTCAGGAAAATCATCCCCCCTTCTCTGAAGAGCAGGAGCTCTGGAGTTATGTGCCAGGTGAACCCTGGACCCATGGGCGAGGGCATCAAGGTCTGTAAATCCCAAAGGAGGGGAAAATTCTTCCTCCCTGGGGAAGGGCCGTGCTGCTTTGTGACGTTAAGTTCAAGGGTAAGGCAAGAAAATCCATGAAAACCAGTGATCTGGAGGGGATTGGTGGCCATCCCTCAGCCTGTATGTCCTTCCAAGGAGCCTCACGTGGGCTTGGGTGACCTGGGCAACTGGTGTGGGGCTGGGCAAGGGTGTGGGGATGCCACTGGTGCCTCTGGTGCAGGAGTGGGGTCAGTCCCAGAGCTCTGCTGCCCCGTCCCAATCTGTGGCACAACAGCACCGTGCCTGTTGTGAGTGGCGATGGCAAGAGGGAGAGAGATGATTAAAGCAGCCTTTGATGATGTAAAAAATTAATAAACAAGCAGGCAATTGTGCTGGTCTTTATTTACTCCAGGGTGACAGCGTGGAGCCAGTGTGGTGAGGCCGCCGAGGACGGGCCCCACATCAAACAGTGGGGCAGTGCTGGGTGCAAGGGGATCGTCCCTCTCCTCTGACGGGTTTTTCCTGGTCCCAATGAGCCCAGGATGCTCCATGTGGCTGTTCCTAACAGAAGGCCCCATCCCATGCTGGCAGGGGATACCACGGTGTCCCCAGCACAGTGGGACGTGCCCGGCTGGGATATTTTGTAGTTCCTATCACATTCCTGCCCCAGTGATGCTCTGAGGTCCATGCTGGCCCTTGGCTGACTGATGTGCAGGGCAGGGAAGGCAAAACCAGACCTGGTATGTCCCCACGGCTTGGTCCCTCTGTCACCCCCCGGGCAGAGCTGGGAAGCCAAACCTGCCCTGGGTCCTTATCACCCGCTCGGGTGTATTTACCTCCCAGTGCTGCCGGTTTTCCACCAGATAAAAATGCACTGGACAAACAGAGGAGTTCCCTGCTGGCCCCGGGTCACTTTGTCCCAGTGGGTCCCCATCCCCACAGCTGCAGGGGGGCACAAGGCTGTGTTGCTCCTCTCCCAATTTGGGTCTTGCCCCCCCATTTGCCAACCTGGACCAGGGCCGGGGCTGTGCCTGAGGCTGGGGACAGGGTCAGGGCTCATGGGGCTGTGTCACCCAGGGCTGTGCCACTTGAGGGGTCCCGGTTCGGGGGCAGCACCCCAGGACACCCACCCCATGCATTCCCATTGCTGCGCGGGCAGAAAGGGCCCGGGTTGTGTGTGGGGCTGTGCGGTGGGCAGTCACTACACAGGGGGCGGCTGTGCGGAGCGGAGCCAAGCGGAGCTGGGCCGAGCGGAACCAGGCCAAGCCGAACAGAGCCGGGCCGGGCCGAGCCGAGCCGAGCCGAGCCGTGCCGANTTGTTCTCACCCCCAAAATCCACCCCCGGGGTTCCACCCCCTGCCCGTCCCCCACGCCCTGAGGTGCCTGCTGGCCCTGTGGGTAACCCGGGGTCCCCTGGGAACCTAAGCTTCCCAGGTGCCCCCATGGATAGGACAGGTTCCTGTGGATAGTGTAGGGTCTCAGGGATGTCCTGGGGTCCCACAGATAAAGCACAGGGTCCCGTGGGTGCCTGCTGGCCCCATGGTTAGGATGGGTTCCCGTGGGATCTCCAGAGGTCACGTAGGTATCATAGGGCCCCGTGGGTGCCTGCTGCTCCCATGGGCAGTGTGGGATGTCAGGGGTGGTGTGGGGTCTCAGGGGGTGACTGCTGGCCCCATGGATAGCACAGGGACCAATAGGTATCCCATGGGGTGTGCAGGAGCCCCATAGGTTCTCTCTGGTCCCATAGGGCCCCATCAAAAGCTTGCTGATCCCATGGGTGTTGTGAGGTTCTGTGAGGTGTCTGTTGACCCCACAGGTATCATGAAGCCTGTGGGGTGTGCAGGAGCCCCAGAGGTGCTTTCTGGTCTTGTAAGATGTCCAGGTGTCCCATGAGCTACCTGCTGACCCCATGGGTAACATGGTGTTCTGTGGAGTACTAGTTGACCCCACGGACAGCACACAGACCCACAGGTATCCATGAATCCCATGTGATGTTCGGAGCCCCACAGATGCTCTGTGGTCCCAAATGGTGTCCAAGGGTCCCATGTGGTGACTGTTTACCCCATGAGTGGAATGGGATTACTGACCCCACAGATGCCCAGCTGTCCCACAGAGCACCCAGCATCCCCACAATACCCAGTATGCCCCCTCCCATGGGATCACCTGGGGCTTCACCCCTTCCCTGAGGCCATTTGGTGACCGTCACCTGCACTTGGGGTGATCTCAGCTCCTCTTGGGATAGGTGTAACAAGTAGAGGGGGAGAAACCTGTGGGCTCCATTGAGAGGTCCCTAAAGTCCCGGGAAAAACTCCAAACAAACCATCCCTTGAGCGTGGCCCCCCCGCCCTATAATTCCTCTGTTTTCCTGGGGGGATGAGGACCCTTGTCCCTTCCTGGTGAGGGCCTGAGGTGGTCAGGCAGAGGGGCAGCCAGGGCTGGGCCTTCCTCCTCCTCCTCCTCCTCCCAGGCCTAACACAGACCCAGCACCCACGGTGGGGAGAGGGGTGGGTTTGGGGCAGGGGGTGCCCCATCTGTGGTGTTGGGGTGCGGGTAGCAGGGCTGCCCTCCTTCCTCCCACACCTTTTCAGGGCCGGGGCTGACATCCCTGCTCCCGATCCTATTATGGCAATGAGATCAGACATATTGCTGTGCTCACTCTAGGGTATGGGGGGGGAGGTAGGGG
>JAAWXA010000035.1:2715537-2797048 GCA_038090715.1 Florisuga fusca | reverse complement strand
CCCCCCCCCCCCCCCGTAGCGCCCGCCTGCCCCCACTGTGGGGGGCCTGCCACCCTCCCTGGGGACCCAGAGCCGTGTTTTGGGCAGACCCTTGTTCACTTCTTTCCCGTCGGGGTGGTGGGTGGCCTGGGAGGGGGCTGCCATCCCACCCGTCTCCTGTGAGGACAGGGTCAGCTCCGCAGCCTGATCCAAGGCCCTGCGTGGGGGCTCCGGTTGGGAAAACGGCGCAGTCCTGCTGGGTTTCTCTGTGCGGCTGGGGTGAAGTAATCCCGCTTCCCAGATAAGATGGTGGCTCTGGTAGCGTGGTGCATGCACTCACCCTCCCATCCCAACACGCAGACCCCCTGCCCAGCGCTTCCCCAGCACCCTGCCCACCCCCCCCTCCGGATCCGTACCCGGTGTCGGAGGAGGAGGAGGAGGCTCCGTGCTGGCAGGATGTGGGGGTGTGATCGCTCCGAAGCACACCCAGGAATAACGGTTCATTTAACAGCTCTGAATTTTTTTTGCTCTTTTAATTTTTGCTTTTTATTTTTCTTTAAGCTTGGGTAAGGGGGGGGTCCCACACCGTGGCCTGGGGGCTGTGTTCAGCGTGTCCCGCTCACCCCGCGGACAGGGACCGTGTTGGTGATTACCTAGAGTCAGGCTGGAAAAGTCCTTTTGAGTCATCTGACCTTTCTACTTGGCTTGCAGGAAAGGTGAAGGTACTTCACACTTACGCACTCGTGTCTTTTTTGGATTTTTATTATATAAAAATACCTGTGTGGGTGTTGTTAGGAGCCACCCCTCTTGCTTCCCGGGGTGCTCTGGGGCACAGGAGCCGCTCAGGGCAGAGAACAGAGGGTGCGTTCAAAGAGTCACAAATATTTAGTGGTAGTAATGGATTCGTGTTGTACTCGGGAACCAGATTAGGAACGGAGCTGGGAAGGGGGGAATCCAGCCCCAAACATTAGGATTAATGAGCTGGAGTTCTCTAATAATAATCAGACTTAGTGCTTCCAACTTCAAAGGGCTGCGCGGACGCTAAGTCCCTAATCCCGGGAGCGCTGCGTTCACGAGTTGTTTTTGTGCGTAGCTGTGTTGCTGGCTGGGGGTTGGTGTGACTTGAGGTGCCTACGTGTGGTCCCACCATCCGCTGGAGGCCTGGCCATCCCCCTCCAGGGCTACAGGCAGGAGGTGATGTGTCCTAGACCCCCCCATCCCCACTCTGAGTTTGACCTTCTAGGGTGTCCGCCTGGCATGGGACAAACTGGGTCAGTCGCTGTGTCTGCTCTTCCCCCTTGGGAAAATCTGTTGCTGCGTGTCTGCCCTGATGGACCTGCGCTCTGATGTGGGTGCTCAGAGCCCTGTGGTGCTGTGTGGTGGCAGGACCTGGCCCATGGTCCCTGGTGGTGCTTTTGATGGTTCTATCCTGGCTGCTCCACCTACCTGTCACCAGCTCCCCTGACGCTGCCCCCTTCCCGGCAAGGAAGAGTTCCCTTTTCGTGGGAATTCCCTCTTTCCTGGCAGGGTGTGCCTGGAAAGGCACCAAACAGTCCCCTTTAACCTCCTGCAAACCTTGTGTGGAGGTCAGCTCAGCTTCCCAGAACCCAGATTCCCAGCTGGTGGGACTCTTTTCCCAAGGAAGCCAGCCAGGGCTGTGAGGGTGTCCCAATCAGGTCCCTGTATCCACACTGGCTGGTCTGGACTGAGCTGTTCCTCTGCACAAACACCATTGGTTCATGAGGAGGATGAAGACCCCCTAGACAGGAACAGGCTGGGAATTAACCTCAAAAGTACAGTTGGCCTGAATTGGAAGAAGAGCAGAGTGCTTTTAATTTTCTCCATGCGTGTGCTCTCCTGGGGCATGGGGACTGGCACAGATAGAGGAATTTCAGGACGTCTTTCCAGCTGCCAGTGCTTTTTTTTTTTCCCTTTCTTTTCTTTTTTTGTGAGACCATGGCATGGATGCCCAGAGGACCACCCAGTTAGAAAATGGAGCTTGCAGACTTTTCCCAGTGCCTCCTCCCACCCTGGCCTGTGACACCACTACCCAGCGGTGTGGGGTGATGGTTATTTCCATCTCTCCTCCTTTGGACATTATCACTTTCCTACTGTTCTGGATCCTGAGCAGCTGTCCATCAGCAGCCACAAGGCTGCAGGGTGTCAGGGTTGGGTCACAGTCTTGGCTTTGCTCTGGAGCATTGCTTCAGTGCCCTGGTCCTGGGACTGGTTCTGACTCCACATTGTCCAAAGGGTGCCAGGGTGAGGGATCATGTCCCGGACACCCTTTTGCCTCCACCCTTTGTTCCTTGGGGAAGGAAAAGTCCCTTCTTCCCTGGAAAGCAGCCCCTGCTCCCAGCTGCTTATATCACGCTGCAAAAATCTGCCTTTGCTTGACTGATTATTAGGACTGAACAGGGGGAGATTCTCTGCAAATGTCAAACGCGCCTCTGCTGGTGGCTGTGCTGGGCAGGGACTTGGGGTCACGGTGGCCATCCCCCATGGGCAGCATCCCATCCTTGGAGAGTGGCATACAGACAGTGAGGGCAGCGGGTGCTCAAGAGAGACGTGGTTGGGCTCTGGAGTCACCTTTGGGTGCACTTGACCCAGGTGAGCCATCTGTGTGGCTTGCGGGAAGGAGCACGATGGTGCCAGCAGAACTGTCCCCTTTGCACACTTATTTGCTGCTGGGTTTTTTTGCATGGCGCCGCACCTTATCTGCTCTGGCACCCGAGGAAGTGATAAATCCCCTCTCCAGACCTCTGGAGAGATGTTGTGGCTTCTCCCAGGCACCGAGGAAGCCCCGATGTGGGAGGTGGTTAGATACGCCTGCTCGCTGTGGGGCTGCCCGGGCTTTGGGGCTGCTCAAGGAGGGGAGGCAGCTGGGCTTGTGAAGCTTGTTCTTTCCCACTTCCATTTTGCTGCTGCTTGACAAATTGCCCGTGCAAACTGCAGCTGGCCTCTTCCAGCTCTTGCTGCAAACTACCCAAGCTGATGGCAGCTGACGGACCTGAGCGCTGGCCTGGGGCCAGGCCCAGGGTATTTGCAGAAAGAGCCTGGATTCAACCTTTCCCCTTCCTGTTCCTCCGGTCGGTCGGTCACTCCTGCTGCCCACGCAGCAAACTACCTGGGAAGCTCCTTTTGATGGGGTTTGTTGGAGGCTGGGTCAGGGCTGCTGGTGTGCTAGGAGGGCTGTGCCATGCCCCCCAGCTGCCCCACAGTGCTCCTCACTTCTTTGTCTGGTCTGTCTGGTCTGGTTTGTCCTCTTTGGGCACTGTGAGATGGAAGCTTGGCCTTGGTGATGTGCAGCTTTGGAAGCAGCCAGCTCATGCCTGCACCCGTGCTGTGCAAATGTGGTTTTGCTGGAGAGTGGGAGGTGGATGGTGAATCTGTCCCCATGTGTCCACGGCTGTCTCCAGGAGCTGCTTGGGTGTTGGGCTGTGGAGAAAGCTGAGCTTGGACCCAACTCAGGAGCAGTGAGTGGCTGCCTGGATGCAGAGCTGGGGGATGGAGATTGCTTTCATGCCAGAAGTGGTTGTGGAAGCTCACAGCAGTCTCCTGCTCTGGGGTTTGGCTTTGCTCCACTGCCCATCACAAAGTGACAGTGGAGGGGAAATGCTGTACAGGCAGGGAAACCGAGATGTAAGCGGCTTAACCGCTGTGGCTGGGCTGTGTCCCCGGCCCTTGGGATTGCCCCTGGAGCACGAGTTTGCACAGGGGTGTTTGCAGAACCTCTCATGGGCCAGGGTTGCAGGTCTCCAGTGGTCCATGGGGCACCATGCAAAATATTAAGTGGTGCCTGTCTCTCTGTTCCTAGAAGCCATGCTGTGGGCAGGAAAGCCGGGTTATGACATCCCATTCCCTCCCCAAAGACTGTCACCTTCCCTGTTCCTCCTGGGTCATGGCTGCTCCCACTCACCCATCAGTGATGTTCTCTCAGGCTCCAAGGTGTGCAAAACCAGGAGGGGAGCAGAGCTGAAACCACCCAGATTTCCTCTTTTGAGGTTTCAGTCACAACTGTTTGTGGTGACTTTCTCCTGGAGCTGTGCCAGAAATGGGTTCCTGCCTCCAGGGAGCCCTGAGCTGTTCAGGGCTTGGTGTGCAGGGGATGAGGAGTGTGTTTGCCCCTACTCTGGGACCGTGGTCTCCTGTTACTGAGTCCCCAGAGATGCAGGCAGGGAGCAGCAGGTGCTGCTGTCAGAGAGAGTCACCCTTTGGTGAATACTGGGTTTAAAACCATAAGGTGGCGGGACAGGAGGTACCATGGGTTCACCCACAGCCTGGGGCTGCTGGAAGCCCTGGCGCAGCTTCCCCGGTGCTCAGGCCTCTGGGCATTCAGAGTAGGAGGCAGAGGCTAAAGCTCTGCTGCATCAGTCCAGTTTTTTTTCCCCCCTTCCCGCTCAGTTGCCAAGCCTGAACAAAACAAGCCCTGCCTCCACCCGAGACAGGCTGATTACGTCTGCCAGCAGCCTAAACAGATTATCCCTCCCGCCACGCGCTGGGAGCCAGGAGTCTCTCCCAGTGATGGATTCGAACTTCCCTCACACCACGTTGGGGTGGGGACTAGCTGTGGGGTCACCTCCAGCCCATCTGAGGGTGAGCCTAATGAGGGTGTGGGTGCTCTGCCGTGGGGTTGAGTCCAGGCCCTCCGAGGAGATGTGGGTGTCAGCAGAGCTCTCCCGTTCCAGCCTTGTGCGCTGAGCTCCTGCGGCTCTGCTCGGCTGGTTGGTCCTCATGGGAGAGGGAAGAGGTGAAGGTACAACTGACAAACACTGCAGGAGGGGAAGCCTGTCCGATGGGAATGCTGGTTGGTGTCACAGCCCACCTCTGGTCCTGTGACCTGACTCTTCATGGGCTGTCACACTCCTGTGACCCGTCCTGCTGGCTGGAAGTGGGTGACTGTGTCCTCTCTGCCCCGCAGCCCTGCGGATGCACAGGGATTCCTTTATCACCCTCTGCTTTGGAAAGTGCTGAGTGGCTCTGCATATCCTTCCAGCCCAGTCTCTCCAGCTGCTGGGAATTGTGTTCCTGGTGCTGGTGGAGCTGGTTGGGGTGGGGTGGTTTGTCTGTGCCTGGGCAGCATCAGCTCAGCAGCTTGACAGCTTCATGTAAACTGAGCTGGGGCCGCTTCCTTCTCCGCTTCCTCCCACCCGCCGTGAGGCAGTGTCTTCCCCCTGGATGTGATCCAAGCAGAGGGGATGGGGGCAGTGACCCGAGAGGCAGGTGAGGGGCTGCAGAGGACCCACAGCATGGATCCACTGGCATGTCCTGCAGCTAAGCAGGGCTGGGCAGAGTCAGAGGTGGGACAGGAGACCTGGGTGTTCCCAGAGGTGTGACAGGAAGCGGAGCGGTGACACCGAGGGTGTTTCTGCCTGAATCAGCCTCCACGGGACAGGACGCTGTGGACCTCTGACCCTGCTGCACCTCCCACGTGGGGGTGCCCCTGGAAGGCACTGTGGACATGCCACTTTTTTCTGGGTGACAAGGTGCATCCAGATCTCTCCTGGGGCCGGGAGGCAGGGGCTTTGGCACCTCTCAGCTGAGGTCGTGGTGGGTGGTTGGCTTTGTCACCGTGAGCTGTGCCGGAGGAACCAGCTCTCCTCTTCCCGCCTGCCCTGGGAGTGTTGTCCCACCCCACCCCAGATCTGGGTGCCTCTCACAGCCAGCAGCTGCCCTCCACTCTTCTTTCCCCATCGTTTTGCAGCTCATTCTTGGGTACTGTTTGAATAAAAGCCAAACTGCCCAGCAGCCGAGCATCCCTGGTGGCTGTTACCTGCAAAGAAACCACCCAGAGCTGCTCTTTGGACACTGCAGGAGTTCACAGGTTTTGTCTGCTCAAAGCATCCTGGGGACCCCAGGCTTGCTCCAATGCCATCCCTTAGCGTGAGGTTGGACAGATCTGCTCGGACGAAGGAACCTTTTTCTCCAAGCTGTTAGTTCTGGGTGTTGCATTTTCCTCCTCTTGCTGAGCTCTCTGGAGGAAGCTGAGGTGGTGTGAAGTGACGTGTGGCTCCAGCTCCAGCCTGGTGCAGTAACACTTCCCTGGACCTGCCTCCCGCAGCAGCATCAAGCAGCTTTATTTTAAACCTCTCCTCAGCAGGGCTGTTCTGATGCAGGTGTGATGGGTTTATTTCAGGCACTTTGTACACCAATTCTTATCCCTTTTATTTAGGCTTGTGCCTCTCTGGGCATTGCTTGGTTTTAGCAGTAGCTTGTTTCAGTTTGGCTTTAAAGAGTGCTTCTGTATGTTCATCTGTTGGTGGGTGGAACTGGGCTGCCCACGCTGGCTGGCTCTAATTCCTACCTTTCAGCTATTTTGGTTTCAGTATCTGGAATTGGACGCCTCTGCTGAAATATCTATAGCCCACTGGTGCTTTTTTATGATGCTGGTGAAGAAATGACTGTGCTCTATGTTAAGGGCATGTATTTCAGGTGTTCAGTGTTTTATATACAGTCAGTTGAGCCAAAAATGGAGTGTTTGAGGGCAAAAAAAGTCTGCTGAGGGGTGTGAGCCAGGCTGAGGTAGGGCAGGGCTCTGTAACAGTGATACTGGGTTAAGGCTGCTCATTCCTGACCCTGGTGATGATGTCTCCTGTTTGGGTTTCATGGTTACTCACCCCCAGTGTGACACTTGATGTGCCTGCTGCCTGTCACACTGGGGCTCTGGTGCAGCACTGGGTGCTGCTGGGGTGCAGTGGGGTGCTTTGGGTGGCATGAGGCTGTGCTGCTGGGCTGAGGCTTGTGTCAGGGAGAGATTTTACTCTTGGGGCTTTGCTGGGTTGAGTGCTTGGCTGTCCCTAGGGGCTGTGCTGGAGGTGAAAATCATGGGGTGGAGAAAGGCTGAGTTCAGCAGATGGCTCTGCCACCCATAGCATCACCACCCAGGGCTCCTTAGGATGGTGCCAGGCATTGGGGGACCCCACATCCTGCCCTCCCTGTCATTCTCTTCCTTCTTTCTGGCTGCTGGAGGCTACTCCCAGTATCTTCCCAAGCACCCTGAGTGTCTCTCGTGGGGGTTTGGGAACCTTTCTCCCTGCCCCAGTAGCCCATTGCAGGCAAACCCCCTCTCTCTGGTGGATCATCTTCAGTCACTCGCCATTTTTTCTAAAACAAGACAAGTTTGGGAAAGGCCTTCACCAGCCATGGGTGCACGTGGGTGGCTGCGGACACACGGGGGGGAGGCCTGGGAGCCCTCAGCTCCAAAGTCCTCCCCTCGCGTGGGCCGGGGTGCGTCACGGGTGCCTTTGGGTGGGGGCTCCCAGCGGNCCCTCGCGTGGGCCGGGGTGCGTCACGGGTGCCTTTGGGTGGGGGCACGGGGCGGGCCGGGGGTGTGGCAGAGCTCTGGGATCTCCCTGCCCGGTGCTGGCAGCGTGGGTGCTGCGGGGCCGGCGCTGAGCGGCTGTGCCACGGCCCCAGGGTGGCATGGGGGCCATGGGCGAGCAGGGGGCCAGCACCCAGGTGAGTAGGCAAGGGGGGGGTGTGAGGGGCTCCTTGCTGAAGACAAGTTGGGGGGCTGTGGGGTGTGTTTCTATGTCAGCTCATGGTGGTTGTTGCACCAAGGGGATGCGTGGGTTCCCTCCCAGGAGGCAGGGAAGCATCTCCCCAGAATTGGGTCCTACTCCCAGCATTCCCGTTTTCCTAGCTTTTAATTGCCTTTAAAGAGAGGGGGTAGTAAGGAAGGTCTTCTTCAATCGTGTTTTCCCAGCTGCTGGGAGAGCAACACCCAGAGTTGATATGTCATGTTTTGGGGGGGGTGGTAAGAGATTTTGTTTGGGGTTTTTTTTTTTCACTTTATAAACAGTAGAAGGGCTCCTCCAGCTTGTTTCCAGTTTGCTTACTCAGTGCTTCATGCGTTTGACAGTTTTTGGTGCATAGGCAGTTTCTTCTATTGTTTGCAGGGATTTTTCCAGAGGGGAAACTTTTTTTTAACATTACAAAACCACAGAAACTGGCAGGGTGAATCTAGGGGAGGTACTGAATTGGAAACAGTTTTAAGCTTTCAGGAGGGGGGGGGGGAGGAGGAAAGAAAAGAACGAAAGCAACAAGATTAACCAAATAATTACTAAAATAATTACTAGAGGTTCTGGGAGTGATTGTCCTTGTCACTGGGCTGGGTGTGCACAGGATGTTTCATGGTGGAAAGAAGCGTCCCTGTACTCCTGGGCTCCTGAAGTTGGATCTGCCCTGGGTTTCCACCCTTCTCTCCTGTCCCAGTACCTCTGGGGAGCCGCCTCACTGGTGTGGCAATGCCTTGCTGCTCTTGCACCAGGATTTGGCCCCAGCCCTTGCCAGGAATGGTGTTGGCTAACAGCTTGCAGCTTGACAGCAGGAGCGGTGCCCCTAGGACTTTGGGAGGGAGGACATGCCCAGTGCCCATCCCCACCACTCACCATGGTCTGGGTGTGCTTCACCTCTGCACCCAAACCACCAATGGAAAGACCATGGATTTGTTGTGGTCATTTTCTTTTTTCCCCTCCCACTGGTAAGTGGCAGTGCTGTAAGGCATTTCTTTCCAGGTATTCTTCCCTTTTCTCTTCCCAGCCAGCTGGATGAGCTGTTTTTATAGAATCCCTCCGTAGAATGCCTTCAGTTGGAAGGGACCTTAGAAGTCATCTACTCCAACCTCCCTGCCATGGGGAGGGATGCCTCTCCACTTTTCCCTCTCCACTTTTCCCTCTCCACTTTTCCCTCTCCACTTTTCCCTCTCCACTTTTCCCTCTCCACTTTTCCCCTCTGCCTGTGTGCCTGTCCATGGGCTGCTGGGAGCTGCTGTTGGGGAGGAGCAGTCTGGCCCTGCGGGGAAACGGGTGTTGGATGTGCATGGCACGGGAAGCGGCTGCGAGCTGGAGAGCTGCCAGCACTGGGTAGTTTTTCCTCTCTTAATTAACAAAAGGCAAACATCGAGCTCTCCTTTGGAGTATGTTTTTGCTTTGGAGTAGCTCAGGCACGCTGCTGATGGCAAGGGGAAGGGTTGTGGGTGAGGATTGGGCTCTGCAGCTTGGCAGAACCCAGGGGGGTTGGTTGGTGCTCTCAGCACCATGCTGTGCAGAAGCAGATGAGTTTGGGGTTTGTGGCTGGGATTTTACCTTCTCATCTCAGTCCCATATGCACACAGTGTGTGTATGTGTGTAAATATATATAAATATATATGTATATGTAACACCACAGACTGCCACTGAGCATCGTGTTCCCCGTGCTGGCATGGCTGAGTTTGCCTGTGTGCAGGAGCCTGAACTTGTGCAGTTTCCTTTGGTCCCTGAGCATCCATCCCTCATGGGCTGTGGTGAGCTGCTTTCCTCTGCTCCTGATGTCTTTCTCTGCTGTTTCTTTGCAGGCCAAACCCATTTATGGTGGCTGGCTGCTGCTGGCCCCAGAAGGAACGGACTTTGACAACCCTGTCCATCGCTCTCGGGTAAGTGAAACTGAGGAGCTCACTCCCTGTGCTGTGGGTGGGGGTGGCAGGAGGAGTGACAAGGGACTGTCCCTGACCCTGACCCCGACCCTAGAGGCAGCTGTGGCTCCAGGAGTGCCGCAGACACCTCCTTGGACCCATCCCCTTGTGCAAAGCAGGAAGCTGTGAGATGTTTCCTACAAAAAGGCTTGAATGTCTTCTCTGGAATGGGAGGTCTCCCTTGCTGGGGCATTACAGGCGCTGGGCAGGCTCAGTGTGTGCAGTTTTATTGCTTGCTGCTGTTGCTTTTTGATGCCTTGCTGCTCCTCTGGTTGAGGTGTGGTTGGCCTGACACATGCCAGGCTGACAGGAAGGCTCTCAGGCTGACAGGGTGTGGGTGTGTGGCTCTAAGCTGTGCTGAGCCTGTCAGCAAAGCACTGGATTTCGCTTTGGTTGTGCGTGGAAACAGCTATTTAATTTTCTGTGGCTCACCATGGGCATGCCCAGAGCCCTGAAGGGAGGCTGCACACTATCCCCTAATGCTGATACCCCTGTGTCAGGCAGCTCCTGAAGCAAGGAAAAGGCTGAGAAATGATTCCTGGAACCTGGTGGAGCTCTGAAGCCAAGTGTGTTGGCAGCAGAGCCCTGCAGACAGAGCAGGGCACGCTCAGCCTCTGCCCAAGGGGGGTTTGCTCATGTCTTGCAGAAACAGCAGCATCCTGTGAGTCTGGAGCATCCCCCAGTTTCCTACCCTGGAGGGTGTGAAGCCCAGAAGGACGTTGCTAAGCTGATGTCCTTTCACTGCTGGCTTGTGATGAGGGCTCCCAGCTTGTCCTCAAGCTGCTTTTCCAGGGAACTTGCTGCTGAGGCTGCCAGGACAGGGCTGCCTTGTGCGTGGGAGGGATGGCAATCGTCCGTGAGCCCTCTGTCACGCAGCCAAAATGCTCTCAGAGCTGCTAGTAATAAAAAAAAAAGTCTCTCCCGAGTGAATAGGAATCAGGTTCTGAGTTCAGCCTTGGGTATATGGGTCATTATTTGGAGTCACAGCTGGTCTGAGGCTTGCTGGCCCAATGTTGTGGGGACACGGGACTTGGGGGCCCCCCTGGAGCAGAGGCTGCTTGCTAAGCTGGGGCATGTGGAGGTCCACGGGATCCTCAGTAGTTTTACTTGTCCCTGAGCACCTTGGACTTTGCCCAAAGGGCTGAGAAAAACGAGATAAGAATTGCTGCATTGGGGCTATGAATCTAGGACCTTTTTTATTTCAGCCTGCTCAACCAGTTTTTGCTCCTGGCTGAAAACAACCTGGCACACACACACAAAAAAAAGGAAGTTTTCCAGCCAGATCTGTTCTCCAATCTCCAATCTGGTTTGCTGTGCAGCTGCAGAAGCAGCAGTGCCAGGGGAGGCAGGACCACCTGGGCAGTGCCACCCCTGGAAGTGCAGCCACCATCCAGTCTGAGCTTATTCACTCCTGGGGGATGGTTATTGTGACATCCTGTCACCCTGCAGGGTGCTGGGATAGACCTCACAGGCTGAAGCTGAAGGCTGGGGGCACTTGATTGGGGGATCTTTCTGATGTCCTGCAGGTCCTGGGTCTCTTGGAGAGCAATATTGGGTTGTGGGTATCCTTCAGAAGAGGAGGAAAGACCTGGTTCTAGCTTGGGAGCGTTTGACTCTGGTCATTTGTTGTCTTCTGTGTGGTTAAATCAGGCCGACTTGGGGTCTGTCTGAATGCAGAGAGGGGTGGGTGGGGAAGCAACTCTAAAACCATCCTTTTGGATGCCCACAAAGCCAGGAAATAGAGCAGCATGGGAGGGGGGGAGCAGACTGTTGGCAGAGCCTTGCTTTGCAAACCCACAGCACCCCAGAGGGCTGGGTTTGGGGTGTGAGGGGCTGAGCAGAAACACTTCTATGACATTCATCACCCATCAGGAACAGTCCCCACAGTGCTGGCAAGTCCTCTTCACTGGTTTTTTGGCAGCTGTGGGCCATCTGCTCAGCCAGACCTGGTCACAAACCTCGTTGTTTTCTCTTGCAGAAATGGCAGCGTCGGTTCTTCATCCTCTACGAGCACGGGCTGCTGCGCTACGCCCTCGACGAGATGGTGAGTGCTGCTGTGTTTGGGTCTCAGAGCCAGAACCACCTCTGCTGTTTTCAGAGGATGCTCCCAATATGTGGCATGGGGAGGCCTCTGCCAAACCAGTGTAGAATTTTGCTCTCTGAGTGCAACTTTTTACCGGGCTGGGTTTGCATGGGAACTTGGTGGACAGTCTGAGGAGGATGGTGGGTGCTTTGTGGGTCTCACTTCATGTAGGGTTGGTCTGCTGCCAGCAGATCCTATGTTGGGAGTGCTGTGGGGGGTCCTTAGAGTCCCCTTTGCTCCTTTCTGTCCCGTTCCTCTGTGACCAAGGGGAGACAAAAGGCAGGGAAACCCTCTCATCTGCTGTGAGCTGCAAAGTGGGGCTGTTGACCACCTGGATTTATCCTGGATTTATCCTCCTGGCTACAGCAAGGCCCTGGGAGGGTTGAGTGTGCCAGCACCGCCCAGTGAGTGCCCACCTGCTGGCATCTGCCTGTGTGAAGCTCAGGGTGCCAGGCACACCGGGGTGCACACGTGGGGCTGGAACACAGGGGACACACAGGGACTCATGTCTGTGGTGGGGAAAGCTCCCTGTGAAGGTCCATATCTTGGTCCTGTGCTGATATCTCCAGCAAGGGCACTGTGCAGGGGGGGGCACAGCAGCACAGTGAGCTTTGCTCTCAAGTTTCATGCCTGGTTTGTTTGTGTTTTTTTTCTTGGGGTTGAGCCAAGTGCCCTAAATAATTTAAACACCTGAGGAGTGGTGGAGGCTTTCAGTGTGGTTTTAGTGTCTCAGCAGCCTGGCTGTGCACTGGGCTGGTGTTTTGTGTCCTACAGTGACAGGAGAGCAGCTTGCAGCTGGTTGGTGGCAGGGAGATGCTCTCATCTGAGGGGAGATGGGAAGGATGGTGGGAAACCACACTTTCAGTGTTGGCTTGTCCTGGGGTTTTTTTTCCATGCTGTTTTGTGTCCCAGGGTGGCTGACCAGCACCAAGCACTGCTGTATCTGGGCAGGAGCACCTGGGATGTCTCTGATGGGCCTTACTGTCCCTGTGGCCCTTCATGGTAGGATGGAGAGCAGGAGGGCTTGGTCCAGCCTTGCCATGGCCATAGGTGAAGGACGTGGTTGCAGCTCCCTCTCTTCATCAGGGTCTGACATATGCTGTAAAAATACCTTCCTGTCCTTTGAGAAGCTTAGCCACCTTCTTTCTGAGTGTCCATTCTTCCTCTGCCAAATTTTCACTCTGAAAGCCCAAACCAGTTTTGTTTTGCACCATGGCTGCATGGGGGGAGCTTGTGATCTATGCACCTCCATCCCCTTGAACCTTAGCTGAGCCACCAGACTCTTTCTCTGGGGTCTCTCCCTTTCCCTCTGGGTGCCCTTCCTGCCATCAGCCCCAGCCTCATGCCAGCACCCAGAGCCTGCCTGGCCTCTGGGAACACCAAGCAGAGCACATCCTCTTCCCTTCTGCAAGGAGGTTGCCAACAGCCCCTCCTGGCTGAGCTGAGCCTCCTCGGATGTGCAGAAATTCCTCCCTCCCAGCTGCGGGTGGATGTGGAGGTTGTGGGATTGCTTGGGGTTGCCTTCTCGTGCTGTGATTACCCCTTGGTGCTGGCTTGCTCCTGCTGTTTGATAGCCCCCATGCTGGGCTGGATTGTGTGCAGGGGCTGTCATTTCTCTGCAGCAGCTGGAGGATGGTGAAACCACTCTTAGGTTGAGTTGAGAAAAGGCAACAAAGAGGGTGACAGGGAGCAGGGGACAGGCTGGTGGATGAACCACTGCATTACAGGTGTCCGAGGTCCCTTTGTGCTTCCAAGTCCTGAGGCACTTCCTTGGTTTTCCTAAATGAAATATTCCCTGATTCCCCACTGCATGGAGTGCAAGACTAAAGCCAGCCAAAAAAACCCTCAGCCAAAGCAAAGGCATCCAGAGACTTGTTTGGGAGGTGGGAAAGCCACTCAAAGAGCTTAGACCTTTGGTACTTCAGGATATTTGAAACCAGGGAGGATAAAATCCTCAACCTGGGGGGAAACAGCCCTGCCAGGGTTAGGGGGGGTCTCCAGCTCCATCACTAGAGGGGACGAGGAGGAACCCGTGCTGGAAAAACTTCCCCTGGCTGCTGCGTCCCTGCACACTCTCTCCAGGGGGGGATGCCCAAGCTGGTGCTGGTGGCTGCACCCTCTGACATTGTCTAATGCTGTGGAAAAAAAAGGTCCTTTTGGTAGAAAACCCCATGGTTGGTCCCCAGTGAACCCACAGCTGCT
This sequence comes from Florisuga fusca, assembly GCA_038090715.1. NCBI lineage: Eukaryota > Metazoa > Chordata > Aves > Apodiformes > Trochilidae > Florisuga > Florisuga fusca. Next base: position 2,783,333 of record JAAWXA010000035.1, on the reverse strand, counting down.
GCTGCACGGGGGGAGCAGCCCAGCACCTCCGGGCCGGGGCTGTTCCGACAGGTTCTGGTGGAGGTATGGGAGCTGCCACAAAAACAGTGCTGGGGTAAGGGGCTGGAGCCAGAGAGTGGCAAGTGCAGAGTGTTTGCCTCCTTTTGTTTTGATTTCTGTAATCTATAATTAGTGGCTGAGGTCTCTATAAATAGAGCCCTGCTGCGTGGGAATGTATGAGAGGCGGTGGGTGTGCAGGAGGGGAGGGATCCAGCCCTGTGGCTAGAGCAGGGTGGAGAAGAGGGTCTGGCTCTCCAGCCCAGCTTCTTAGTGACTCATTATGTGTTCATGGGCCAGGCCTAAGCTCTGTGCCTCAGTTTACCCCTCTGCCACTTCCCTTAGGTTGGGGTTTATCCTAGGTTGGTGTTTGTGCCACTGCTTTGCCCCATGCAGGAGCTGCATCCTCCCTGGAGGTGTTCTCCCATCACACCAGGCCTCCTTTTAGTGGCTGCCTGAGACCATTAATTGTGATTTATTATTTTCTTTTTTTTTCCTCTGGATGTACTGGTTTGAAAGTAGGACAAAACTCAGGCTCACCTGGGAGTGTCTCAGACTTGCTGGTGTTGTGAATAACTAATGCCAAGGTGAGAGCATCTTCTGGATGGGCTTTCCTGGTTCCCTTGGTGGGACGTGGAGGAGCATCCCTGTCCTCCCAGCAAACTTTCCTCTCTTTATATCTGGCACCTTACAGCATGAGGATGGAGGCTGAGTCCTGCCTCTCTGCCCTACCCTTTATTTGCTGGAGTCTTTTCTCAAATTCAGGCTGTTGGTGGGAGTGGGTGTCTGAGAGGCCACCTTTGTGCCAGGGTTTGCGTGCAGAGTTGGTTTGCTGCATCAGGTGAGATTTTGGGAAAAATTTCTTCATTGAAAGAGTGGTGAAGCACTGGAACAGGTTGCCCAGGGAGGAGATGGAGTCACCATCCTTGGAGCTATTAAAAAAACGGGTAGACGTGGTGCTTTGGGAGATGATTTAGTGGTTAAGGTGTTGTGGGACTAATGGATGGACTTGGTGACCATGAAGGTTCTTCCAGCTGTGGTGATTCTATGATTCTCTCCTCCGTGGTGGCATTGCAGACCCTTCCCAGGCTCACAGCATTTTTCCTGCTCCTAAATCAGGAATTAGGGTGGATTTACCCTCGGACATCCTTGCTCCAGCCCACGGTGGCTGGGAGGAGAGAGGTCAGGAGGGAGCCAGGAGCTGATGGGACCAGGGCAGGATGAAGAACGAGGCCAGCCCAGCATCTGGCAATGGTTAGGGGAGCACCAGGACCCCTGCACTGGGTGTATAAATAGGAGAAGAGAGGCCAGCTCAGAGGTGGGAGGTCTGGCACCGTGTTGGGGGCTGCTGGGTCACATCTGGAACCCTGCACAGCCCCAGGCCCTGCTCCTGCCTGCGGAAACCAAAGGATTTGATAAATGGGTGAAAAAGGAGAGTGGTGTAAGTGTTGGTGGCTGCTGGGGGGGATGAGAGGGAGGGAGGGAGGGCTGAGTGCCTGATGATGCCGCGATGCCTAGATGTGTGTAATCACTGGTTCCTAATCAACCCCCCACCAAAATCCTCTTTATTTGGAAGAAAGGGGCATTTTAAAATGTCCCTGTCAGCAGAGCTGAGCCGTGTTAATTTTCATCACAGTTCCCTCCTTTGTCATCTATATTGTTTTAAAGAAGCCAAGAATCTGCGTGTGTGTTTTTCTCCTCCTTTTCAGATCAAAGCAGTTTACTTCAGTCTTGGCACAGAATGGAAATTCATTGGCAGGGATTAAAAACAAACCTTAAACATCCTGGCCTCTCTGTCCTTACTTTTTCCACACGTTTCACCATTTAAGTGTTTCCAAGCTCTCCCTGATCCACAGGAGCACCAGCTTTACAAACCCCCTTTCCCCTCATCCCTGGCGTTTCCTCCCGTGGACACAATTTTGCCAGTGCCTCTGTTTGCCAGATCTTCCAAGACTTTCAGTTTCTGTTTAGCATAAAAAGCTTTTGGCTTGGATCAAAAGCATGTTTCAAATTTAAAGAAAGCTGAAACAGAAAGGCTGGAGGGGGAGCAGCTGTGTGAGGTTTGGATGGTGGCAGGGACCCCCCCACTCCAGATTTTTTCCAGGATGTGGTTCTGACTTTGTCTTGTGGTGGGAGAACTTTTTTCGTGGCTCCTCTCATTTTAAGTTTGACCCCAAGAGAGGGGGAGAGTGACCCCTTGCACTGCTGCATCTTGGGGTAGTGTCACCTGAGGGAATGGTGGTGATGGTGCCCTTCCAGTCCCACCAGTTTATGCACTGGGAAGGGAAATGGCTCCATCCAGGTCATGGTGTGGATGGGAAATCAAGGCAGGATGTGAGCTGGCTGGAATGGGAGTGGTGGGCAGCTGTGGGCTGCCCAGAGCCTGGGAAATAACTGGTGTTGTGGGGAGTGGGGTGGGAGATGGTCCTTGGGGCAATTTCACCTGGGATGTTCAGTGCATATCTCAAAGATGATGCAGTAGAAATAAGGAAATGTTTGTAGTAATTGGAGAGCAGGAATCCTTTTTCCTTCAGGAGAGGGACACCTCAAGTCAGGATGCAGGGGAGAGGGGACAAAGCACATCTTTGTGATTGCTCTACAGGAGATGTAGAGGCAGCAGAAGTTCTGGTGTTTCCTGGCAGAGCTCGGAGATCTTGGATAGATTTGTGTTTTAATTTTCAATAATGCTTTTGGAGAACAAAATCCATGAACCTACAGGGAGCCCTGGGAACTCTTTCCCCAGGACACTGCTGGGAGAATACACAGATATTAATTTCTGATCTTTCTAATATTATTGTCTTGCTTGATCCAGTGTTACTTTGTGTCACTGGGGTTGGGTGTGGGGACCCCATAACTGTGGCTTCAGGGGGTTTCATGTTTTGCCTTTTCTGTCTGCTTGAAGTGTCTGGTCCCATGTGCTGCTGGAAGTGGGTCCTGCTGTCAAGACACCTGAGGGCACCTCTGAATGGCTCTCTACCCTCTTCCACTTTACCCCTTTTAGTGTGAGTAGCCTTTAGGGTAGTTTTTAGGGTAATTTTTAGCATGTTTTTGGGAAGGTGAAGGTGCTGAGCTGCAGAGGGCAGTTTTTGAGGGCTGAGAGAAGAAGAGGGAAAGGCTCCTCTAGGGATGGGCCCAATATTAGTCCTGGGGCCGTGGGCAGGAGCCCCACAGGTGCCTGGGTTTAGTGTGAGCTTAGGTGGATCAAGCTGTCTGTTTTTACTTCATGTCTTCTTGTCTGTGAATGGAAGATGCTGATCTCCACATCCAAGCCCCCCAAGAAGGACATTCAGTGTCTGCAGGATCCCCTCAGGAGAGCCCCAGTGTGAAGCAGTCCGTGGTGGGAGGTTTGGGAGTTAACAGAAGGCAAGAGGATGAAAGCAGAGTTGGGAAATCTGAATACAGTCAGTGACCTCCTAATGAAGGAGCAGCTTTGATGACCTGGCCCAGGTGCTTCCTTCCTGGAAACAACACAGCCCCTATTGTCTTCTGCAGGGCAAGCTGCAAAGCTGGAATTGCTCTTATGCTGAGCAACGAGAACGGGTTCAAGTGGCTCTGTCCCTTCTGCTTTTTTCCTACTTCCATCTCTTGAGACCCAGCAAAGGCATTTGTGTAGGAGACGTGTGCAAGAGCAGTGAGGGAAATGAGCTGGATTTTAAAGTGCATCTATCCAGTTTGGGGGAGGCAGAGTGGTGGAGGCACTTGTGGCAGCTGGAGTTTCTTCTGGAAACCTGGTTTCCATGCCCATGGCCTCCAGCCTGGCTGCAGGCTCTCGGAGAAGGAAGAATTGTGACCCACTGTAAAGTGATAATGCAGAAATCAAACCTGTCTGTACTGCTGATCAGCAGGGAAGGTGTTGGAGCTGGGAGTGTGATGACACAGCTAATTGCTGAGCACACCATTGCCCTCACAGGAGCCCTTTGGCTGATGTTCCTGCCCTCTGCCTGGAATGGTGGCCTGGGACCTGCCTTTCCCCTGTGTCCCACCACACCATAGATGTCTAACAACAGCCCCTGATGCCTTGGTGGTGGGTGACAGATGGTAGCACTGGTGTTTACTACAGGCAGTTGCTCCTGATGTTCTTTTCTTTTTTTTTTTCCCCCTTTTTGGTGGTGTGATTGAAGTGAGAGCAGCAGGATCTCTGCAGCAGTGGATGCCTGATCCCAGCTCTCTGCAAGCTGGGCTTCCAAGCATCCCATGGTCCCTGGGTGGCCATGCCCACCCGTGAAGGACCAGCCCACCCGAGGAACCAACAAAACCACAATTTTTTTTTGCCTTGCTGTTGCTTGATGCTGGGGAGGGGGTGTGAAATGAGCTGCCAGCAGCACAGCCCTGTACCTGCCATCTCTACTGTGTGGAGGTGGGGATGGGGGTGGCTTTTAATTCTTTCCAGCCCTGTCGTGGGCCACCAGCAAGGACCACCAGTGGGCTGTGGGTTGGGTAACACTGGGCAATAGAACCCCTTTTCCTGTTGCATAAAGGAATCCCTAGAAGAACTGTCATCCTGCTGGCACATCCCTGTTCCCACCGAATGTCCCATCTCTGCTGGGTGGCTTGGAGCATCCTGGCCTCAGTGACAGCTCAGAGAGGAGGACAAGGACCTGAATCGAGCAAGGCAACAAAGTCACTCCAAAAAAATCAAAGCGTGTCCCCTTTTTTTTTCCTGGCAGAAATCCTGTATTCATTGATTGTTGACATGACATGTGGGTTAGAGAAAGGCAGCGGTGGCTTCTGGCAAGGGAGGAAGGGGCCAAGGGGGGAGTGGAGAGGGGGGGGGTTGTGCAAGCTGAGATTCTGATTACCAGGGGCAGCAAATAGCTTGCAGCTGCCTCTGCTCAACACGCTCTTTGTGGCTCTTGCAGCCACTCTTTGGACCCAGCTATTTTTAATTTCCCCAAGCGTGCACACAAAGCGAAGGGGGTGGGCGATGCCGCCGGCGTCCCCTTCCCTTCCAGCCCCCCACTTCCACCCCTTTCCCGGCCAGCCCTCTGCTTCCTGGTTTCCTCCTGGCCTCTGGGGAATAAGGGGGGGGGAGCTGCACTTATTGCCCCCCCTCACCCCCATCCTTCCATATTTTTGGTGTCTGCCTTGGGAGCCAGCCTTGGCTTCCCCACACCAGTGTGTGCGGGGAGCTGGGAAAATGCAGAAATAAATAAATACGCAATTAGGCAGGCGTCCAGCCGTGGAGGAGCTGGGGAAGGGGGTGGGGGGGTGTGTGTGCTGAAAAAAAGAGGTTTAGGCCAGGTTTTGGAATGCCTGAGAAAGCAGCCAGAGCCACGGGCGAGCACGGGGTTGTGGGCTTCCCACCATCGTGGAGTAGCCCCCGAGGAGGAGGAGGAGGAGGAAGAAGAAGGGTGGCAGGTCCCAGCCTTGATCTCAGGGGGGGGTTTTCATCCCTTCAGCATCTTAAGAGTCCAGGACAAGGCATGTCTGTGTTGGAGGTGTGATGAGAGCTGGGGGGGGGTCTCAGCCAGCCCTCAACATATTCCTGCCACGGCTCAAACCCAAACTTTCTGCCTGTGTTTTTGGGGCTGAAAGCTGAGGTGTGCCCTCTGTTCAAGCAGCAACACGGTCTGGGGTTAATAAATGACTTATTTGCAGTCCTTGTTTCTCTGTTAAGGGAAGCATTAGTGAATATTATATTTCTGGTTTATCCCAGACATGCATTATTCATCAGGTTTTGGAGTCTGTAAAAGGGACATTGTCAGGTTAAAACTTGTGTGGAGACAAGCTGAGGTCTTCACTGAGGTTTTGTAAACGGCTTTTCTCAGGGCTGCTGAATGCAAGGGTTTTGCAGAAGTCTTCCACCTTTTGTCTGTGCTGTTTTGAGGCATTTCTGGTGGAAAAGGAAAGTTCCCAGGCAAGTTATGTTGTTGGTCTTGCTTATGGAGTTGTCGTGGGCTGCAAGATATATACAGTAGGAAAAAAAAATGCTAGCAAAATATTGTTTGTCCCTCATGCCAGGTAACAGGGAGTGAATGTGCTTTTGGTAATATAAATTTTTTAAGACCTTTTCATGTTACCCCATCCCTTCAAAGCTGCGGAAGAGACTCTTTTCCCTGCAGTCACTAAAGTCTGACTGCAAGCAGGCAAATAAGAGAGCCAGGCAGTCTTGCTGCAAGTTTTTTTGAAAATTACAGTAGGTAAATCACACGTGCAGCAACTTGACGTGGCCCTTCACCTCCTCCCTGCTGGATCCAGGAGCTGCTCTCTCTCTGGGTGTGTGTTAACAGAGCTGGCACTCTGCTGCCCCCGGGCACAGCTCCTCTGCCACCTCTGCTGCTTTGAAGGGGAAGGCAGAGGTGCTATGTGGGGGCTTGTGCTGCTCTGGGGAGAGCTGGGAAAAGCTCCCACTTACCAGGGAGATTTTTTTTTTTCCTGTTAATCACACACCCCAGGGCTGTGCCATGTCCCTGTTGCTGTCACACCCCTCCCTGTGGGGCTGCAGGTATGTGATCCTAGGGGTCATTCCTCTTGCACGTCCCATGCCATGGGTGCTGTGGCTCCAGGTGCTGTCACTGTGGTTCTCCTTGATTTTATGGCCAAACAGCTCCCTGGAGACCTGCAGTGAGGCCATGGGCTGCTGTCCTGCTGTGTCCCATGGTTGTCACCACTCTCTGTCTGGTCCCCATACAGTGGTGCTTACAGGGTTTCCTTTGCCATGGGTCCCTGGGGAGAGGAGGCAGAGGGGTTGTTGGGTGCTCTGGTTGGTTTTAGACGTGTCCCAGCAGCACCCTAAGCTTATACAGGATTTCCACCCCTTGTGATGCTGCAGCTGGGGAGAAAGGGTGGGTTTTTTTGGAGCATGCCCAGCCTTGGCCCTTTTCTCCTCGTTTCATCAGCCCTGTTGTAACCATGTCGATAAAGTCACAGCAGATCACCAGGGTGCTGGGAAGCTACTGGGATATAATTAGGGTTTTGGTTTGCTTTTCTGGCTGCTTTCCCATTAGGGGAGGGACAGTGAGGATTATGGATGGAGCAGATGTGTGGAGGAAGGGGAAGTTTTGCTTGCCTGGGCAGTTAAGGCTGTGCACAGGCCATTGCTGAAGGGTGAAGATCATCATCCCAGGCAAAGGGGATGGAGAAACCTCTTTGAGCTCATCCCTCTTGGGTGCACCAACCCCACGTAGCTTCTCTCTACTAGGAGCAAACAGCAGCTCCTGATGGAGAGGGTGCAGGGAGTGCTCCTGGGAGGAGCTCACGGCCGTGAACTTGCTCCTCTCCCTGAACTCCTCTGCAAGTGCAGGAGCCAGATGGGAGCAGCAGGTTTAGGGAGAAAACACTGCTCCCCTGGGACACAAGGGTCAGCTCTGGCAGCCTGGTGTGTTATTCCCAGCCTTCATCCCTGCCTGTGGCAGGCGTTCAGAACACTTTTCCCCCCGGGTGACACTTGTCTTTGAACCTAGAGGTTCCTGCCCAGCCAGGACAGCAATCTGCCACCTGCACCAGTGCCTCCACCTCACCTTGTGTGCAGCAGCAGAGCTCAGCTCGAGTTGTTGCTGGGCTGTCTCCTTCCCCTGTGACTGCCATGTGTGGTGTTTGGGAGCTTTTCTCCTTGGAGCTGCCTTTCTTAGCCAAAAACTCCCATTTTGTGCCATTGGGTGGGATAGCCAAAGGTTGGAAAACACTGCCCAACCATCACCTGGGCTTTTGGGGGAAGGTCTGCAGAGTCCAAGTTTGTCTGGAATGACACAGAGCTGCTGGGAATGACACAGAGCAGGTATGGGGTTTTCCATAGGGGTGAGGTGTGGGGTGCTGGACACAACTGCTGCTTGGACAGCCAACCTAACCCAACCTCTTCTGCTGGGGTTGACCCTTACACCTCTATCTGCAGACCCTGAGCACCCTGGGAGCCTGACTGTGTGGTATTCCCAGCCTGGCAGGAAGCTCTGCAAAGCTCATAAGAGCAGTGCTGGGGAGTAATGAGATTTCCAGCCTAATTTGGCCGGAATCAAGAACTTCCAGTGAAGTATTTGTGCCCGTGGGAGTTGCCCCAGCCTCCAGTGGAGCTGGAGCTGGTGGTCTCTGGGGTTGTCCTCACCTTGTTTGGAGTTGTTGAGCGTTGGTGCAAGATGTTGCTTTGATAGTTCTGGGGGTGAAAATTGAGGGGAAACCCCACCAGAGCAGCAGCACCAGAGTGCATGGCTCCTGCAGTGTGGGACATCACCCACTGCTGCTTTGCTGCAGCCAGAGCAGCCCCTGCTCTTCCCTGCAGAAGGGAGAGCACGGGGTGATCTGTGCACACCTGCTGGGGTGGGAAGAATGTTGACCACAAACCTGTAGCCACTGTAAGGCAAAATCTGCTGAGGAGATTTTCAGGTCAGCTCAGCCCAAAAGAAGCCAAACCAGGGAGAAACCACAGCCATGACCCTGCAGGAGAGTGTTGGGCCAGCTGGTCAGATGGGGTTGGCTGGAGCTGGTCTAACCCTGTGGCTTGTGAGAGTGTTGGGCAGAGCTTTGCTGAGAGGCTTCTGCTGCCTTTGTCCATTGCAAGGTGGTGCTTTCCTTCTTTTGGGTGTTAGTGAAAAAATGCAAAGGTCTAATTCCCCTGGAACTGGAAGCTTTTTCTTTTCTTTTTCTTCTACCGGGACACCAGGAAATGTCTGGCCATTTCATTCACTCTCCTATTATGGGATGCACTTGCCATTTTCCACCCTGCTCTGTCTGCAGTTCACTGAGCTTCCTGAGCAAGGCCTTGAATTACCCAGTGCTCAAGCTGATGGCTACCAGAGGTGGCTTCAGGTGGCTGTGATGGTGGTGATGGCTCCATCTGATGACTCCTTAGGAGTCCTGCTGTGGCACCTTGGTTTCTGAAGTTTTGGTCAAGTCCTTTGCTCCTGGGGCAGGACATGTGAGCAGAGATGCCTGGAGGTGGTGGTGAGCACCTGCACGTGTGAGCCTGGCAGTGTGCAGTGCAGGGACCACCTGGGACTTGTCACCTCCACCGAGGGGGTGGAGAATGAAGTTGACAAGGCCAATTTCAGATATCAAGATGTAAATGAAGCCCACCTTTTCTTTCCACCCCCAAACGACTGTGTTTCTCTCTCCAGGCAACTCATCCAGCATGGTCCCTGCACCAAGCTCTGGTCCCTCACTGTGGGTACCATCCTGCTTCATGGTCTCTCCAGGTTTTGAGCTGATTACCATGGCAACTCACCTGAGTGCTGCAGATATTTGCTGTTCTTTGGTTGGGTGACTCTTGTGCCTGTGTTTTGGGAAGAGGGGAAGATGCCACGCTGGCAGCTCTGAACAGATATGGTTGGATCCATTATCATATATTCCTCCCACCCCTCTCCTAGGAGGGGAGGAGGATATTTTGCATTTAAAATGTATTTAAATCCCAGAGAGCGGGAGGGAAAAATAACTCCTGGGATTGTAGGGCTGCAAGATGATGCTTTCAGCATGGTGGGGCTGTGCTGAAAGGCACAGGGGCACATGTCTGTGCTATGCTGGGCTTTTGCTTTGGTGTCCAGAGAGCCAGGGTGTGGGTTGAGTGGCTGCTCCAAGCTCTTTGTGCAACGCTGAGCTTTTGCTTTCATCCCCAACGAGCTGGGATGTCAGCTCAGAGCTGTCCCTCCACCCCCATCCTGCTGGGACCTTCCTGTTATTCCCATCATGATGCCCACGTTCTCTGCATCTTCTGTCCCTCTTTCCCTCCAGCAGCAGTGGATGTGGAGGGATGTGCAAGCTCCCCTCAAGGACTCCCTGGACTGGGGGATGCTTCTGAGGACCCAAAGGAGGTTGCACCAACTGGGTGACCACCACCACCAGCTTTGCTGCCCCTCCCTGCCTGCTGCGGGTGGTTGTGTCAGGACAGGATGTGGCCATCCCCATCATGCACAGACCCCTCAGAGTCCATTCAGCAGGAAAGAGGTTAACAGGAAGGAGGCAGGCGAGATGCTGGCTGCCAGCTCCCGACCCTGCTTTGGGGTGGGGAGCAGCTGGGAGCTGCAAAAGCGGCGTGAAAATCGCCATATAAGGCCAAGAAGAGCCGGTTCCAGGCTCCTGCACAGCCCCAGCCCGGCTCACTCTGCTCCAATGAGCTCTCCCCGGATGGGTGCCCGTGAGGTCGGGGATGTAGATGGGATGTATGACCCCAAACTTGCTGCCCGGGCCCCCCCTGGGATGGGTCCTGCTGAGGTGGGAGAGGAACTTGAGGGTGCTCACAGCCAGCTTGGTGCCTCGCTCGGTGTTTAGACTTGCTGTCTGTGGACATAAACACCAACTCTGCTTAAAAACGGCCCCTGGCTGAACTCTCCTGCCCAGCCCCTGCACTTCACCCCCTCCCCAAACTGCTCCCGGGGATGAAAATTCCTTCCCCTTGGCGAAAGTAGAGCTGGATGTTGGTTTATCTCCTGGTGGAGGCTTGGGTGGGCTGTGGAGGGGCCTGGCATGCAGGGACAGGCTTGCTTGGGGCTTGCTAACCTCTCCTCCAAACCCACCTCTCCTCCAAACCCACCTCCCCGAGCCGGTTCCTCGGGGTGGGTGACCTGGGGCTGTGGGGAGTTCCTTTGGTAAAAGAGATTTCAGGAGCTGGCTGTCAGTGCCTGTGATGAACAAGCAGGGGCCAGCGGTGGGGGAAGGTGTGATGGGGCTGGAGGAAGTGTTGTGGCATTTATCCAGCTGGGTGGGTGTTTTCTGTATCACTGGCTGCACACCAGGGCAGGTGTCCTGTCCCCTCCTTCTGCTGGTTCGTGCCAAGGCCACATCTCCAAAGCACTGCTTGTGCCTCTCCACCTCTGATGGCTTCTGCCTGGCTGGAGAGTCCAGGCACTGGTGGGATTTGGGGGTGTCATCCCCTGTTTCTTGCACAGGGGCATGTGATGAGGATGCAGAGCTGCAGGAGGAGATGTTTTGTTTGAAATCTGTTGAATTCCTTTGCCCATGGTAAAAACCTGCTTTTCTCTTGCCTGGTGCATGGGCTGAACAAGATGGAGGTTTCTCTGTGGCTTTTATTTTTTCTGGGAGAGAGATGTTGACAGCTGGAGGTGGTGATCTGAGGGGTCTTTTCCAGCCATGCCAATTCTGTGATTCACTGAGCAGTAGCTGCTGGTAGGGGAAGGCTGCAGATGGGAAAGGTGCTCGGGTGGCCATGAAAAGATACTGCCTCCTGTGAGCTGGGATCTGCCAGGGGGACAGTGGGGCTGAGGGAATGCTCCTGCTTGCAGAGAGGAGTGAGATGGAGGAGCACAACCTTCTGCTCCTTTTTGATGGGTGACTGCTCCAGTCCATCCTTTCCCAGAGCTCGTTTTCAAGAGCCTTTGTCTAATTTAATAAATCCAAGATGCTCAGCCTGTTAGGTGATCCATAAGGGTAATAAAATCTGCCCGACGCTGAGCTCTGGTTGCATCCATAGCCTCGTGCCTGGTGGCAGGAAGCCTAAAATGCTCATTAAAGCCCTGCTGCTCTGCCAGCCCTGCTCGCCTGGTGCCTGGCCAGCTCAGGGCACACCGTGGCCACCCCACCAGCACCAGCAGAGCCAGCCCTGGTGCCTGCAGGGTGCATCCCCAGCTGGGATTTTGGGAAGCCGTGCATGCGTAGCCTCACGTGGCTGAAAAGAGAGCTGCTTGTGGCTTCCCAAGGAGTTGGTGCTTTCTTGCTGATGGCCTCTGGGTAGGGATGGTGGAGGTGGTGCTGGTGTGGGCTCCCTGTACCACTCAGGTGCCAGCACCTGCCTGGCCAAGCTGTGCTGCTGCCCTCGCCCAAGGCGCCGTTGTCTCCGTGTGGCTCCGCGGCAGAGTCTTGCTCCTTCCTGTGCCCCAACCCAGTTGAGATCCTGATTGCATCCTGCCCTGAGCACCAGGATCAGCCCAGCTCGGGCACCAGGGATGGGTGAAGTTTTTAGCAGCCACAGCAGCTGCCTGTGCAGCGTGCTCGAAGTGCTGCAAATGAGCAGCGCTCTGGTCGGCAGCCACCCTCATGAATATTTGAGCTTGGAGAATTAACATTTGTCAAGAAACATTTATGGAGGCAGCGTGGATGTCTCCTCCTCAGGCACCTCAGGCTCATTGCTGCTGTGGTGTGGTGCTGGGAGCCAGGGCAAAGCCCAGGCAGAGCCATCCAGAGCCCAAGCCCTTCCCATGCAGCTTCGTGGTGGAGCAGGACAGCAGAGCCACCATCTCCCCCCCTGGGATGCCTGGTGCCAAGGCAACCAGCCCGCCATGTGAGATAGACAAATGGTTGTGGGGTTTTTTGTTGGTTTGGGTTTTTTTTATTATTTTTTTTTTTTCCTTCCCCTCCTGGTTCTTGGCAGAAAGTAAAATGTCCCTTTTGTTTGGTTTCCTCCTCCCCCTGACCCATCGCCTTTCTCTAAAGGTTGTGTTCCAGATTTCATCAACCCACGTTGTGTAATAGCCCTGGAGAATGGCGTGGGCATTGGCTGTGTCCCACCCAGGCTGTGGCAGACCCACTCCTCAGGAGCTTGACCACGGGTTACCTGGGTTGAAAAGATCTTGTGTACAATTGCTGAGCAAAGCTCTGTTGTATTTTGGATCGAGTTGATGCAGTGCACATGTGTTAGAAACAATGGGGAGAGTATTTGGAGAAAACCTGGAAAATTTTGAATCTAAACAATCCTGTATTTTTACCTCAGCCTGCAGGACAGAACAGAAATGAGGGACTCCTGCAGATAAACCCTGTTGGCTTACAGCATCAGCCCCTGTGCCTTGGAGTTCATCATCCACAGAGCATCCAGCACTGTGCTTCCTCTGTGCTGCCCCAGCACCTGTATCATCTCCATTGATGCCTCACTTGGGATTTCTTCCTTTGGGCTTGTAAGAGGTCCTCCTTCTTTCTTTCCCTCCTTTCCTCTGCCCAAGGCTGGGGATGCTGCAGTTGCTGGGCTCTGCATCCTAAGGGCATCCATCCGAAGGTCCTTGCCTGTCCAGAGGCTGCTGGGGCTATGGATATGGAGAACATGGTGTGACTCTGTCCTGTGCACCCAGGAAGGGAGAGGAGGAGGAGGAGGAGGAGGAGGAGAGAGTACTATGGGCTTTGTGTAGTATGGAGGGGGATGCTGCGAGCACGTGTGTGTGTAAATACAGATCTGTCATACCAGAGGGAAACAGCAACACAATTGTTTCTTGGCTTGGGTTCCTCTGCTGATACTGACAGCATGGAGAGCTATAGCTGCTCACACAGGGTGGGTGCTGCCTTCCCTGTACCAGCACCCAGTGGGGGCCGTGGCTGCTGGCACCGAGGAGAGCTGCAGCTTGTGATGGTGCCAGTAGTGATGTTCTCTGTGGGGCACCCTGCCGTGCTCTCACTCCTCCCCCCAGTTAAAAAACACACCCGTGTGCTGCAATCCCATGGACAGCAGCATGGGAAATGGCAAAGGCAGGGCCAGCATCTGGGGACGGGGCTGTCCCCAAGGCAGGGACTGGCAGATGGCAGCAGCTGGAGCCAGAGCTGAGCCTGAGTGTCTGCTCCTGCCTCACCTGGATGTGAAGCCTCCCCCTGGCCTTGGGGTCTGTATCAAAGCCTCTGCTCTTCAAAGGGCTGGTTGAAGTCCCAGCCTTGTCATTGTTTTGGTGTCTTTGCCATGTCACCCCTCCCTGCTTTTGCATTTATTCCTTTTCAGTTGCTGGAGCCACCCAGTCCTCGCCTGGCCTGGGGACCAGCTCTACTCATCCATCCCCAGGGATTCCCAGCCCTGAGAGACCCCCAGCACAGGAATGGGTGCTAAGAGGTGGGGAGGGGGTCTGTGTGTCCCTGTCTCCCACACTTTCTCCCTCTCACTTTGGCAACTGAGGACTGTCCCTCTTCTCCTGGTTTCTTGCAAGATCAGCTGTGTTGCCATGGCCAGCTCCTCCACCAGGGATCCCTGGCAGATTTGGAGGTGTTCCTTGGGGTGCAGTGCTGCCCCAGCCCTGTCCTTTTCCTCCGTGGGGTTTGTGTCTGGGTGCAGGCATGTCCACCTGGCACAGTTTGCATTTCACTTTTGCTTCAAGGGAGGGAAATAAACGGTGCAAAGGGATTTGTGTCCCGAGCGAGGTTGGCTCCTGGTCCCTCAGGTTTCCTCTGCTGCTGAGGGTTGTAGGGGTGCAGGGGGGCTGCTGTGGGGTGGGGGGTTTGTCCCCCGTGCGTGTCCTGTCCCTGGTGGCAGGTACAAAGAGGGGACACAGTCCCAGCTTTGCTGGCAGCCCCTCTCCAGGTGTCCTGGCTCGGTGTGGATGTCCTCTGTGTCAGGCTGCATGAGATGCCAGCACTCAGCCTGGCGAGGAGGGGTGCAGGGAAAAACCACTTCAGAGGCCCAGCCCCGTGGTGTGGGGGCCCCAAAACCGGCTCCTCTGCTCCGGGTGAGCTTGGGATGGGGCTGGGTGTGAGCAGTGGGGGAAACCGCCCTGAACGCTGCCGTGGGGTAAAGAGGGAGGAGAGCAGGCGGGTTGTGCAGGGAGCTGTCTGCTCTCCTCCTCTGCCAGCTCCCTGCAGGGAGTCGGGGGGTGCCTGTGACAAGAGGGATAGAGTGGCTCAAGGTCCCCGTGAGGGGCTGGGGCTTCCTTCTGGAGCCTTTTTTCTCCCCTGTCCTGATTTTATTCCCTGGTGGAAAAATGCTGTGGGTGGGGAAGGAGATTGGACATGAACCTCGCAGTCCTGGCGGCCTTGGCTCTGCTGAAGGCCAGTGAAACAAAAAAGTTTCTAAGACTCCACTTGGAGCAGGAGAAAGTTTTTCCGTTGGGTTTTTATAGCTCCCGGAAAGCAAAGTTTTATTTTTGTTGTCCAAGACAAAAAAAATCCTCTTGGGAGCCAACTACCCGTGGCGGTGCGGGGCGGGTGGCTGCAGGGGCCGTGCCACAGGTCTGGGCTTGGTTTTGCTTTCCTTCCCTCCATCCTGTGAGCTCTGTGGATGCTGCTGATGGTTTCCACGAAGGAAAAAAGGAGGTTTTGGTGTTCCTGGTGTATGACCAATCCCATTTGTGTGCCCATGCTGGGCACTGATGCTGCAGCACCCGTGATGTCTCCCTGCCACCTGAATCCTGGCTGTTGTAGGATGCTCCTGCCTGGTGACACAGCTGCAGGGAAAGCCCTTTTCTTGGGAAAGGGGGCTATTTCCCATAGCCTGCAGATGGATAAGCCAGGGGCCTCAGAGAGGGCTGATCTGAATTTCCTGGGGTCGTAGGGTAGGGCCATTGAGCTCTTTGCAGTTGCTTTTCCTTTGCATGGCACAGGCTGCTTTTGGAGGGGTGTTACTGGCAGGGAGCTGGTTTCCATGGTAAAAAACTTAACAGCATTTGCCAAAATATCTGTCCCCCTGTTAGCCCAGCCATCTGGAGGGCACAAGGAGGCTTTGGCAGGGTGAGGAGGTGGCCACGGGCTGCTTTGGGTGTTTTTTCATTGCTGTTGGCAGCTCAGAATAGTCCCTCCACCCAATCATTTATTCCCTGGCTGTGGGGTCATACTGGGGTGCAGGGGGACCCCCTAGTTCCTGAGCTTGGTGGGGCACAGGCAGGCTGGAGGTGGGGCAGACATTGCTGCTCAGGGAGGGGATGCTGTGGGTTCCTCAGGAATGGTTGTAATTGGATGAGCTGGTGCCACTTTAGACAGACTTGTCAGCTCTTGTCAGTGCTGACACCCCTCTGGGTCCCCATGTGTCCCCTGAGGCCAGAGGGGCCACTGCTGGTCCCACTTGGCTGTGTCTGCTTGGAGCAGGAGGGCTGGGGCACTGTTTGCAAAGTGTGTCAGACAAACAAAGTCCCTTCCATGCTGTGGTCCCTCCCTGGCAAACTCCATCTTTTGTAACTTTAAAGAGAAACACTTGGCATGTCTGTCTGTCTGTCTGTAGTGCCTGAGCCATCCCGTGCCAGGGGCCTTGGGACCTGGCTGCTCTGCCACCTCAAGTCACCAGGTTCAGCACAGGAGAAGCTTCTTGCTGGCAGCAGTGGACTGGGCTGGGCTGAACTGGGCTGGTGGGAGTTGTGCCTGCTGGTCTGTGTCCCCAGATGTGCAGCACATGGCTTTGCTGTGTGCCAGCAGTGTGCCAGCAGGGTACTTGTGGGCAGAGCACTTTGGTGTGTAGGGTGTCCTGGTGTCCAACCAGAGAGGTTTTAGGACTCAACCTCTGCACTCATCTGCTCTTCTTTCCTTACACATGACTCATTTCTCCTTCCCCCCACAGCCAACGACCCTCCCACAGGGCACCATCAACATGAACCAGTGCACAGATGTGGTGGACGGGGAGAGCAGGACAGGGCAGAAATTCTCCTTGTGCATCCTGACCCCAGAGAAGGAGCACTTCATCCGGGCTGAGAACAAGGAGATCATCAGTGGGTGAGTACAATCCAGGGCCAAGCTGCCATGGGGCTCTTCCTTAAGCCAGGAGGAAGAGGAGGGTGTGTAGCACCTTGTCCAAAGCTGGGTGCTGTGGCAGTGTGTACCCAGGCTGATTCCTGGGTGACAATCATAGCCTGCTGCAGGGACAGTCCTAGGGGCTGGGCACAGCTGCTGCCTCACAGTCAGCTCTGGTTTCTCCACCATTTCTGCAGGAATGGGGTTTGTTTCCCCTTCCTTGCTCTCCTACCTGGCAGACCCCTGCCATTGCCTGGTGCTCTGCAGCAGAGCCAGGGCCTGAGCTCCCCTGAGCCATCAGATTTATGGTGTGAGTGTGAGCACTGACTTCAGCAGAGACCTCTGTGGCAGTGGATGATTTAAATCCTTCCTCTGCACTCAGCCAGGCTGGGCTGGAGCCGGAGGCTTCCCAACATGGGGAACACCTTTCAGAGCCAGTGCTCAAGGAAGCTCAGCATCTGCTGGAAGCCTTGGCCAGGCTCCAGAATTGAAATGCTCTTGAGTCACTCATTACTTATGAAGGCTACTGTTTTCAGGTCAATTTTGTTGTCTGCCATTGGGCAATATCCTGCTCCCTGCTTCAGAACAACATTCCCAGTAGCATTTGCCCCTGGGAGCAAGCTGAGTGGGATGCTACGAGGGTGTTATTTGATGCCAAGGTGCTCCTGGGCCAGCTGTGGCACCTTCAGGCCCATCAGAAAGCAGCTATTTGCTGGTCAGGGGAAGAAGCTTGGCTACAGGGTGATGAAGATGGGGCTGGAGCTGATGGGTGCTGGTGTGACTCCATGGTGCTTTTAGAAGAGCATCTGTATTGTAGATTTTCTGACTCCAGGTGCTGGGTGGTGACCTAGAAACATCCTCATCACTCATGTACCACCTCAGGTTGAACCCAGGACTGGTGAGGCTGCAGAGCCATGGGAGAGCCAAACCACCAGCACACAGCAGGTCACCACCCAGGTGGATGCCTGGAGCTCAAGCACTTCCTCCCAAAATTCACTGATATTTGAAACTAGAGCAGAGGGTTGAAGGGATGAAGCAGTTGTGCTTTCCCTCTCTTCCCAAGGCATGGTGTTTCCTGCTTGCCCAAGCCCTGCCAGCAGCAGAGTCAGTGGTGGTTTCCATTTCCAAGCATTTCTTCAGTGTTGACACCCCCTGTATTGGTAAATAGTAGTTGAAATAGGTATTTTTCCACCAAGAGCTTGGCAGTTTGGTCAAATCATGCTTTAGAACTTCCTTGCTCTACTAAGACATGAGTGTGGGTTATTGCCCCTCCATCCACCCCCTCAAGCTGCCAAACCTGTCCCTTGGGATGCAGAGATGTGGAGAATCATGGCACAGGGGAGCTGATTCCCCTCCTCCAACCAAGGCAGGATTAATGGCTGTGCCCCAAAACATGGCCAACCCCTGTGCCCTGCTCTCCTCTCTCTCTCCCCACACTTGAGTTGGAAGCTTTGCCTTTTGTTGCCAGTCCTGCCTGCCACACGGGAGGGAGAGGCATTGCAGAGCAAGGTGGGGCTGATTTATTGTTCGTTGGCCTGGTGCTGGATTTTGAAGCAGTGCATTTGCTCCTGACTGCTCGCATTAATCATCCCCAAGCAGCCCTGCTCTGGGTTCGAGCCAGGCGGGTTTCATTTGCAGTTGCAGCACGACAGGAAGATTTCCCCAGCTGGGGGAGAATTTGTTGTACGTTTGTTGCATGCTTCTGGCATTTATTACTTAACCAAAACCCACTTGATGTGGTCATCTCAAAACCCTTGACAGCAGCAGCGTGCGAAGTGGGGGGAAGAGGAGAGGGGAGCAGGGACATCTGAAGCGGGAACGTTTTCCCAGCAGTCCACGGATCCCTGGGGATTTCACAGAGATGCATGGACAGGCCATCAGGCCACCCTGGGAGGGCACAGGAGGGTCCCCTAAACAAGTGCCTTGTGCAGGGGCTGGACTTCTCAGTGCCAAGTTCATACTGCTCTTTTGTGGACAAAAGTGCTTTGTGTGCAGCATGCGGGTGTTGGCATCACTGAAGGGGGAAGGTCCAGCTGGAGGCTCTGTCCCTCTCAGCTGTCTTTCAGGATTCTTGAATCCCTTGGCCGTGGCCTCGCTGTTCCTGCAAGTGGGAGCTGAGCCAAAGCACACGGGGGTCATCTGTCCTCCCCTCCTATCACACATCATTTTTCCCCCAGGAGCTGGTTGGGATGATTTCTGGGGACTACTTACTAGGTTGACCCTGACTAGGTTGGAGAACCTGAGCTCCTCCGTGTGCTCCATCCTGGGGTTGTGCTTATGGGCAAGTTGAAACCTGGAAGGCTGGAGTTAATGGTTAAATGCTTTGAGGGGAACAGCTTTGGGGCCTGTGGGAAGCTGTGTTACATCCCAGGGTGGGATGTGAACATTGCTTGTGTCCCTGTGAGCTGCCCTTTGGCACAGACCTCAGCTTTTGCTTTCTCTCTTTGCAGGTGGTTGGAGATGCTGATAGTCTATCCGAGGACAAACAAGCAGAATCAGAAAAAGAAGAGGAAGGTGGAACCCCCAACCCCCCAGGTAACCCCAGGGGCAGACACACTGTCACCCAGTCCTTTGCCTCCATCTTGGGGCCACGACATTCCTCTGTTCCCGATGAAGATTCCCCCAAACCAGCTGCAGGGTCACGCCAGGGCTGCAGGGCAGTGGGAATTAATTCCCAGTCATCACTTCCCAGGGTCACATGCTGCTGCTGCTGCTTTAGGGCCACATTTCACCCCCCAAGTGCTGTCTTGTGGCACCACACTGTCCCAGGAGCTGCTGCAGAGCCGTGTGGTCCCTGTGAGAGACCAGGGAGAGGTGCTGGCCCTTCACAGGCCATTTCGGCAGAAACAAGATGAAATTCCATCAGGCTCCAGTTACCCCCTTTGAGATGACCCCAGAGATAATGGGAACGAAAGGAAAATACTAAAGGCCAGGGCCAGACTGGGAGCTCTGGGGGCCGGAGCTGGGCTCTCCAGGGACCCGGCGGTGGCTTCGTGCTCACTTTGACTATAAATGGTAAAAAGCAGGGATGGCCGTGACTCACTCGTTCCTGCCGGGCTCCCACGTGGCCAGAGTGGGGGAAAATCCCACAGATGGGGAACGTGACCCCGAGGCCACTCTCGTCCCTCGCTGGGGCTGAGAACAGCCGTGTCCCTGTGGCTGTGTGACCTCTGGTCACTCGTCCCACCACTGCAGGGGACGGGCTGGGAGGGCTCCTCCATCCGAGTCAGCCTGTGGCATCAGGGGACTGAAAACAATATCGGGGCTCCCCTGAGCCCCAGTTTTCAGGTCTTCTTCAATGAAGTCCCCAGGAGGTTCCTAGAGCAAACTGGGTTTTGTATGGTGCTTGTTTGAGTCAAGCTTCCACCACACCACTGCTTAAAAAGGGTCTGGGCAATGGGAGAAAAAAACATTCAGGGGAAAATGGTGCTTTTTTTGGGCACCCAGCCACCCCCTGCCAAAGGCTGGGGCTGTTACAGCCCCTTGAGTGCTGGCTCTGGTGATGCTCCAAGGAAGATGCCTTCTCCCTCCATGGCCAAAAGCTGACATGTTACGAGTTGCCTGTCCTCAGGTCCCAGAGAAGGGTGGGGTGCCACATTCAGGGCACCCCAGCAAGCTGTTGAAACAGGGCAGGGATGCTTATCCCATCCCTGGCACAACACTAAATCCAAGCTGGGTTCAAGAGGGGGACGGGGCAGAGAGGAGAAAGAGGCACAGAGCCAGAAAAACATCACTCTGGGTTACATTTCATCACCATGGCAACTTCTTGGAAACCTTACAGGATCCAAGCTCCTGAGCACCAAATAAGGGAAGTGGCTGCAGGAGGGATGCTGGCTCCCTGCAGGACGGGCTCCCCAGGTGCTTGGGGATGGGGTGAGCATGGAGCCTGGTGGCACTTTTCAACCCCTTGTTTAGGGGCCGACCACCCTGCTTGCTACCTTCCTTCCATCCTCTCCATCACTCCCATCCCCATGGCAACAGAAAAAGACTCAAATTCACTTTTACAAAACCAACCTCCATGTGGGACCTGCTGCCAGGCAGATGCTGTGGAGCACTCAATAACAACCTGCATAGGCAGAAACAGCACCTTGCCTCTGTCTTCCAAATCGTGTGAATGCAGGCAGCTGATCCAGGGAAGGAAAGAGGATGCTGGGGAGAAAATCAGCACCAAATCCTCCTCTGTGAAATGGCTTCTCCTGAAGTTGGCTGCTGTTCAGCTTGCTCTCTGTGTGCCAGTGGAGAAAGCCTGGTTTGTTTCTAAAGAAGCCACCCCCTAATCCAGAAGCAGATCATGTCTAAGAGCCACTTGGGAAGGGATGGTCACCTTTGTGATTTTAAAAAGAAAAAAAATAATTGATTTTTCTGCTTTTTCTCATTGCTGTGTAGTTTTTCCTTGCCTGTGCTACAGCAGAGCTCAGCTGCAGCCAAGTTTTGTATGGTTCTGGGGCATCAGGGCTGTTTTCAGCTTCCCCCATCATCTTGTATCTTCCCCATGCAGGAGCAACACAGGCAAAAAATGGGAATACTGGTCCAGCTGCAGATTTTTGGATGTGAGTTGTTAGGTGTAATCCTTAGAGGTGTTTTTGCCACTGCCTTGCAAGCAAGTCGTGGGGTAAGAAAGGCAAGTTTCTCTTGCAGCTTTTGCTGGGCTCCAGCAGGCAGGGCTGCTCTCCATCCCTGGGAAATTGAGACCAGATTTGGGGCTGAAATCTGGGATTTGAGGCACTGCCCTCTGTTGCAGGATGGGTTTGCAGAGGGGTGCGGCAGGCTCGGGTGAGCAGAGCATGCCCAGACATACATAATGCAACTGGAAGCAGATTTTGCTGATTTTGGTGCTTGCTCCTTTTTGGATCTGTTTATAACACTGAGTAGGAAAGAGTTAATTTCTCTGGTTGCTTATAGACTGTTTTTTGGCCCTCATCCCTCTGTCTAATTAAATACATATCTACAAATAATTATATGGGGGTGTGTGTAAGGAATTATATAAAAATATATATCTTGAGCTGGCAGTTCACTTCGGGCTTCTGGATCAGTGAATGTGAGAGTGGTTTGAGGTGGGAAGGGCCTTTGGAAGTTGGCTGCTCCCACCCCCTGCTCAAGCAGCATCCCCTTGAGCAGGATGCTTGTGAACTCTGAATCGTTTACCTACAACACTGCATTCCTTTACAGTGAAATTTCCAAGGGGACTTTTTGTTTTTGTTTAAATTGAGGTCATTTGCTGCTTGTGCTCAGAGCCAGGACCTTCTTCCTGGGAGACCTCCCCCAGTAGAGATCCCTCCTGAGAATGCCAATTTTCCAGGTGCAGGGCCAGAAACCCACGGGTGGCTCTGCTGACATGGGACGGGGGACAGAGGGGATGCTCTTTGCAGCCCCTATCCCCAGCCTGTGACTGCTGCTTTGGGTGCTCCTGGATTCTCCCAGCCCTGTGGAAAGGGAAGAAGCAGCTGGGAAATTTCCCACAATCCAGGGACTTTGGAGGGGAGGTTAATTGTCACTGATTTATTGGTGGCCTTAAGGAAAATAATCTCCTAATGTTGAAGTTTTAATACGACAACAGCAAAACATCTGGTAGTGAACAAAACCAAACCCTAAAGGAGTTTTGAAAGCTGCTGCTTCTTCTGGGGCATGAGCTGAACCTGGGCTGCCTGGGCTGGGACCACCAAAATGGCATCATCATCCAATGGACTCTAGAGCCCTTGTTAGCTAAAGAAA
This sequence comes from Florisuga fusca, assembly GCA_038090715.1. NCBI lineage: Eukaryota > Metazoa > Chordata > Aves > Apodiformes > Trochilidae > Florisuga > Florisuga fusca. The sequence continues at coordinate 2,761,304 of JAAWXA010000035.1, read as the reverse complement.
CATTTCAGATCGTGGGTAAAAGTCAAGGCAGTTGTTGTATTTTCTCTAAAAGAGAGCCTGTTAGCACCCAGAAGGAGTGCAGCTCTGGATGGGGTTTATTTTTTTCATCATAGCAAACCAGCTGTGACAAACAACGTGTCTGATGGTGGCAGGGAATTCATTTTCTCCTGAATCCTCCTGTCCTTTACCTTGTTTTTTTTTTTTTTTTTTTTTTTTATATTTTTGGTTTGGTTTGGTTTTTTTTTCTCTTGACATTAGTTTGTAACACTGGGAAAAATCAGTCCTGGCAAATTGGACTCAGGAGAGAAGCTGGGTCTTGGCTTGTATTTCAGAAAGGCAGTGGCTGCTCACAAACCAACCCACAGAGGGATCAAGGATGCACAGATGGACCTGGGACATGTAGAAGGACCAGGGGACATGCAGAGGGAACAGGAGGTGCTGTGTTTATTTGCATCAGTTCCAGAGGATGCAATGTCAGGACCCAACAGAACTTTTTCTCTGGAAGAAATGAGATCTAGAGATGAGCTTTTCACTGTTGGTGGCCACAGTGTCCTGTGTGCTGCAGCAGGAGGGGCAGTTCCTATCTAAAACCAAAGTCTAGTGAGTTCCTTCACTGCCAAAGTTCTCCTTCTCCAGCTTGCCTGTGCTCTGGATCTTTTCCTAGCTGGATGTGTGGGAACATGCAACTGGTTTGAGGATCCTTCCTGGGGAGGGAGAGTGAGGGATGTTTCCTATCTGACTGCAAGAGCAGCATCATACCTTTGGCTAAGGAAGTCTTGAACCATTACCCCACCAGTCTGCCCTGAGGAAGGGTTTCCACCTGCAACCTTGTCTCCTTGGGAACGTGGTGATGGCACATGGCTGAGCACCCAAGCTGTGCAGAACCCACACTTCCAGGAATGGTACCACATGGACCTAGGGTGTGGAGCTGGAGCTAAACCCCTCTAACCCTCCTCTCTCCCCTGTTCTCTTTAGGAACCTGGTCCTGCTAAGATGGCTGTGACCAGCAGCAACATCCCCAGTGCAGAGAAGGTGCCTGCCACCAAGTCCACACTTTGGCAGGAAGAAATGAGGGGCAAAGACCAAGTGGATGGAGGCAGTGGCATCAGCTCGACTCAGAGCCCGGTGCAAGGCCAGGCTGGGGCTGCCAGCTCCCTGAAGGATCCTGTACTGGACAGCAAAGAAGGTGAGGGATGGGGTGCCAGCACTGATCTGATACTGCAATGACCTGGTTCAGGTAGCTGAGCCAGAAAAAAAAACATTCTACAGGGGAAAGTTTTTCATGGGTTTGGTTCCTGGAGCATCCCAGTGTGGAGGGGGAGGGGGTGGCAGCCTCTGTCCCTGCCCTGTTGTCCAGGGACCCAAGTGAGACCTTACGGGCTGGAGTTAGGGCAAAAAGTTTGCATCACGTGCTGGAAGACCACACAGCATGGGGCCCAGTCCTGGCCCAGGTGAATGTCTGGGCTCACAGGCAGGGGTTCCCTCGTGCTGGGGGAAAAACGAGGGGGAAAATGACTTTTCTATCCCCTCCACATCCCCTTTGCAGGCACTCTGAGGGTGTGGGGCCACCCTGCACTCAGCCTGGGTGTTGAGACTGCCAAGCCCTGATCACTGCTTCCTCCTGCAGCCCCTGTATCAGGGCCTTGTTTACCTTTGGTCTCCCTGATGAGTCCCTGGGAGGCACCAGGACTGTGGCATTATTCTCCCTGGAGCAATAGGGGCTGGGGACTTTTCCTGCTGGGCCGGGGAGAGATCCCATGTGCTGCAGCCATTTCCTTTACTGCCCAGTTGGATGGGGAATGCTTTCTGCCTCCTTCTCACTACCAGGAGTGAGGTGTCCATCATCTTGTGCCTGCAAAGCTGTGGTCCACACCTGGTGAGGAAGGGCAGGAATGGAATTGGATGCAGAATGGTGACTGCAGCCAACCATTTCTTGGTTTGAAGGTTTAGGTCTCTCGGTGGTGTGAGACCAGCCCAAGGGGGTTGGACTGGAGTCCCCAGCTCCCTGCCCATGGTCCCACCATCTCCATGGACGTGATGGGTGGTCAGAGTGGAAAAGCCAGGGGTGCAAGAGATGACACAGCATGGGGCTGAGGCCCAGACAAACTCTGTTCCTGTTTTCTTCTTCTTTCCTGGATGGAATCAGGGTGTTTTTCATTAAAAGAAGAACTTGCACTCGAAACCAAACGTGGTGACTTTTCTGTCCTTTAGATGAGAGCTCCATGAGCGGAGACCGGATAGACTGTGGGCGGAAGACTCGGGTCGAGAGTGGGTACTTTTCCTTGGAGAAGACCAAGCAAGACTCGAAGCTGGAAGAACAGCAGCTGCCACCCCCACCCAGCCCACCNCCCAGCACCCCGAACAACAGGTACAGTTATCCCAAATCGCCCTCGCAGGAGCATGCCCAGCCCTTTCCTTCCCCAGGTACCCGATCAGGCGACCGAATGATTCACAGCTTCTCTCTGAACTCCTTGGACTCGAAGAGCAGTTGCTCCATGCACAAGGACTCCAGCAGCAGAGATGTAGGAAAGGGAGCTGAAAAATCGGGGCGTCCCCTTTCTTTTAAAGCCAGCCGGCAGTACACCACCCTGGCCGACGTTCCCAAGGCCATTAGGATCAGTAACCGTGAGGCCTTCCAGGTGGAGAGGAAGCGGCTAGAGCGGAAATCCCGGGCCCGTAGCCCTGGGAGAGAAGAAGTGGCCCGGCTCTTTGGCAATGAGAGAAGGTAAGGGATGAGTGGCTCATCTCCTCCTTGCATGCTCGAAGCAGCAGCGAGTCCCTGCCCCAGCCCTGGATGGAGCAGGCGGCGTTTGTTGGGTGAAACCCCTTCGTGTGACACTGCTCCTGGATTGAGGGATGCCCAAGCACTCCAGCCAGGCAACGGGATGTCCTTAGTAGTGCCAGCGGGCAGGTGCCACCCTGCCTGGCTGTTCTGGGGACAGCCAGCTGGGGTGGGTGATGTTTGGTGGTCGTATTGGCGAGCAAGGCCACCGTCCCCACCCCGCGTGGCACAGGCTGGCAGCTGGCACCATTAATTAGGTTTGCTGTCTCAACGGTGTGAGATCCATCCGGGTGCGTTACGCAACTGCCTAATGAGCTGAGAGAGGTTTCAAAATGTCAGGGCATTAATCTGGGAGAGGAGAGGCGGGTGCAGCGCCGAGGCAAGGCTGAAAAACAGCTTCAGTGTGGAGGAGGACGGGAAGGGCGTCCGCCCCGGCGTGCTGGGTGCTCGCCGGGCGAGGCAAAGGATGGGCTCAACTTGCCCTGGGAGAGAGACATTTGTGCTGGGAGGGCAGCAGAGCAAACCAGGAGACGAGCCCCGGGCAAGAGGGCCGCCTGCCAGTCTGATTTTCTTGCCTTGGTTTTCCTCCAGGCATGTTCTCTCTCGCACGGTTTCAGCAGGTGCTTCTTCTCTCTTCCTTCCCGGCCCCTAAAGGACTGTTTTCCAGCCTGGCTTCCTCACACTGAGAGCTGGGCTGGGGAGGGTGGCACAGATTTGTGCCTGTGCCACCACTTGGCAGGAGGATGCCAAACCCAGCCCTGCCTCGGCAGCATGCACAGCGAGTGCCAGGCTCTGGGGATGAAGGAGAAGAACATGGGTTTGGCTTTCTGTGCCTCAGGAGCTGGGTGGGAAGAGAAGGATGCCACGCAGGTCCCCTCAGCCTGGGGACAAGGCTGGTGGCTGCTGGTTTGCAGGCTGAGCTGCTGTGTGTTGGCCCACGTATGGGTTAGATTGGGTTCCCAGTGTGGGTTTTCTTGCACGGGGTGCCAGCACCTTCTCCATGTGAGAGGACAGCATGTTCCTCCAGTGCTGACCATCCTTTCCTCCAGCCCCAGGGCTATCGTGCAGCACCTTGGGACTGCACTGAGCTGGGATGTGCCAGGATAGGGCGGAGAAGCAGATTTACAGCCAGATAACAGGGCCTGGGAGAGGATGCTGCTGCCAGAGATTGTCCCTTTTTAATGTCAGCCCCACTCCTTGCCTGCTGACAGGTGCCTTTTTCCAGGGAAAAACAGTTTTTCCCAGCCCAGCTGTGCTTCTGGGGCTGCTAGCAGGTTTTTATTGCTTTATCAGTACTGGCACAAATTCTCCCTTGTCAGCAGGGCCTTTATCAGAGCAGGATGGGTGCAGGGAGGGCAGCGGGTGCTGCAGCAGGCACAGAGCTCTTGCTGCATGCAGGGCTGACCCCAGTGCAGTGTTTGGGAGGGGGGTGATGGCAGAGGGCAAGGGGTCCCCACCTGATCAGTAAATCAGTGTGGCCTGAGCAGGGGCAGCTCGCGCTTTAGGGAGGCAGTCTTTAGGGACAGGCATGGCAAGGCACAGAGAGGCAGTCCAGCATCACCCCAGAGAATTTAACATTCACCAGCACCCTGCTCAACTTGGCTGCTTTTTAAATTTTAGTTTACCTAGTCCTAGTCCACTCTTGTTTTTCTCCTCCAAGCTTAGGCTGTGCTGTTGGAGGTTGAGCAAATACCAGAACTCATTTCCATGCTGTGGGGTCAGCTTTTTCCCTTGGGTTTAACACTGTTTCTAATAATCTTTCTCAGTAACCCACTAACATCTTTGGGAACACTTGCCTGAAACTGCTTGCCTACATGCCATCCCCACAGGTTCCAGCCTGGCATGGTTCAGATCAGCCTTCCATCTCAGTGCAGCCAGACCAGCTTGCTCAGATTCTGTTGGTATTTTCAGCTCTTCCTCCTGTTTTCCATATACCCGCCATAAATAAGTGTGAATGTCAGGGCTAGGGATGGAAAAAAAAATTGTTTTAGCTACCCAGTGCTGCTTCTTGAGTGACACACCTGTGGATTTAGCTCCAGATGAAGCTATTTTTCAGGCTTCTTGTTGTTTCCTTATACTAAGAGAGATTACATGACTTATGCCCAGGACTGTGAAGGAAATTTTCCGTAATGACCATTCATACCTGACACTGACTCCACACCCCATGCAGGTGTCTGAGCTCACAGCTGCTCAGAAACATGAATCAGAAAGCAGGGATAATCTCCATGATTTTGGCACCGGAGTGGAGGAGTGCGAGTTCCCTCTGCTGGCATGTGGCAGGACAGGGCTGCCAGCACCACACAATGAGGCTCCACCAGGTCTGTGTCCAGAGAGGTTGAGCTGTGGCTCTGATCTCCTATCTCAGACCCATCCCAGAGGCAAAAAAGCAGGAGTGGCTCTTTGGGAATAACATGGAAAAATCTTGAACCTTGTTTTGAACACAGAATCACAGAGGAGTGGGCTGCAGGGACAACCTTGGAGGCTGCTCCCCATATCCCAGTGGAGCTCTGCAGCTGCAGGGATAAATCCTGACATCTCAGGAAGGTGTCAGCACTTTTGGGAAGGAGACAACCTTGGTGGGGAGTCCTTGGGGTGCAGAGACCGGGAGCCCCTTTGTCCAGCTGCAGGCATACCCACCTCCAGCAGCTCCCTGGGGAACGTTGGGATTTCTGATTGAAAACCTTTTGCCTTTTCTTGCCCAATTGCAGGGATGCAGCCTCTAAAACCACAGCTCTCCTGCTTGACCCCATGTTCTGCTCACACTGGCAAGAGTCCCTTGTGGTGTCTGCCGGATCTGCTGTACGAGCGTGGTCAGAGGGGGCTGAGGAGTGTTTCTATCCTCAATAAATAGCAAAGCTGCCTGAAATCACTTAAAAGACTTCTCTGTTTCAAATTCCTTCTCTGGAGCTTCTTGAGATGTAAGGCTCTGCTCTGAATGCTGCTTCTACCCATAGAGGAGCACCTGCTCCCTGCTCTCCCAAGTATAGGTTGTTGGTTTTTTTTTTCTTGTAAGACTATCCTCTTTGTTTTTGTGGGCCTTTTGGGGGAAATTCTTCCTTTTCCTAATACTGTCTGTCTTTCAGCTAAATAATTAATGAATCCAATAAACCCAAGCCCTTTCTTCCAATCAAAGAAAATTTAACCATAGCTCGTGCTGGTCTTGATAGCTTTTCTTCCCACCACACATACCCTCTACCTAACAGCTGAGATCTGCAGCTTGGGTTTAGTGGCCTGGAAAAGATTAACAGCCTGCATGGCCAAGGAGCTCCTTGGGATGAGCTTGGTAGTTGAGAAAGCACTAAATGGCACTGCAGCTTTTAAAATGCTTCTTCATGCCTATCTGCAGCCTGATTTTGCCAAGACAGAGCTGCTGCTTGGAGGGAGCAGCTCTCTCCTCAGCACGGTGGGGAGGAGAACCCTTCCCCTTCTCACCCCCCCAGGATCTTTAGCAATTACTTCTCTGAAATGTTGAGCTAATGAGAAAAAAAAAATTATTCTTTCCTGTAATCTGGATGATATTAACCCTTGGGGCTGTGATTTGGTTGCAGTGATTTATTTTTCTCCTCCCTTTTTCAATGACGAATGACTGGAATGGTTTTGATTTTGTTTTGTATGTAGATGCAGATATATGATTTCCTCTTCTGTTCATTCATTTTCCAGCCTTGTTTTCTTCCAGGTCTTGTTGCTCTCCACCTTCTCCTGCTGTGTTGCTGTGTGACGTGTCCGCCTTTACTTCGCCTGCTTCGCTACCATCTCATCTCAATCTCAAGCCGTAGAACAACCTGGTGGTGCAGCCCCTTTCATGAGAAATCAACTTTTGATTTTGTTTTATGTTTCTTTGGTTGGGTTGGTTGTTTGGTTTTGGTTTGGTTTTTTTTTTTTTTAATTTCTCCTGATTTGTTTTCCTTCAGGCCTTCACCTAATGGGTCACAGACAATGTTAATTCATGGACCTCTTACTCCATCCTAAACTGAGACTCAGAGAAGGCTGGGCCAGTGGAAAAAGGGTTAAAAAAATTGGAAGTCCAAAACAATCCCATGTCTGTTGGTGAAAAGAGGATGTGGATTTATTCTCCATGGGTTGGCTGAAGTGAATGGACATCTCATGAGCAGAACATCCCAGAGGGACTGGGAGCTCTGCATGAGCCTGGGATCTGCCTACTCCCACTCTGCAGACTGGGAGGCAGCCCGGGATGAACAGATGTCCCACAAAAACATTAGACACATTTGAATTTCCAAAGCAAAGTCTTCCCCACTGATTTTTGTCCCTTCCTCTTTGGTTATGGGCTTCAGTGCCTGGTCCTGGCAGCCTGGCTCTGAGCAGCAGTGGGGGGCCCTCAGCCCGCCAGGGGATGTGATGTGCTCAGAGTGTTTGTCTCATTTATGGAATTTGGTGCAAATGTTGGTTGAAAACTGAACATCTCATGTTTTTTTGAGTTCTTAACCTGCTGTTCCTTTCTGTGGGAAGTGTTAAAAATGTTTTTTTCTTTGGATAACCTGTTTCCCCTCATGTGGTTGCCATTGTGATTTTCATACACATTAAAGGCTCACACAGCGTGAGCAGCTCCGAGTTTTGATGCATCACACACAGATCTGAATTTTATGTCAAGAACCCACCCAGACTGAGCTTTTGGGGGAATTTGGAAATTGAGCTTTAAAACTCTCAGCTTGGAGCTCAGCTGATGTGTGTGTTGGTTACTGCTTCACCTTCCCAGGTTGTGATTAAGGACCTGATGTTGGTAATTCCCTAAACCCCCAGGCATTCAGACTTAGACACCAGCAAGTCCTTTGAAAATTCCAGTATTCCCTCTCCTCTGGTCAGTGAACAGCTTTTTATGCTGAAATACTGCTTTTAATTCACCTGCAAAGGATTAATTCTTAGGAACATCCCATTTGGGTTTGGTCTGAGGTTAGCTCCTGCTAACCATCCACATTTCTTCATAGTTCTCTGTCTTGGAGCTGTGTCCGCCATGGTGTGGTGGGCTACCAAGTTGTGCTCCCTGCTGGCCATAGGGGATTTGCAGGCCTGTTTGAAAGGGGGGGCAGAGCCCCAAGGTTTTGCAGGACGTGGTCCCCATCTCCTTCTGCCTCTTCAGCTGGCACAGCCTTCAATCAAGCCTCTGTTGTCTGGAGGCACCCATGGGTTCTTCTCGCTTGGTGCAACACTGTGGAGGTTTCCCACGTGGGGCTGAGTTTTCACAGGGTGTCTGTGGCAGTGCACACTCTGGGTGACCCTCAGGTATCTGTTACCTCTGCACCCAGCTTGGTCTGATGTGTCTCTGCTCTGTGCCCTGGGGAGGCCATCAGTAGCTGCAGTGCTAGAGAATGAAGACAAAGCTCAAGCCAAAGCTCAATAATCCCCAAAGGCTGTAGAATTCACAACTATAAAGTTATTGCTGGGTTTTCAGGGGTTTTCTAGATGTTTAAGCAGTTATTATTTGTGGAGTTGAGTAGTATGAGGTTGTTTCCCCCACTTTGACTGCAGGTAAAATGGTCCATGTCAGATTTGGGGTGTTTTGCCCTGGATTTGGGCACACTGGAGGTTCCAGAGAAACCAGGCCCGAAAGCCAGGTGTGCGTGAACACTGGGTCGAGCGATTCTGCAAACTTGGATTTGTGGGTTTATACAGCTTGACACAGTTGCTTGTTCTTGTGTTTTAACTGGCTCTGGTTTCCCCTTTCTCTCTGTTTTCCAGGCGATCCCAGGTAATTGAAAAATTTGAGGCATTAGATATTGAGAACGCGGAGCACATGGAAACGAACACGTCAGGCGGCGCTTCCCTTTCCAGCGAGACGCGGCAGGGCAGGAGTGAGAAGAGGGTTTTCCCTCGGAAACGGGTAAGCTGCTCAGCCCAGGTCTCGTGGTGGGATTTGGAGGATGGCATCTGGGATCCTGCAGCCTGGGCCTGAGGGTTTGCAGGGGGATCTGGAGTCATAGGCAGGCTCGTGCAGGAGCCAAACCGCTGTGTGTGCTCAGTCAAGGCAGGTTTGCTGCCTGCTGCTCTGCTTCCTTGGCCTGGCTGCAGATCAGAGGAGAAAATCAGGTTGTCTTTTCTCCTCCCTCCAAAAAAGAAAGAGAGAAACTTCAGATCTGGCATGGCAGGACAGATCAGGATGGGGTGAAGTAACAAAAGAAAGAGGCTGTCTTGAGAGACCCAGATACGCTTAGATATATTGGGAACAAATTAATGCCTGAGAGGACAAAGAAAATGTATTGCCAGTGAACTGACACTTGTTCTGAGCCTGACATGCCCCTTAAATATTTGGATTTTTATGCCACGAGCCAAGAGAGTGGGACCGGCTGTCCTAGTTCCTGCACTGATCTGGGCTAACACTGTTTACACAGGACTTCACTTGTGAAGGTGCAGCTGTGGGCTCCATCCTGGATGTGTCTGCATCTCCTCTGTCCCCACACCGCCGGGCAAAGTCACTGGACAGAAGGTCCACGGAGTCCTCTATGACGGTGAGCCAGCAGGGCTGTGTCCCTCTGCCTTGAGGCAGGATGTAAGAGGCTCTTCCCAGGCAGGTTTTGGTGAAAACTTTCCCTGTAGCCAGCACATAGGATCCACTTGGATTTGGAGCAGGTTTCAGTGACTTGGCTTCCCACTTGGTGTGTTTAAGGGAAGTTAACACATGGCCTAGTTTTTTAATGACACTTCTTGATGTTTATGCAGTTGCAAGTGGGTGTGAGTGGGATGAAGGCTGCAAGGAAAGGCTGAACCAGCTCTCCCTGGCTTTTCCTCCCTTTGCATATTTCAAATGCTCACCAGACCTGGAGGCAAACAGTACAAAACAAACACTAAATGCTCTCCTTTCACTCACCACCCTTCTGTAGGAACAAAATAAATACACTTGCTAATCTCTCAAAAAGATTACACAGCCACTGTAAATATGAGCTGCATTTTTCATGGATGGACAGCTTCTGTTGAAGGACTTTTCAGGAGAATGCAGTAGCTTAGCCTTTCTGTAGTAGCTTTTCCTGTAGGTTTGTGCAGCCACAAGAGTGATTTTTAAATCCTCGGTGGTAATAAAAAGGTGCAAAAAGTGTACATTATCTAGTGAAGGCAAGAAAATCATGCAGTTAGTGGGAAGAAAACCTTTTCCTTGCTTTAAAAATGCCTTTAGTGTGCCACTCCTGCTATAAAAGTAGCAATACAGTAAAACCTGCAGACCTGCTGGCTTGAGACTGTAATTGCGAGACTCTTCCCTTGCTGTGGGGTTTGCTGTGTCAGATCACATGAGGATAAAATTGAGGGAGAGTTCATCCCTTGTTAGGCTTGGTGAGTTACAGCAGAGCTGTGGCTTATGCTGCAAGGGTATCTCTTCCATCAGCTACTTCATCTATTTTTGATTTCTCATCTCTACACCGTTCAGTCGCAGCTGGCCCCAAACTTTTTGTGCTTCAGCAGATTTACAGCTCCAGGCAAAAGAAGAAGAAGCAGGCTGGTGGTGCTATTGTTCTCTGAGGGTGAATTAGGGCTGAGATGAGGGTGCCCAGCTCTCATAGTCTGTTTCAGAGATGGATGGAGTCATTGCAAATGTAATTTTCTCTATAGTTTGTTCAGGGTTTATCACTGCCTCGTCAGCAGGTCCTGAGGAGGGGGCTTGGTGGGTTTGTTGCCTGCAGCCACATCACAGCCAGGGCTGGACAGGCTGGCATCTGGCTGTTCCCTCCTCCAGTTCCCTAGGGATTCAGGAAGGGCAAGGGGGCATGTGTTTTTGTGGAGCAGGGCTGGGTTCCCACTGCTGTGGGAGCACTCAAATGTGGGGTGTGCCACCTCACAGCAAAGATTTGATTGAAATGGGCTTTCAGACCCCGGGTTTCCATTTCTCCCCTCACTGTAGCCTGTTTCAGATACTAGAGTTGTGTTTCACACACTGCTGTCCTTTCCTCCTCCACTCTGCAGCACGTGGAGCAGCTGGAGGAGCTCAGCCTCGAGGGAGCAAAAGCATTTCCACCACATCCTTTCCTGTGCACGGGCAGGGCTGGGAGGAAGGGCTGGCAGGAGTTATCCCACGCTGTCTCAGTTGCCTTTCTCAGAGCTTCAGCATCCCAGGGCACCCCACGTTGAAGGAAAGGGAAGGTGTTATTTGGGACAGTGCTGGGTTTCCCTCCATTTCCAGCCTTGGGAACTCAGTCTTATTTTGAACCCTGCAGCCTTGTATCAATAGCACACAGTTTATCCTTCATAATATATAATAGAGGGACAAAAGTCTTGCTAATCCCTTGCTTTTCCTTCCTCTGTAATGCTGGTGTAACAGAAATTGCAAGAGAAGTGCTAGGAAGAAAACAACCTGAATAAACCATACAGCAAGTCTGTTCCTCCTGGGAGCAAATGTTTATCCACCCTGCAGTGTAATGATCCAATTGAAGTGTTGCTGGTCTCTGTGACTGCTGCCCTGTGTTTTATCAACCTCTTCCCTCCCTTCTGATTGCCTCTCTCCTTTCTTGCAGCCTGACCTGCTGAACTTCAAGAAGGGCTGGTTGACAAAGCAGTACGAGGATGGGCAGGTGAGTCTGGAGGAAGCTCTGTCCTTCATGTTGGTCTTTGGTGCCACCAGCAGTCACAGTTTGTAGCAGACAACACTCATTCCAACCTCCCAGCTATGCAAACTGACAAAGCTCTGATGTCCTTGCAGGGTAGATCAGTCTTGAGCCATGCTCTGCCATGCCCAGATGTAGGCACTTGGGCAAGAGCAGCAACAGGGGGTTTGTACAACTCTGGAGCCCAGGCAGGAATGGTTTTGAGAGAGCCCTGTGCAAACAGTGTTTGTCTTGAAGTTGGAATAGCTGGTGCTTGGTCCTTTGGAGGTTTCAAAGCCCAGCAGATGGGTGTTGTGATGTGGGTTTCTGGGGAGCTCTGGGGCAGCTTGGATAGCAGTGCTGCTTTTGTGTTCCTGTTCTCAATTAGTTTCATCTCCCTTGCGACCCAGCAACCTCTTTGGCGTCAGTAATGAGGCTCAGATAAGGTCTCTTGAGCACCTTGGCAAGGCCAAGAAATAAATAAATGCCTCTGAGTTGGCACTGAGGGGAGCAGCTGCTGACACTTTCCTCCTGTCCGTCCCCAGAGGGATGCAGGACATGCTGCTCTATTGGAGCCTTGGAGACAGGTGCTGATGCTGAGGCAGTGTGGGTGCCCTGGATGCTGGCAGACCACCCCTTCCATGGATTCCTTTCCCTCCTGCTCAGCCTGTTGAGGGAATATGAGGGCAACTCACCCATGGCTGTCAGTGCCATGGCCTGGGCTCTGCTGCAGGTACCCACTGGTGTGCTGGGGCTGAGGGCACATCTCTAGGCAGATGGAGGAGGATTTGCCTGCTGGAGCAATGTTGTATTAGCTGAAAACTGCCTTGGGTACACTTGTGCCTCACTGGGAGCATGCAGAAGGAATAGTTGGATAGCACAAGGGCTAGGAATAGGCTCTGACTCAATTTCTAGTTACTGCAGATAAAACATGAATGTTTTACTGCCTTTTTCTCTTGAAAGAGTGGGTTCCCTTCAAGGCTTTACGTGCAGCCACTAAAAGCATTGTCTTGCCAGTGGAGCTAATGGAAAGGCTCTGACTGCAACCATGGCTCCTGCTGTGTTTCACCATCACACACAGGGCTGGTGCTGCTGAGGGTCCAGCACTCTGCCAGTGTGCTGGGAAAATCAGGGTCCTGGTGCTTCAAACCATCACAGTGTCCCTTGAGTTCATCCCTTCATCCCACCAGAGCCTCTCAGCAAAGCTGTGACAGGAGAGGCTGTGAGCTGCCTCCCCATGGGCATCTCTGCCGGGTGACCTGTGACAAGCTTCCCAGGCTCTGCTGGTGGAGAAGGGGCAGGATTGTAACTGCCCTGTCTTGGTTGTTTTCTAGTGGAAAAAGCATTGGTTTGTGCTGACTGACCAGAGCCTGAGATACTACAGGGATTCAGTGGCAGAGGAGGTAAGTGTCCTCCCTTGTGTCCTCCCCATCAGCGCTGGACCCGTTGCTCTGCACCCAGGGAGTCCCAGGTGCTCCCAGACTCACCCTGGGCAGGTTGCATTCCCATGGATTCCTTTGCATTCCCAGATGCTGAGGTCCTGGAGCATCGCTCTTCAGGGCTTTGTGCTTCTCAAACACCTTCTGTGTGCCTCCCTCTGAGCCCACCAAGCTTTGGGGTTGCAGAGCATTATGGTTTATTTGACCTCTTCCCTCTCCAGGCAGCTGACCTGGATGGAGAAATCGATTTATCCACCTGCTATGATGTTACTGAGTACCCAGTTCAGCGCAACTACGGCTTCCAGATCCACGTAAGGAAAATGTAGGGAGGAGGGAGAGTCCAGATGGGGGATGGCCAATGGGGCTTCTCATGCTGTGCAAGAGAAACATCTCCCCAAACACCTAAAAGACCCTCCAGCATCCCCCGCAGTACTCCAGAGGGCTATGGCTTTGGGTTTGAGAGCCGTTTGTTTTGTTGGTGGGGTTGGCAGGGTGGGAAATGGCTGGTGGGTACAATCAGCTGCTCTGAGCCCATCCTCCTCTTCCCCTAGACGAAGGAAGGGGAATTCACCCTCTCTGCCATGACATCGGGCATTCGCCGCAACTGGATCCAGACCATCATGAAGCACGTTCGCCCCACCACTGCTCCTGATGTCACAAGGTAAAGGAGAGAGTTTAGCAGCCCCTGTAGACGCCTGGCTTACTTTGCAGGAGTAACTCTTCTCTTGTCACCTTTCTTTCTTCTTTCTGAGCCTGTCCATTCCTGGAAGCTCTTTCTCATGTCACTCTCTCTGGGCTTAATTTGGTTGCACTTTGTAAGGAAGCTGTTATGCTGAGTTACTCTTACACATCCAGGTTTCAAAGAGAGTTGAAAATGTGGCTTTAATTTGTGCATAGGAGTATGAAATACTGTTTCTATATCAAGGCTCCTCTGGATTCCTACCAGGTATTGTGAAACCACTTGGATTCAGTTGTGCTGGGTTCCCCCTTTCCTCTGGCTACTGTTCAGCACGAGCTGCCCATCCCCTCCGCGGGTCACGGCAGCACGAGCCCAGGGTTCAATTTAGAAGCTGTTTGGCTCTGATATATTTAAAACTCCAGCCAGCAAATCATCTTCCCTCTTCTTTTGATCTCAGATAGCTGCTGCAGCTCATTCCCCTTACTTGTTAGTACTGCTGGCCTCTCCTCCTGCCCTCAGTGCCAGAGGAAGGGGCACCCTTCTTTGCAGAGTACCTTCTGTGAGTGCTTGTGGCTGGGGTTAAAGGGTGTTTGACCTCCTCACAGCTAACCATGCCAGCCACACTCCTACAGGCCACCTCTTACAGGCTTTGTGGACACGGCCTCACCATTAACTTAATCTCCTGTCCTTACTGTAGCTGCAGTCATCAGGTTTTTGGCAGGTTTGTCCCCGCATTGGTGGAATGGCTCTTCTCACCTAGTACTGTTGGCCTGGAGATGCTCCAGCCTCTCCTTCCCCATCATGCTTGGCACTCAGCCACCATTTCTCAGCCCTGCCCAAGCGCTGGTGGATCTCATGAGGTTTTTGGGGAACCCGCCTTTCTCCTCACTCCTGTGTGTGTTTGATTTCCATGCAATCCCAGGAAAAACTTCTCTTTGAAACTATCCGTGCTGAAGCCCAGGTTGGAAAACTGTGTTCTCTCCTGTATTAACGTTTTGTGGTTTGTATATCTTGTGATTCACTGCATGCTCCTCCTTTTCTGCACCTCGGATGGGAAGTCCTGCAGTTTCCATTTATTTTCCTTTCTTTTTTTTTCCCCTCTTCTTTTTTTTTTTTCTTTGTTTTTCCCTTTAAATAAAAGCCAGAGAGAAGGGAAGAAGCAACCTGATCTTGACACTTGATTTCCCTACACTGGTATCTTCCGATGTGACTAAATGTGAAGATGAAGACCAAGGAAATTTGAGGGGACCTCTCTGCCTTTAAAGAGCCAGATACTTTTATAGCCTAACAGGTTACTGCAGCACCATAGTCATGTGCACTGTATCTGCTCTGAGCCCACACAAAAGGGTTTGACTTGGGTTACCCCAGGGAGAGGGGTCCAAGCACAGGTACCAGTTGGGCAGTAACTTGCTACACGGCATAAATAAAGTGGGAATTGCATTCTGGAGCTGGGGAAGAAGGAATTCTAAGTGCACTTCTGTCATTTTCTGTAAAGCTGGTTTTGGATGGTATAGAGTCTGGCATGGATTAGTCACGTTGCTGAGATGTTGTAGCTGTGAGCTGAAGGGCTATGCCACAGCACGTGGGGTATCCTAGCCTGTCCTGCCTGGCTTTGAGCACCTCATTAGCATCCGTGGTTTGTTGGATGGAGCTGCTGGAAAACTGAAGGACAGAATACCAAAGGCTTGTGATGGAGGGGTGGCAAACGTCTGCACAGTGTGGCTGGGATGTGGGAGAGATGTCAGTCTGGGTGCTCAGCTGTGCTGGGAGGGCAGCAGTGTTCACACCATCCTTGGGCTGGTCTGAGTCTGCACGCTCCTGCAGCCACGTCTCGTGACCTCTCTGCTGTGTCTCCACCAACCCACACACACATTTTCTCAGTTACTCAAGTCCTAATTGCTCTTTATATTGCTGTGTGTCTCAGCACCCAGGGAGGGGGCAGGTGCTGCACTGCTCCCTGCCCTCAGCAGTGCCCTGCAGTCCACAGAGGCACTAATTACACTCTGCTAACGATGACCATACAGACAGAAAATACCCACAAGGAAGAAGGTGGCTGCTTCAGCACTGAGTCCTTGTCCAGCTTGGTGAGGTTGGATTCTCCAGTGTGTCCCCCAGGTCCCTGCAGCCTTCCTGTTCTTCTTGCACTCTGGGGCAGCACGCTTGGTGCATATCTTGCCAATATCAAAACCCCCCACTTTTTGCTTTAACCTATCAATATCCTTGCAAGGCAGAGACACACAACCCCCCATGAGTTAACTTGTCTGAGATGGAGGAGATATGAAATGCTTCAGCGGAATTAATAGCCATGAGGTACTTGAGGGAGATGAAAGGAGAAACTTCAGGTCAGTCTTTTGAGTCTCTTCGCTCTGTTCCCAGCGGCCACCCCACTGCTCCCTGACACACATCCCATGCCCTTTGGAAAGCAGCAGAGGAGAAACGAGCTCATGAGAGCTGTCACCTCTAGAAGTGCCCAGATCCTTCCACGTGGTGTTTAGAGCAGTGTAATTTCTGTCCCTCAACAACATCTGAGGACCCCCTTTTTCCCTGACCATCTTCTCCATTTTAAGACTCCATCTCATCCCGTTTTACTTACTTAAAATGCAGCTGTAGTCACTAACTGACTCCAGATTGAGCGCCTGGCTTTGGAGCCATGCAGTATCTTCTAGTGGCTGAGGAGCACAGAGTTTTCATCGTGGTGCTTTTTGGCTTTTATTTTATGAGCTGCAAGGGACAGAGCTGAAGAAGGCATTCTCTCCGAGCTGGTTTTAACTTGTAGCTGCCAGAATTTCTTGAGACCCAGCTCTACCAAGCCTGCAGTTTTATCATGGATGAAAGTGCATCGGAAGATACTAGCCCTGGACCCACGCAGAGTCATCTCTTCTGCTCCATGCTTTGTTCTGGGCACATGGCACATACATGAGGTTGTTGGCTGTGGGAGCTGGGGTTTGTTTCCAAGGTGGGAGGAGAATCTGGGGAGCTGCTTTCCAGTCTCTTCCTACTGTGCCCTTTTGGAAATCTTGTCGAGGCTTTGCTGGAGGCAGGAGCCCAGGGGGAAGCTGTGGTTGTATTCAAGGAGGGAGGGCCAGGGGTCAGCCTGAGGAGCAGGGCTTTGCCTTGAGAGGCATCTCAGGGGCTGCTGATAGCAAAGAGGGTTCAGCAACTGCCTGCTACTCCATCGAGACGGGCTTCCTCTGCAAACAGCATACTGCTATTTTCCTTTTTAGTTTTGATCTGCATGTTAATGAGGCTGGCATGTCTACCTTTATTAAGCTAATACTGCATTATGGATTATCCATAGGCTGGAAACAGTATTGCCTTCCCCTGTTAACTTTCCCTGCTTGACAAGTATGTCTCCTTTCTCAACCTGCCACCCTCCAACTCAGCACTAAAAATCCTTCCTTGCTTGAGAAATCAGCATTTTCAGTGACTTCTGCACTATATTGAATAACTTGCTCTCCTTGCTGCACTGACAGCTGCACCCATGGCACACAGCCCTGTGCTGGGGTGGCTGCCTGCAAGGCTGTTTTCCCCATGGGATGTCAGTGCCTTCAGTTCAGGTGGTGGCATGGAGAAGTTTTCAACCTATTTATACCCTGACTTTGCCAAGCTCGAGGAAGACCTTCCCCCTGTTGTTATCCAAGACCTTTGGGAGCTGCTCTGTGCTTTTTCACCCTGCAGCTCTGAAGCCAGACTGACTTTGGTGGCCCTGGTGTCATCCTCCCTGCAAGCATGTGATTATGGCCCTGTCTACCAGTGTGTGTGTGTGCACGGAGCCCCACAGCTGGTGTCAGAGGAGCTTTCAAAGCCTCTTCCCAACCTGACAGGACAGTTTGGGATCACTGCCTTCGCCATGGGCTACTGCTGGGTTGTGGTCACCAGCACCAGTGTGGCTGTCAAGGAGATGCAAGGTTGGGATCAGCTGCTCTTGGGGTGCTGGGGGGTGCCCAGGAGAAGCTGGAGCCATTTGCACCAAGGCTTTGCACACCAGCACGACCCCAGGGAAGGGCAGCAGTGACTCCTGAGGTGCCTGAGAGGTGACAGGAGATGGAGGAACAGGGGGGGCACCCACATGGCATTGGCTTGGGCTTCCAGCAGCCCCTTCCCACCCAGCTCTTGGGGGCATGCGTGGGAGCACCTAGGTGTCTCCAGCACCCACTGACACTTTCCTTCACCCTCTCTCTGTCCTCACAGCTCCTTGCCGGAAGAGAAAAGCAAAACAAGCTCTTCCTTCGAGACTGCTCCAAAGCCAAGTGAGAAGCCAGATGCAGAGCAAGCCGAGCTGGACCCGGAGCAGAAGCGGAGCCGTGCCCGGGAACGCCGGCGAGAAGGACGCTCCAAGACCTTTGACTGGGCTGAATTTCGCCCCATCCAGCAAGCCCTGGCACAGGAGCGTGCGAACGCTGCAGACTCCTCCAAGAACACCTCTGCCACCTTCTCCAGGGACACCGGTGCCACCGACACCGACTCGGGAGAGCTGGAGCGGGAGCGGGCCCGGCGGCGGGAGGAGCGGCGCAAACGCTTCGAGATGATCGATACCGTGGACGGAGCGGGCACGGAAGAGGCACTAAGGATGGAGGTGGACCGGATCCTGCCCGTCCCGGGAGACATCAAACCACAAAACGTCCACGTCGAGATCGAGCAGCGCTGGCACCAGGTGGAGACCACCCCGCTGCGGGAGGAGAAGCAGATCCCCATCACACCCCTGCACCTCACCCACGCCGAGGAGCGGGAGGAGGGGTTGGCCAAGCAGCACTTGACCACACTGCTGGAGAAGGAGGTAAAACGGGGTGTGTGGGGCACAGGCTGCCTGCTGGAACAGCCTTCAGGCCACTGCAGGAAGTGTAGGAAGCCTGAGCGAAGCTTAAAAAGCTGCATTTCAACCTATTTTGTAATCGCAACAAGTGGGGATGCTGCAGGGTCCCCCGGGAAGCTGGCAGGGCACAGGTCTGTGTCCTTTCCCCTTCAGCTCTGCTTGCAGCTTTCTCATTCCCACAGCTACAGAAAGAGCTTGGTTTTGCAAGGGTGGTATTTTGTTACCCCCTCCCCTTTAACACTGCCCACCCTTTTGTTGTTTGTTAGCCATCCTGCCCCCTGATGAGATGGGTACAACTGATGTGTATCAACCAGACTCTAAAATGAAGCTGATCTTTCTGTTGTGTGCTCCTGCAGCTGTAGAAGTTGGTGCCTGCAGTTCATCTACAAGGCTCTAAACTGGTTGGAATTCTTGTGCACACCACAAAGGTTCCTTTTCTGTGGACCCTTCTTTAAGCAATCTTAAGATTTTAGGGAAAGAAAGGTGGAGACTCAGCTCACTTGGAAGAGGTCCATGCCTGGGATAACAGAGGTTGTTGTTGGTTGGGATTAAGGTGTATTAGCAGGAATGAAAGGGGTGCAAGTGTGGAGTAACCAGGAGTATTGCCACTTTGAACCAGGCTGGGATTTGCCTGGGTCATGCCTGGCACGAGCTGGTGCTGTTCATCCTTTGCTGCAGTGAGCTTTATGAGTTAAACTATTGCCCAACTTAGTTCTTTCAGGGGGGAGGGATTTCTCCTGGCAAAATGAAATCCAGATCCCAGAGGAGAACAAAGCAGCAGTGGCATCAAAAGCCCTGTTCATTCTGCTCTACATCCCCTCCAAGCCACTTGCTCCTTATGGCTGACCCTCTGCTCACTCCCTGGACACTGTCTCTGTTCATCTCCCCCCAGCTGGAGCAAAAGCAGAAGGAGGCCCTGGATCTCCTGGAGCAGAACCGGCACCTACAGGACCAGCTGAAAGTGGCACTGGGCCGGGAGCAGAGCGCCCGGGAGGGCTACGTGTTGCAGGTAGGAGAGCAGGGAGGAGAGAGAAATCCATCTTCCTCCATGCCCAAGGGGGACCCTGGTGGGCTTCAGTCCAGGCTGGTTTTGGAAGCATCCTGGTTGCCTCAGAGAGGAGTGGGCTCCAAGAGATTTGACCTTCTTGCAAATATTGCTAATTCTAGAGCCTTATCAGGATCATCTGCTTAACAAAACCCCTGACGTGGGATGCAGCAGGCAGAAAATAGCATTACATAGTGGTGTCCCTGAGGGAAAACACAAACACAGCCATGATAGACAGGTGGGACCTCAGTAAGATCCACCTCTGATCCACCCTGTACTGTGTTTGCCTATGCAACAGCTATTTTCCCCCTTTCTATGCCCCAGATATTCCCTTCAGACAGTGGGCATGCACATGAGGCTTTCTAAGCACCAAGTAGCCCTCCTGGCTGGGCAGTTTGTGTGGCAGTGACATGGGCAAACACAGAACACACAGACATATCTCCCAGGGCTTGTTCCTTGCAGCCAAAGCAGGAGTTGCATGGGGACACAACCTATTGGCTTGGATCACTTTGGTGGTTTCTTCTGTAACAAGATGCCTTTCCTCAGCAAAGCCTGAAAGTGTGTTTTGGAGGTTCTGGCGAAAGAGATGGGAAAGTCTCTTGGAAAGCCTTTCCTCCCCTCCTCCAAACAAAGCTTCTTATGGAAGCTTTCCACCCCTCCTTCATTCCTGGAAGAGCTGTGGCACCTGCAGGGCAGCTTCTGGCTGCTGTCATGGGTCCAATAGTCCTGTTTTGCACAGAGGCAGCATTTTGGCCTGCTCAAATCTACTTGGCCAGATGGGGTCTGGATTGAAATGGCCACAAGCTCTGCTCCCAGAGCAGCAACCCCATGTCAGATTTCTCCTGCGAGAAATTTCCTCCAGAGAAGCTGCACAGGCAGGGGTGGCAGCCCAGGTAGGAGGGCATCTTGCCTTCTTTGTTGATGGTCTTCTTGGAGGAGTTACTAATTCATTTATTTCTGGAGTCCCCGAGCTGACAGTGCTTGTTTGGAGAAATTCCATTTCCACTTGGCAGTGTTGGAAGAGAAAATAACTCCCATTTCCCTGGGGCAAAGGCATCTGACTTCCCTAAATGCTAAAAGCTGGATGTTGAATCCACTGTCAGATTGGCTGTGTTGAAGTTGGCCCTAGTGCCTTGATAACAGGAAGAGGGGAAGCCTGCAGAAGGGTTGAGCAAGTCATGGCTGCAGTGAGAAGTGATACAAACTTTAGGCTGGAAGTTGGAGAGGTTTTTTGGGAAGGGTTGGAGGATTATCCTTGCTCCAGTCGATTGTTCCGGGGATTTCCCTTAATCCCTCAACTCCCAGGGAAACAAAGTCCTGTTACAGAAGGGAGTAACCCCACCAAACCCTGCTGGGGTGGAGGGAGTGGAATCACCTGGGGCCATGTTCTGTGGCCCCAGACTTCAGGCAAACATCACAGCATTTTTTTGAGCTGACCCTCTGAATTTCATGTGCCCTCCACCTCCATCATGCCTAATGTCAGAGACAAAGGAGGAGCCAGACTGCTGCCAGCCCATCCCTCCTGAGCTTCCTGGGTGACACCAACCTCTCCTTGGTAGCATGAAAGGTCCCATAGGGACCCCCAATTTCTGCCCCAACATAAAAGATGCTGCACGTTTCCTAAGGCAGCTGCTGAGATAGCCACCCCCATGCATGTGCCATGCACTGAAGCCTCTCTGGCCTTGAGTAACCCCTCTCTTGCTCTGAGCTTCCTTGGGGATGGGACACCCCAATTTTAAACCCTACCAGGAGAAACACTGGGGGCTCCTGCCCCTCACAAACGGAGCAGAGACATCCCCCAGCTCCAGACACAGTGGGTGGGAGGGGTCACGTACTAACCTGTCCTGGGCAGATGTTCTTGCATGTTTTTTGGTGTAAAGCATGAAATTTAACTTAACATAACTGAGTGTCACATCTGTGGGCTTTCCTTATCAGCAACCAGAGTACAGCAAGGCAGGCCAAATTCCTAGGCTTAACGCTGTGCTTCTCTTGCCTCTTCCTCTCTGTGTATTTTTTTTAAAGATACATAATTTCTGTCGCCTTTTGCATGACTCTTTCTGTGAATTTTCTCTGCATGCTACATTGCTTTGGTTTGAAACTCACAAAGGTTGGTTTCTTTTATTTTACATTCTCATCACACCTTCCCCCCTTCCCTTCACTTGTCGGGCTTTTTATTTTGTCCTTTGTTTGGGTCTGTTTTATTTATTTATTTATTTTGCAGGTAGAGAAATTAGATCCTCCCTAGTCTTAAACTTTTGCATAACCACATCTCTGTAATGTGATCAGCAGCCACTAAGTCCTGTTTGGCAGTCACAGAAATGACATCGCCACGCCGGCTGTCCTGTCTCCCTGCGTTTGGGTGGGATGTGATGTCATTTGCTGTTACCTCACTTTCTGTTGTTGCTTTTGGTCGGTAGGACTGTGTTACCTGAACTGTGCACTTTTTGTTTCATGACAAAATGAACAAACCTGCTAAAACAAGCAGTTGCTTTCTCTTCGACCCCTCCCCATCCCTTCCTCCTTCTCACCTTTCCCCTTTCGCTCTTGTCTGTCGGTCTCTGTTTTACTGCTGGTGTTTCTTTTTCATTGTTTTGGTTTTCTTTTTGGTTCTGTTTGACTTTGGTTTGGTTTTTTTTTTCCTTTTAGCCTGTTACTGTACAGCTGTTTTGATGTTGTGGTCCATGTTTTCTGTTACTGGAAAGCAGTTGTTGCTCATTCAAAAAACAAAAAGCAAAAAAATAATAAATAAAAAAACCAAATAAGTTGGTTAAAATGTACTTTAAAAAAAAATGTGCTGAGAACAAATCATCCCAATTGGAGCATGTGGGTAGCAGCCAAATCGCTGTGAGGAGCTTTTCCATGGCCTGTCTGGCCAGAGGTGTGACACTCAGAAGGGAGAGCCAAGAGTGTTACTAATTAGTATTTAATCGATTTTTTTAAGACCGAGGTGGCCGCCTCGCCATCAGGTGCCTGGCAGAGGCTCCACAAAGTCAACCAAGACCTTCAAAGCGAGCTGGAAGCCCAATGCCAGCGTCAAGAGCTGATCAATCAGCAGATTCAGTCTCTGAAGCGCAGCTACGCCGAGGCCAAGGACGTGATCCGGCACCACGAAGCCGAGATTCAGAGCCTGCAGGCGAGGCTCAGTAACGCGGCAGCCGAGCTCTCCATCAAGGAGCAGACCCTGGCCAAGCTCAAGAACGACTTGAGGAGTGAAAAGGAGAAAGCCAAAGAGCAGCTGGAGGAGTGGCAGCACGGCGAGGCCGCTCTCAGCTCCCAGCTGAAGGCCAGCGAGCAGAAGCTGAAGAACGCAGAGGCTCTGCTCCTGGAGAAGACCCAGGAGCTGAGGAACCTGGAGATGCAGCAGGCATTGCAGAGGGACCATCAGAAGGAGGTGCAGCGGCTCCAAGACAGGATTGCAGACCTGAGCAGGCAGCTGAATGCTAGCGAGCAAACACGGATCCTCATGGAGGAGAAGCTGCAGAAGAATTACGAGGCTTTGCTGGAGAGCTGCGAGAGGGAAAAGCAGGTTTTGTTACGGAGTCTGAAGGAGGTGGAGGATAAGGCCAACGAGTATGAGAACCAGCTGCAAAATAACGAGCAGCAAATGGAGATCCTGCAGAAGGAGAAGCTGAGTGCGAAGTTTGAAGGCAGTGAGCTTGTCCACCAGCTGGAGGAGCAGCTGGTGATGAAGGAGGCCAGCATCCAGAAACTCGCAGAGCACATCAAGGAGCTCGAAAGAGAGAGAGATCAGATCAAGTGTCGGTTCCATGAGCTCATGAATCAGGTTGCTGAGTCGGATAACGAAGTCGCAAAGCTGCAAGCCAAGTTGAAAATGGAGGAGACCAACTACCACAATCTGGAGCAGTCGTTCGAGGAGGTGTCAGATCAGTTCCAGGGTGTGCAGAAGGTGCTGAAAGAAAAAGAAGAAGAGCTGAGACACGTTAAGGAAATGCACTTGAGAATTGTGGAGAAGAAAGATCAAGATCTCAGTGAGGCTTTGGTTAAAATGGTTGCTTTAGATAGCAGTTTAGAGGAGGCTAAAGTAAAGCTAAAGGCCAAGGAGGAGGCTTTAAAGAAATTATCTTGTGTAGGCACAGGTCCTTGTGCTGAGGAGGCAGAAGACCTTGGCCTCAATCTCGAGGCTGATGAAAATCAACTGGGGCAGCCTCTGCAAACTCAGGATGTCCTCCCAGCTCTGACTTATGCACTGAAGGAGGAGGAGGAGGAAGAGGAGGAGGTTCTTGAGCCCAGCCAGAGGCAAGCAGAGGAATTTGGGTCCCCATCCAAAAGTGTAGAGCTCCAGGACCAAGAGTTAGTTCAGAAAGCCTTAGCAGCAAAGCCTGATGTAGGCATCATGGGGGCCAAGAGGCAAAGAATCCGTTTCTCGAGCATCCAGTGCCAAAAATACATCCATCCAGATGGATCAGAGAAAAACTGGACAAGCAGTACCTCTTCAGACACAAGCCAGGACAGGTCACTGTCTGAAGAAAGCATGTCCTCAGAGCCAGCTCCTGGTTACCCCTCAACAGGGACAAGTGACTCTGAGACCTATCTCTCAATCATCCATTCTTTGGAAACCAAGCTTTATATTACAGAGGAAAAACTCAAAGATGTAACGATGAAGTTGGAAAGCCAACACGGCCATAATCAGGAGACACTCATTGCCCTCCACCATCAGTGGGCCAGCACAGAGTCTCAGCTGCGGGAACAGCTTCAAACCAGCTTGTCCCAAGTCAGTGCTTTGATCTCGCAGCTGGAGAGTGAGAGGCAGGAAAAGTTCAAGCTCATAGAAAATCATGTTAGCGAGTTGGGAGGTTTCCAAATGAAAAATGATCAAGCGCTGACTTGTTTAGAGAAGTGCAGGGAGCAACTGAGATCTTTGCCCAAATCAGACGAAGAGAAAGAGGGTGGTTTGTTCCTTGTTACTCTCTCCAGCATGGAAACAACCTTATCAAATGCAATCCAAGCCTTGAGAGGGGCGCCAGACCCATCGGAGTATCAGCAGAGTGAAAGTCTTATCGCAGAAAGCCCCACTCCAGAAGGAAGTTTTTTAGGAGAAGAGGAGCATGTCTCCAAGGAGCAGCAAGCGGAACGGTTTGATGCTGGCCAGCTGAGGTGGCTTTCTGAGAGAGTGGCATTTGAGGCCTCTCTCATCAACCAAATAGCAGAGTCTTTGAAAAATGCAAGCTCTGAGATATCTCAGCTTCTGAGAGAGATCCAGGGAACGGCTGAGATGGCTTTGGTGGAGCCAGCAAATGTTTCTCATACAGCAGTCGACTTGGCCAGTGTCCTATCTAAGAAGCTGCTGCTGGAAGGGGAGTTCTGGAGCCAGGTGGAGGAGCTGAGAGTGCACTTGAGCACCAGAGAAGGGGAAGCTGAGGGTAAAACAGAAACAACAGGTTTGGGCTTTTCTCCATGTTTTCTCAGTACTGTGGCAGACGCTACGTTGATCAAGGCAGAACTTGGTTTTGTTGCAGAGAAAATGAGAGAATCTTTTCATCAGAGATTAAAAACAATTGAAGAAGACCTCCATAATACCAAAACAGCTCTCCAGCAGCATAAATGCATGCTGGAGGAGATCATCAAAGTGTACAGAACTCCCGATTTTGACAGAGTTATGCACCAGATTTCTGAAGCTCTTGAAATTCAGAAAGATGCTTCAGAAAGAACCCAAATCCCCTGGGACAGGAGCCATCTCCAGATGGTGCCAGGTCAGGAATTAGCCAAGACAGAGGAGGTTGGCAGCCTGCCGGACAGTAGTAGTGAAGCTCTTGTTTCCATTCAGGAAGACCTTGCCCAACAACTGAAGGACAAATCGAATGTTCTGAAGGAGATATCTGTTGCCTTACTCTCTCTGCCTCCCGAGGAGGCAATGAGGGACTGTCAGAAGCTCCTGAAGATATCTCAGAGTCTTTCATATCATGCGTGCATGGGAGACCTTGAACGGTATTCCTCTTTGTTAGTCCAAGATGCAATTATTCAGGCTCAGGTTTGTTATGCTGCTTGCAAAGTCCGACTGGAGTACGAGAGAGAGCTGAAGTCCTACAAGGAGTCCTTGCAGAGCATGGATGTGCTCTGCCAAGAGCGTGTGAAGACGGTGTCTCTCCTTCGGGACGAGTACGAAGAGCTGCTGAGGAAGCAGCAGGGTGAGTACGGCGAGGTGATCGCCATGCTTGAGCGGGAGAACGCCGATCTCAAAGCCAAGGTCTCCCAGCTTGACAGTCAGCGAAGGCTCTTGGAGGAAGAAGAGCACAAACACAGCAAGAGCTTGAGCGAGCTGCAGGGGCGGTATGAGGAGGAGATTCGAAACGTGATAGAGCAGCTGAACAGGACAGAGGATGCTCTGAAGGCCGAGAGGACGGAGGGCCTCAACCAACTGGATGCCATCGTCCGTGACAAGCAGAACATGGAGCAGTATCACCTGGAGCAGATGCAAATGCTGGAGGACAAGTTCCAGGCCAAGATCAAGGAGCTGCAGGTCATCCACGGCGAGGAGCTGCAGGCACTGCAGGAGCACTACAGCCAGAACCTACAGCACCTGCAGGAGACTCTGGATGAGTACCAGAGGCAGCACCCGGAGGTGTCCCCCGTGGCAGGTCCAGGTGGTGGGGATGCCTGGGTGGCCGATGAGGCAGATGGCACTGGGCAGGGTCCTGGTGGTGACCTGGACTCCATGCACGGTCTGAGGGAACGCATCCAGGAGCTGGAGGCCCAAATGAATGTCATGAGGGACGAGCTGGAGAACAAACATCTGGAGGGGAACGCTTCCACCTTGAGGGAAAAATACCAGAAAGACTTTGAAAACTTAAAGGTCTTGATACATTTAATGCTTTCCACTTTCTGCTGCTGAGTGTTTGGGCGGGTGTGTTTGGTCCTGGGGTTTGCTTGCTGAACTAAGGGTTGTCCCCTGAAAGAGCCAGCACACCGCAGCGAGCCCCGAAGTGTTAGCAAAGACCTCTTTGAAGCATGGCAATTCCCTGTTCTCCATGCTGGGGTGTTCCAAATGCATTGCTGAGGCTGGGGCTCAGTGGGAGGGTTGATTGTTGCAGGCAATCTCCATGTGTAGAGGGAGGGAAGGTTTGGATTTAGCTGGATAACTTCACAGTATCCTTCACTATGGAGCCCGTAGCGTTTCTCCTCCTACCCGAGGTTTACGTTTTGTTGGTGACTTCTGTTTGAAAGCGTTCCTCAACTCTGTCTTTCCCAGTCTGATCAAACCTCCAGTCTGTCTCTGCTGACCTCAGAAATGTTAGATGAAATGGAAACTTGATGCTCTCAAAATGTACGTTCCCAGGGAAAGTAGCTGCAAATGGAGCCAAATTCCCTAGCAAAGCCAAGCTCCTCTGCACGGGGCTGCGAGGGGAACCACCCTGGTGTTGAACACCAACGATTCTTCACACAACAAACAGTGCACAGTTGTGGGAAACCCAGGAGAGGTGCAGGACACCCCAGTGGCAATAAGATGCCATTGTTCAGATTGATCCACTGGCCAGGACTGGCTGTGAAATTAGCCTGAGGTGGTACAGAGTGTAAAAACAACAACAACAAAAAAAACCCAAAACCCACAACCGACCAGTCTCTTGGGTTTGGTGTTTTCCTTTTGATCAGAGAGAATTTCCAGTTGGTGTAGGGCAGGAGAGGGCTCCTGGCAGCACCCAAGGGGGATTCCAGGGTGACTGGGCCAGGCTTTCATGGAGTTGTTTTCCAGAGTCAGCAAAAATGTGGGAAAGATTCCTTCCATCCATGAGATCCGTATCACACATTTGGGCTGAGAGTAAAGTGACACAACACAAGCCAAGAGCTGGTTTTAGCCTGGGGAGAGCAGTGGTTCTGCTGTGTCCCATCATGTGAACCAAGTGTCCAGGGTAAGGAGAGCTGCAGGGGAGGTGGTTATGATGGACTGATGTTCACTGAGTGCTATCTCTTCCATCTTAATGCTTCAGGAAGGAAAAATCCTTCTTGAACCTCCTGCCCAGGTAGCAACACCTTGCCCTGTGAGTGGGCAGCAAACAGGGGTTGCTCCTACCAGAGGATGTTCCTCTTTGGAAGAAACAAAAATTCCAGAACCAAAACAGAGGCTGAAAAATACCAGCAAGCAGTGAGCCTGACCTCCTGCCTCTGTTTTTAGCTCTGCTTTGCCAAAACTTGTTTTCCTGGTGGGAAGACAAGCAGCATCTTTTGGGCAGAGAGGTCTGGGAGAGCAGGGTGATCTGAGCTCTCGCTGCACCTCTGTAGGAAGGAGAGGGACAGACAGCAAAATAAGACACATCCCTGGGTGAGAAAGCTGAGCAGGCAGTTGCAAACCTGTCTGATTGCCAGGTTAAAATGTGCTCAATTCCTTTCTTCTGAACCTGATGGAAAATGTAACGTCAGTAACACGAGCTGCTGGTTTGTACATGTTCACATGTCCCGGATTCATGGCAATCCATTTACAATACACTCACTACTGAATCTACAGACAGACCTCTGGAGGAGCAGTCACCATTTTCCTCCAGCCTTCGAGGTGTAATGAAGAATCCTGCAAGGCTGCTTCGTGCCTCTCCATAACCAGCCAAGTCTGGACAGGTTCTGGCACTGAGTTTCACACACACACAAAAGAAAAAATAAAAAAAAGGCTGAGAAAATGAAGAATGCCTCAGGATTCAGATTTAAAGGGGAGGAATAAAAGCATCAGAGCTGAAAATTGGGAATGTGAGTGGCCCAGGTTAAAGAGTGTTAGACAAGGATGTGATGCTGTGGAATGAGGGTAGGTCAGCAGGTGTTAGACTGCCGTGGGCATTATTGTCACTGGGGCAGTGAATTTGTTCCTCTTAAATTTCCCATGGTGTCCCAGTGGTCCCTGGGTGACATTTCTCACTTCCCGTGGTAAACCTGCATGGGAATCAGGAAGAAATATGTTGAAATCAGGAAAAAAAAACCCAAAAAACCAGCTTGTACCATGAAGAGAGAGAGAACCTGGGTGCAGTGCATCAGGGTTGCCCCCAGATGTCTGATGGGGCTTGTGCATCCCTGGTGCATTCCCCTTCCTGGTTATGGCTCCAGCCTGCCTGTGGGTTTGCTGTCCTGCCTCTGTCCTGCAGCTTTGTATCCATCTGGGATCTTGAAGTGCTTGGTGGGGTGGCCGGGCTGGTGGCTGAATTGGAAACAGGCTTTTGGATTTGTCCCACTGCAGGGGCAGGGGCAGGTGCTGTGCCTGGGGCAGGACTGAGCTGCAATTCAGGATCTCACTAGTGGTGACTCCTGAATCCCCAGAGCTCTGCTCCCATCTCCTGGCCGAAGTTCACTCCTAGTAATTCAATTTTCAAATAATTGCTTGTGCAGCATTTGAAGCAATAATACCCAGTTAGAAATTCAGGTCCTCTTGCTGTCACGACTCATCTACCTTCCACCCCAGAGGCAGCCACATAAAATCAGGCATCGTTCAAGAGAGCAGAAGGGGGTCTGGAAACTTTATCTGGTTGTTTTTAACATATATTTGCACTCCTCAGTCAGGTCTGACCCTAGATCTACCCTGTCTTTTCCACTGGAGCTGTCAGGAGTCAAGCAACTGCAGGACAAGCTCTGACTCTGTGAGGTCCATCCTTGTCCATGGCTCCTCCATGGCTGGGGAGGCAGAAGATCCCCACGATGGAAGCTGAGCACCCACCTGCCTGCTGGCACATGGCTTCTGGCGGGCTCACCACTGCTGTGACTCCAGCCTCATGCTTCTGGGTCAACCCCTTCCCCTCATCCCTTTTGCAGGCAACATGTGAAAGGGGCTTTGCAGCCATGGAGGAGACACACCAGAAGAAGATCGAGGACCTGCAGAGGCAGCACCAGCGGGAGCTGGAGAAGCTGCGGGAGGAGAAAGATCGCCTGCTGGCAGAAGAAACAGCTGCCACCATTTCAGGTATGGAGACAAGCCAGTGGGTTCTTGGTGGTGGGGCAGCTCCATGTTGATGGGGGTGATGTTTGCTCCGGTGTGGAAGAGCAGAGCATGGATGGGATGAAGGATGTGGGGATCACAGGGAGATGGGGAGAGGCTGGTTGGGTTACGGTTGGACTTGATCTCAAAGGTCTTTTCCAACCTTAATTACTCGTACGATTTTGTGGTGGGACATACATTTTGGAGAGAGGTCCATCTTGGGGATCTTCCTTCAAATTTGGTACCTCTCTTCTTGGCTGAAACATGGAGTGGGTGAGTTCCATCTCAGGCTTGAGTCATTCCTGTGGTTAATTGATTGCCAATTCCACACTGAATTCATTCCTCAGTGCCTCAGGGAGTTTTAAAGTGCTGGAGCCAGGCTCTCTGCATTAGGAGTCCCACAAGCCAGGAAGCAACCTGTGAATTGGACAGTTGTTTGGACTTTATTAAACACTGGGATTTGCAGAAGCCCTTTTGCTGCTTTGCAGCCAGGGCACAGGCTGGTGGGGCTGCGAAGCAGTGTGAGGTTTGCTGGGATGGCTTCAAACCAAACAAAACCTCAAAAGAACTTGCCCTTGGGTGGAGCAGTGCTGGGTGCTAATCCTCTGCTGTCCCACACAGCCATTGAAGCCATGAAGAATGCACACCGGGAGGAGCTGGAGCGGGAGCTGGAGAAGTCCCAGCGCTCCCAGATCAGCAGCGTCAACGCCGACATCGAG
Organism: Florisuga fusca; assembly: GCA_038090715.1. Taxonomy (NCBI): domain Eukaryota; kingdom Metazoa; phylum Chordata; class Aves; order Apodiformes; family Trochilidae; genus Florisuga; species Florisuga fusca. Next base: position 2,731,401 of record JAAWXA010000035.1, on the reverse strand, counting down.
GCTCTCCGAAGGCAATACCTGTAAGATCATTGTCATCTTCCATCTGTCACTGCATCCCGCAGGGATGTCAGACGTGTGGGAGACCCTTTTCCCCTTCAGTTTCAGCAATAAGTTAGGGGCAGACCTGTCATTTTAATCTTGGTCCTGACCCAGCTGCACCCATTGAAGGCTCCTTGGTGCCGCTGATTTTTCAGGCTCCAGGTCAGTGTCTCCCAACTGCTGGAGTTCAGCTGCCACCAGAAGCAGCAAACGTGCAAATATGGTGCTGCTTTTCGTGCAGCTGCAGTGGGAGGATTGCTCAACTAAATCTAACCAGGCAAGGAGAAAGCTTTTTGTGGCAAGGCAATCATAGAATTACAGAATTCCAGACTGGTTTGGGTTGGAAGGGACCTTAAAGATCTACTTCTAGCATCCTGCCATGGGCAGGGACACCTTCCACTAGACCATGTTGCTTAAAGCTCCCTCCAACTCACATGGGACCTGAGCAAAACAGCTTTATTAACTTGGATGAAGCTGTGTAAGATGTGTAGGTGTGCAAATACACCTGGTCCTGAGTGCACAGAGCAAATTTGGTAGAGCTCAGCTCAGATTTTGGAAACCTGAGGAAGTCCTGCCATTTATCCTCCTAGAGAACGACCTCTCCTCCCCTTTGGTGCCCAGGAGATGGAAGGGCTGACTGACTCTGAACCTGAGGCTTTTCCCAAAGGGAGCGTGCAATTCTTTCCCTTCAGTTGGGTTGTCCTGGGGAGCTGGAGGAAGAGTGGGCATGGGCGGGTGCATACGAGGAGGGCATTCCTCACTGTGTGTTTCTCCAGGGAGGAGCTGCAGTCGGTGCAGAGGGAGCTGGAGGTGCTTTCAGAGCAGTATTCCCAGAAATGTTTGGAGAACGCCCACCTGGCGCAGGCGCTGGAGGCTGAGAGGCAGGCCCTCCGCCAGTGCCAGCGGGAGAACCAGGAGCTCAACGCCCACAACCAGGTGAGGTTCCCCCCCCCAGTGGCCAAAGGGCACCCAGGGGGGGGTGAGGGGCACGTGGTTGCCCCTTCCCCAACATCTCCCCTCCCTTTCCCAGGAGCTGAATAACCGCCTGGCTGCGGAGATCACGCGATTGCGGACCCTGCTGACCGGGGAGGGCGGGGGAGAGGCTGCTGGGTCGCCTCTCACGCAGGGCAAGGATGCCTACGAGCTGGAGGTGAGCTCTGCCCTGCTGTAGAGGCAGCACTGATGGGCACAAGGGCCCGTGGACCCCAGGAGCATGTCAGAGCCACCCATCCCTCCACACATCAGGACCGGTCACCCTGGGGTGCAGTGGGGTCAGGAGCTTTTGGAGTCCCAATTTTCCCTTCTCGCCGTGTCTGGTTAGGCATCTGCTCTTCCTTCTCCATCCCCTGCTTGTCCCCTGGGATCCAGTCCCCACCAAGCAGTGGGGATAAGCAGAAACCAAAGGGGTGTGGAGGGAGCACGTCAATCATGGAAACTTAGGCAAGATCCCACCAGACCCAGGAGGCATTTGCTTGCATGAACCAGGAGACATGAACCAGCAGCTCTGTGGTGCTGGTGTGGAGCTGGTGGAGGGCTGAGCCTCCAGCCCTGGCTCAGTTGTCACTGGGTGCAGTGGGCGAGCATCTTGGGATCAAGCTGCAGCTGCTCAGTATGAACACTCACTACTTCTGTTCCCACAGGTCCTGCTGCGGGTCAAAGAATCAGAAATCCAGTACCTGAAGCAGGAAATAAGCTCCCTCAAAGATGAGCTTCAGACAGCACTGAGGGTAATGCCCAGGGACACTTCTGCAAATCCTCGTATGGGCTGTGCTCTCCTCTGTGTGTGTGTTGAGCTTAATTTTCAGCTCTCTCATCCCCACGTTTGAAACAAGATTTGATTTTTCACCCACAATGGAATTGAATATCCATTTAGGGGTCCTCAGTAAAGCACTCCACATCAGGAATTACCCCTTCTTGTGGGAAAACATCCCCTTCAATGTTTTTCCCTGTTTCTTGTCATTTCAGATCAGGTTTGAAATAGCAAAAGTTGGTAAGACAGGAGGTAAGAGAGATCTCTAAAGTTAGAGATCTGCCCAGCCTCCCAGCATCAGATCTGGTTTGATCCAGAAAGCTTCTTTGCCAGGGCAGTTTCTGGGAATTCTGCTTGAATTTCATTTCTTTGCTAAAATGAGACCCCTCACACAAACACTCCTGTAAGGAAAGGGCTGTGTGCTCACTGCTGGGCTCACAGCTTTCTGCCCACCTCACGTCTCATCCTGCTGTCAGACCCAACTTTGGGAGCCTGTACCAAATGTGTGCCTTGCCCCAGCATTCTTCCCCGGATATTCTTCCATCAGTGTTTGCCAAGCTCCTCTTTACCTGCATTCTCCACCTCCTCAGCTCCAGCTGTTTGTCTGACTCTGTTGGATTGTTCTTGTTCCTTTGCCAGGATAAGAAATACGCCAGTGACAAGTACAAAGACATCTACACAGAGCTGAGCATCGTGAAGGCCAAGGCAGACTGTGATATCAGCAGGTTGAAAGAGCAGCTGAAAGCAGCCACAGAAGCTCAGGGAGAGAAATCCCCTGTGAACACCACTGTATCAGGATATGGTCAGTCCTCCTCCAGCAGCTCTGAGCAATCGTGGGGTTCCTGAGCTAACATGTGCATCCTGGCCTACGAGCCCTTGCACAGTAATGGGGCTGATTGATGCTTTTTTAACTTGTTTACTGCTGCTTCCCACCTCTGCTCCATGCAGACAGACTTGTCAGAGATAGCAGGGGCCAAGCAGACCCCAACTCCCCTCCCATAGCAGTTTCTCCTTCCAGCCCCATGGATGGGAAGCTGGTGGGCTTTGAAAGCTTTCTGGCATTGGGAAAACCTCGTGCTAGATGTGGTGTGGGAGAGCAGAGGCTCCCAAAAGTCCCCTCTGCCCCTCCAGCAGTGCTGCTGGAGTTGGACTCATCAGAGAATTTGTCCAGGCTAGGAGAGCAGGAGAGCCCCAGCCCAGCTTCGTGCAGGAAGACAGTGGGTACCACACTTAATGCAGTTTCTTTTGCTTCTCTCCAGATATTATGAAATCAAAAAGCAACCCTGACTTCTTGAAGAAAGACAGATCCAGTGTTAGCCGGCAACTAAGGAATATCAGGTCAAAGGTGAGCTCAGATCTCCTTCCCTCCATGATGGAAATGCCCAGCATTACTTTCCAGGAGGGGATCCAAGTGGGAAGAAATTGATAGGGGAAGAAAATTTCCTGGTCAGTAGTGCTGATCTGAGGGTGCTGGGGAGAAAAGTGAATTTTCAGTGGTGCACCACAGGACCTGCTCCACCCACCATGCCCGATGGGGCTCACACCCTCCTGACCCTGCTGAGATCCAGGCATGAAGCTGCTCCCCACTTAAAAAAAGGATGAAGTTCACCCTCTTCTTTGGTCTTTCACAGGAGGACTCTCCCAGAAGTGCCTCCCTGTTTTCAGTTGAAATTTACGTGGTGTCACTAAGTGGGAGTGTGCAGGTCATGCTAGGTTTTACAGTGTTCATCACTGCATGATTTTTGGTCTTTATGTGGAGCAATGGTGTCTTGGTCCTGGGCATATTTAACATATTTTTGTGTGTTAACATGGTGCAGATGGCTCGTGTTTGTCCAGCCTTTCTGTACTTTCTCTTGGTCCCAAAGTCCAGTGGTGCTGTGCCAAGCTGGCTTGCTTGGCCTGCTGACCACCGTGTTACACATGGGCTGTTCCTGTGGGACCACAGGGATAAAAAGAGCAAAGAAAGCTGCTGAGAAGTCACCATGTGACACAGGTCAGCTGGAAGGATGAGCAGCATGGGCAAAACCTGCTTTGCCTCTCACCACTGGATACCTGGTGTGTCATGCTGATGTTTGAAGTGGTTGGGACCTTGGGCAGAGCAAGAAGCTGAGCAGGTAGAAGGCTTCTAGCTCAGTGGCCATGCTGGAGAAAGAGTCACCACCCTGGGTGGTGTGGTCAGGTCATCACCTTGGGTGTCCATGCTGCTCCCAGTAAATAGAGCATTTCAGGGACAGCCCAGACCTGCTGGGTCAGGTCTGATGTTGGGTTTCCCTTCACCACTTCAACCCAGACAGTTTATTGTTGTGGTCCCTCGTGTGTGTGTTGCTTGGTGGGGAAGGAGGAGAGGAGAGCAAGCATGAGCTCTGCCTGCTCACGTCACTGCTGGGATGGGGGGACTGGGGCTGTGCAAACGCCAGTGCATTTAGGATTTATGAGCTTCTTGTCTTGTTTTGTTTTGTTTTGTTTTTCTTTATTTTGCTTTTTCCTTCAACAGTCCGTTATTGAGCAGGTCTCATGGGATAACTGAAATGAACCCGTGTCCAGGTTCCCTGTCACGTAGGTAAACAAACCAGCACCCACCAAGAGAGGCAGCTGCCCCCTGGAGCACCCACTTTTGCATGCATTGCTCACCCCTCCGTGGCAAACAAGAGCCTTTCTTCTTCTTAATGACTGACTGGTTTATTTGTGGCTAATTATTTCACTGGGGGAAGGGCAGGGGAGAAGTCAGCGTACCCAAGATCCATGTGAAATGCAGTCTCTCTGGCCTCTTCCCTGGGGAATATGACTTTCTTGTCTTCCTGTTCCTCCCACCCTTCCCAACACAGCTAACCATGGCTGAGAGGACTGGGACACAGTGGGGACATGTTTTCCTGTTTGCTGTGTTGGGAGGGCAGGACACTGAGTGTGTGTGCTTGACTGACTCTGCATGCCTCAGACTAAACTGCAGCAGCAGCCAAGGTCTTGTAGGAAAAACAGCCCTTTTGCTTTTAGCCAGGCTGAGGGTTGGGTCAGTGATGCTTGGAAATGCATTTCCCACAATGGCCTCTAGCATCTAAAATGGTGTGGCCCCATCTCAGCTGCAGAAGGGATGCCCTACATGTCCTTTACCCATACTTGCTGCTTCTTTAGTTTGGTCCATGCTTGAGCAAGTCTTCCTTGCCCAGTAACCTCCTCCAGGCTTCTTCCAGCTCCCCAGTGTCCTCCCCGCTGCTCTCCATCCTTTGGCATTGTGTCTCCATCCCACACACTGGCCTGAGGCTTCTGAGCTCAGCCAGCAAAAAGGAGGGAGCTGATGAGAAACAAGGCCCATCCTAATGACCCAAATATCTCGAGTAACTGGAGCAATAGGTAATTTACTGACCCGTGGTAAAGACTGAGGTTGGAGCACCTTGCAGGTTAGTGAACTCCCCAGAATTATGGCAGAGAGGTGACTGGAGAGCCCCAGGAAGACTTGATCACAGATTTCATCCTACGTTAGTCTGTCTTCATCAGGCACCCCTCATCAGGACCTCCCGTGGGTTGTGAGACTTCCTGAGGGGTGAATTTGCTGGAATTTGTACCGCCAGGCAGAACAGTTTAATGATTTCTCTTGTCTCCTTGCATCTAATGAGAAATGGGACGTCCAAACTGGAGTGCATGGGTTGCTGCCCGTTTGAAGAGGCCCAAAGTAAACTTCCTGGAGGAAGTGTGTGCTCAGAGGCTCTCATCCCAAGAGACTCTGCTGCCCACTGAAAGACAAGCCTCCAGCATTTGTAAATTCAGACCCATCCCTCGTAGTGCTTTCATTTCTGTGCTGCTCTGCAGAGCTGGGCTGTATCTGTGGCTCTGTGGGAGAAACATTTGAAGAAATCCAATAACCGTGGGAGTCTGCACAGCCTCAGGGCGAGTTTATCATGGAATACTGCCTTGAGAAACATGCCTTCAAGAAAACCCAGCCCAAAAATCTAATGTGGTGCTGTGGTTGTACAGTCCTCTGGCACCACAGTCAGGGTCAAAGCGAAACGGGGATGGCTGCTTGTTCAGAGGCTTTGTGGTCAGGTCTGTGCCTTTTGAAGCTGCCACATCTTGGATCTGCAAAGCAAAAGAATGTTCCAGCTGCAGAATGAATTCATTGCAAGGGATTCCTCACAAGGGCTGCCTGTCCCTGAGTCTTGCAGCCCAGCAGTGACAACTGTCCCTGCCCAGGGACAGAGCCACCGGCCCCTTGGTTAGGGAGATGTTGGTGCCTCTTCAGCAGCAGCAAGCAGGGACATCTCACTGCTGTCCTGCTCCCTTGAAGTTCTTACAGCAGAGCTTTGGGGCTGCAGGCAGAAGGGAAGTCTGGCTTTAGGCTCATGTTTCTCTTTGGGCTGGTTTCAGGTTAAAGCTGTCATACAGGGGGCAAGCAATTTGCTTCTGGGTTTGTACCCCTCAAGTTGCTGTTCTTCTGGGTCCCCACGCGTAGGTGAGAGATTTCACAAATCCAAATGCCAAGGGCTAGCAGGGTGGGCTTTTCTGTTGGCCAGCTGTGTGTCGTGCCTTGAAACCTGGATGCTGCATCTGAATTGGATCAGCCATCGGATCCTGCTGGAGCTGCAGCCAGCATTTAGCCAGTCCTCTGTCTAACCCTGTGCAGTAGAGGCAGCTTTGGCTTGGGAGAGCCCCCAGGCTGGGGTTAGAGACAGGGTGGGATTGTCTCTGGCAACAAAAAAATGCAGTTTCCAGAGCTGTTTGAGCAAAGCCTGCACAATGACCGGAGCTGGGAACATCCCAGATGGAAACATGGTCAGTCAGCACAGGCAGGCGAGGAGGACCAGCATGGAGGTCCTGCTCATCAGCGTGGTGCTTTAGTTCAGCACATCTGAGCTGACCTGCCCAGGGCTCCTGCGTTGCTGGAGCTCCCCTGAAATTGCCACCGTTGCACTGCAGGCTCTGGGGGTCATTTTCCAAGTCGAGCTCATCCCGCTTGCCGCATGGGTGTGCCTCTCATTTGCTTCTGGTACGTCTCCTGGTTTGTTTGCAATCTCACCCTCTCTCTAGGCACCATTCACCAGTAACCACCCTCCATAACCGTGTGTTTTCTCTTAGCATGTCCCACTAATCTCTCCACCAAGGAGCCCATCTTCCCGCTGATCTCGTCTCCTTTGCCTGAGCATCTCACCCCTCCCTGCCTGCCAGGCGCTCGCCTCCCTGTCCGACCCTCTCTGTCTTTTTCTCTCTCCCAGAGTCTGAAGGAAGGCCTGACTGTGCAAGAACGCCTGAAGCTTTTTGAATCCAGGGACTTGAAGAATGAGTAGTTCTCCCCGCTCCGCTTGACCACGCGCACCTCCCAGCTTGAGGCAGCACAGCACCAGCACCGTTTGTCTCTCGTTCCTCACCACTGTCCTTGCTGTTGTTCGTCTTGACGCCCCCTCCGGGACCCGGTGCCTCCCCTTCACCTCCCCAGCACCTTTCCCTGCTTGTGAGATGCTCCAGAGACTCTTGAGAAGGAGAGGAAGGGATTGGGGTGGGGTTGTTTGGTTTTTTTTCCCCCCCCCACCCCCCTCTCTCCTTCCTTTACTGTAACCATTACACTAAGTGTCAGTATTAAGGCTCAGTAGCCTGTCAATAAGCTAGCTCTGTGTACCAACCCTTTTGGTATGCAAGCAGGGCCTGGGTGGTATCAACCATACCGAGCTCTTACTGCTGTCAAGAGACCCAGTGCTCAGAGCACGCCAGGAGCCTAATTAACCATTGGTCTAATTGCATTACTTGCACCTGCAAGGGGGGGGAGAACCCTGGGGGAAGCTCTCGGGGAGCGCAAGTCCGCGCCGGCGTACGCAGCCTGGAGGTACAACACTGATAACTCGCTGGAGAAGGATGCAAGAAATGATTCTCCTGCCCCGGGACTGTGCTGTATCCTGAATGTAGGTGATACTGGAGCCCGGTGAGCTTTGGTGGCTGCCCAGGTGGTTATGGATAGGGAGCTGTGGAGACTCTCACAGGCACCTTCGAGCCCGGCCCATTGGCGCCTTTGCCTCCCGTCTCGCTGGTGGTTGGAGTCGGTGTTTTGGGGGCTGAGTTGTAAGATCACTTTCTTGCCACTGATAGATCAAGCCCAGCACTCTCTTTATTTTTGTTTTTTGTTTTGGTTTTTGTTTTGGTTTGGTTTTGCTGTTACTCCCTTCCTCTCATTGAGTCCCGTGTATCCCAGGGTCTGTGCGCATGTGAAACTCCCTTTTCCTAGTCAAAGGAAAGTAGAGTAGAAAGTAGAGCCAATATTGACTGAAAATGCACAGTGCTCAATGCATATAATGCTCCTTTTTTATCAGCTTCTTGAATTCAACTCTTCTTGTCAGCAGGGCAGCTCCTATTTTAATTCTTTAATCTTTTCCTGAAATAAAGATCTCAAAACCAGTATGTGCTTCAGACCTTCTCAGTCCTAATAGCTTTGGTATTTAAAGCATATGATATTAGAACACCATGAGGTCAAGAAAAAAACTAAAAGTGAGGTGAGGGAGCTGGTAGCACTAGGTGCAGCACACAGCAGCTGAGCTCTCTTCCTAGAAGAAGCCTGTGTTGCTTCTCAGCCCCAAGGCTCCCAGGCACGGTGCCTTCATCCTGGGCTAGATTTCAAGATGCTGCCTGTATAGACCCCAGGTCCTGCTTCCCTGATGGCCCAGGCTGGGAGCAGGGCTGAAGCAGCTCCAGCACATTCCCAGCCCTGTTTAGCTACCAAGTGACCCACAGCACGTCTGGGTTGTTAAAAATGGTCTTTGTGTGGAGTAAAGCTTCCTCTTTTCTTTTGGGTGCCTCACACATGATTGAAGCAGGCAGCCCTGTGCTTTCGTGGCTGATTTAGGCAGCTCTGGAGTGGTGAAGCACCAGGGGCTGGCGACAGCCAGCTCCAGTCCTGCCAGGTTGGACCACAGTAGGTGATGGAGTTCACCCTCATCCTCCCGCTTGGAGCATCAAATCTGTTTGAGCCACCAGACCCCCAGGAGGAGATGACACCATCTAACCACAGCGTGAATCAGCCTCTCATCCAGCTTGGGTGGCTTTGTCATGGCCAAGTGCTCAGCTGGACACCCGCCAGGGCCCTCGCAGCAGTGCTTGGTGGCCATCCTGTCCTGCCTCTTGGAGCTTCACTTGTCTCAGCCACGATGCCAGCACCATGCAGTGGGCAGAGCCCACACAGGAATGTTCCGTGATCTGTGCCTGGGAGTACAAGGAAGTCCTGGAGATACAAAAGATGGACAACTGCTTGGATACAGAGGCTTTTCCCTCATCAGCAGGCTCGTACTTTCTAAGATGTTTTGTTGTGAACTTATCCCTGGCTGCTCCACGTCCATGGTGAGCTCTGCTCTCTGGCAGCTGTGATCTGGCAGAGGCCTTGGGACACAGCATTAGGATGGTATATGGGCCTTGTCACTGTCATTGGTATTACTTTAGAAGACTTCAGTGGTTCCAGGAGAACACCCTCCTCCTCCTCTTCTCTCAAGACATATCCTGGGGCTTTGTCCTTTTTAGCCAACCAAGCAGAACGCCCTCCGGGCTCCTCACTGCGTGGACCCTGACTTTTCTCACGTGCCCCAGCAAGCCCTGCTTGTTCTTTGCTTGCTTCGTTCACTCAGGAGCACTTCCTTCAAGCACGAAAACTAGAAGTGATGTACCTTGCTACCTGCTTTGTCATGGTGGTGGTGGAAAGGACACAAGATGGACCATTCCTGATACCAGACGATCCCTCTGAGCATCTTGAGGCTCCCCATGGAGGGATGCTTTTGCTGCATGCTTGATTATACCAAGAAATCTTCTCTTGCAGCTTGGTGTCCTGCCTGGGACATCGATGTCTTTGCCAGTGCCACTGCTTCCAGCCTTACTTCTTAATGGAGAGGACAGCTGGATAAGTGGAGGAGACACCCAGGAGCAAACGGGTGAGGATCAGCCCCAGTTTTAGACTCAGCACTTGTAAATGGGTTAACATGTTTGTTTGTTGGTTTGTTTGTTTATATGAAAAGGGGTGAGGCCGGGCAGAAAAGCACTGCAGTGTGTTGGCAGAGGTGGCAGCACTTTGGTGGTGGGTAGTGCAGGAAGGCAGAAGAAGGTGTGATAAAAATGCAGTGGCGTGGGGTGCTGTGAGGATGTGAGGACAGGGAGGGGCCAGAGATTTCCTTTTTGTTTGTCTTTGGCTCCAAACGCCCTGTGAAGAGAGGCCTGGGGGGGATGGGGGAATATTCTTATTTATACATACGTAATAAACTTACTGGTGCTTAGTGGTGGGGAAAAGTCACCCAGGAACATCTGCAGAGCTCTTGCTCCTTTCCTGTAGCCCGGGTGCTGGGCAAGGGATTGGAAATAACTTCTGGGCCACCCCTGGCAATTCTCTACCCGCAGCAGTGAGGCACTGCCAGGGGGTGCAGCACAAATGAAGCTGGATTTTCCTCTCCTTTCTTCTTCTAATTTGTTTTTTTACCTGATTGTACAGAAAATGTCAGTGCTGGCATCAACCCCCCCTTTAGAGGGGGGAGAGGAGGGGGGATGGAGATTTTCATTGAGGTTCAGGAGCAGCTCCAGGGATTGGCTGCTCAGAGGTTTGCTAGCAGGGAACTTTGATTTAGCAGATATTGGCCATCTTCTCTGGGCCTTCAAATAGCTGAGGAAAGCAAAACAGGCAGGTTTGCTATGGGAGGGAAAAAAAAAAAAAAGAACCCTGGCACTAACTAGAGGTGTAGCTGAAATCAAACGTGTTGGCTGGCAGAAAGAGTGCAGGGAACACTGTGCAGAGGGATGGGTGGGCCTGGCCATCCTTGCCGTGGTTTAATAAGCCAAACCAATTCACCTTAGTGCTGAGCTTTTGTGAAAATACTTCTGGATAAGCAAAGAAGTTTTTCCTGAACTTACTGGTGGTGGTGGGCTCGTATGCTGTAGCCTGTAGGAGCAGCCATCTGCCACCAGGGAGTTCAAGGTCCTCTGAAAATGAAAACCAAGACCCACTTCTTGGCATCCTCAGGATCAACCTGAGGATTTGGGTCAGCACTTCACCAAGTGGGAACACTGCATATGGTGTCTTAATGGGCCATAGCTCTGAGTTCTGGAGGTCGTGGGGACCAGGAGGAGGAGGAAAGATGCTGTGGAATACTGACAGCTGCTCCCTACTGCTGTGCTCCAGGCTTTGCTTGGAGTATCCTTGCAGGTATCCCACATCAGACCCTTTCCAGGGCTCCACGTGGGCACGGTGTAACACAGACTGCTGCCTGCCACACAGCTCTCCACTACTGGCAGAACTGAAATGTGAGGTCTAGGAAAAATAAAGTGCAATGAAGGTGCAGCCACAGCTGCCTGCTAATTGGCTCCAAGTATTAGTTTTCTTCCTGCATAAAATTTTCCTGCCATTTGGACCATGAATCCTTCTTTAAATGTGACCTTTGCTTTACCCGCATAGATAAAAAGAATCCAATTGTGTTCATTTGCTTCAAAACTAGAATTTTTTTCTGTACCAGAGGCAGCCTGGACTGCAGTAGCAGTGCTGCCCCCCCCATGTTGTAAAATGTGGCACTTTTGTACCAACTCTATACTTGATTGCACTTCCACTACACCCTTACATTTTTTTCACAGTCTGAATACAATACTGAGTTAGCTTTGGGTTTGGGTTTTTTTTGTTTGGGGGGGGGAGGGCTTGGTTTGTTTTTTGTGGGGTTTTTTTGGATATAATACTTTCTTATTCTCTTTAAAAAAAAGTAATTTAAAACCTGTATAGTATTCAAAGCACGCAATGTAAATATTTATTACTCAGAAATTAGTGGAGGGTTGTCTTTTTGTGACTGAGTTGTGGGTTTGATTTTTTTTTTTTTTTTTTTTTTTTTTTAATCTTATTCTGATGCAGATGTCCCACGTGGGGGCTGGGAGAGCAGTGCTGAGTGTAAAGTGTCCCACCCCCCCTCTGCCCTGATAAACTGTTTTGATTGGTTTTGGTGATGGTTATAAATCTCTTTTCAAACCTTTTCTGCTGACCTGAAAACCTTTAGTTTTGAAGACACCTGTCCAAAGATTGTCCACAGTCTGAGAACTGTAACCTTACTGCGCTATAAACTTGGGGTTTTGGGGGGTTTATCCATCTGGAGAACTCAGTAGTGTATTTGTTGGTGGCATTAACACCGAGTGTGTGCAGACACACCTGTGCTTACACAGAGCATCTACTACTTGGTGAAGGAGCACACACAGCTGTCCTTGCATGGTGGGTCAGGGCTGTTGCAGAGCACAGCGAGCAGAAATGCTGTAACTCACTCGTGCAGCACATTTAAGATGCTTTTGGACTTTACAAGGGAACTACAGACCCTGCTCTACATCCTACAGGATGCTGTAACATAGAGCACATCATTGCTCCAACACAGCTCCCACTACCACGTAGTTACTACCGTGCTGAGGTCAGATGAGCCTGTAGTACAAACTATTTCTTATAAGAGGATGCAAACATTTGGCTGTAGAGCAGGGAGCAGCAGGCTGGGAACAATGCAGGGGTTGGCCCCAGCTGTCCCTGCTGTAGTTTGAGGCTACTGAAAGAAACAGAGGGGTGGGACTTACTACCAGAAAGCTGATGAGCTGGACAAGTCGGTACCAACCGGACGGAGCCAGCTGGCCGTGAACTCGTAAATAATGAGTGCAATTACAATTCCTCTCTTCCTGCTTTCTTCACACGCTGCCTGCATGCAAGATTGACAAGAACACTCATTCTTTGTTCTGAACCAGAGACAGCAAAGTATGTTGTAAAATACTAAAGATGATGTAAGTAGGAAGCAAGATACAAATGCGCCTTCTTTGACCCGTGTCCAACCTCCTGGGATCGGGAGTTCTGGGTGACTCCAGATTTTAAAGAATTGTTTCTTTGAAAGGATAAAGTTTGGGGGAGAAAGAAGGAAGCTCTGCAAGTCTCTGGGTGGTGTCTGAAGAGGCACTGGCTGTGCAGGTCAGTTTTCCTCCACTGTCCTAACGAGACCAGAAGCCTTGCCTTAATTATCTGGCACACCTTTAGCTGACGACTGACCTGTAACCAAAGGGACTTGTTCTGAATTAAAACCACTTCTACTCAGGACATGACCCAAAGGAATTGTGAGAAATGAGGCTGCAGGAGTTGGTTTATTTTTTTTCCCAGCCCTCCTCCTCCGACCTGAGTGGCCAAGCAGCAGTGGAGCAGGGACAGGACTGGGATGCTGCAGCCTCCAGGGACTGGAAGTCCCTGCAGCTCAAAGCCAGGAATGATCCCAGTGGGGTGGTGGGGAGGAGGAGGAGGAGGAGGCAGCACAGTTGTCCTCAAGCCCTCTCCATCTCTAGGGCAGAACAGCCTCTTCTAAGGAGTGTTTTCCACAAAAATTATTTGGGGAAATGATGTCTCACTTGATTTTTCCCTCTGCAAAGGGGAATGGGCATTGGAGGCTCCTGTTTCTCAGTATGTGCAAGTTCCTCTCTCCTTCCCTTCTCCCTCACACTCCAGTTTATTTCTGTGCTTTTTTTTTAAGAGCCACCATTCCCAACCAAATGCTCACTGTACTAGAAGCGTCACCCTTTCTCACAGTATTTATTCCTTACAAAATCTTGTGTGACATGCTAGGTTCCCATGGATGTAGCTGATCGTTTTTATTTTGTAAATATAATTACCTAACTTTACATTAACTATATGGTAATAAACTATTTTTGCACCACCCTTTGCATGCTGTGTGGCCAGCTGGTTCTTTCAACACAGACTTTGCTTACAGAAAGAATGGAGCCTGAAACCCAGCCAGCCATTTGCTTTTATTGTCACAATTCACAAAGAAAATGCAACAGGTAGCACTTTAATGGCAATAACGTGTTGAAAGTTGTTTAATGCTACTGAACACTATTTCCTAGAGACTAACCTTCAAAATAACAAAAATGCAGGGTTGTTTTTTTTTCCCCAGATCCATGCCAGCTTTCTCAGACAGACCAGTGAATCTGCAATCTGTTGATGTTATTCCATTCATCCTAAATAAAACCTAACGAGCTACAGGAATTTTTAATGATGTGGATCTTTGGAACAAACAACTCATGAGAGCGACCTGGAATGAAAACCACAGAGCTTTTCTGTGAAAATGTTTTATTTAGTAGTGGCAATCTGAACACTACTGCATCAAGCAAAACTGGTAAAAAAAATGCACAGACCTTTTTCCATTTTGAGGCACTTTATATTCAATATAAATTCTTACACAGCCACTATTTAGACTTCTGAAAATCTTAAGTTGGAACCCATCTTTTTTTTTTTCCCCCCCTCTGAGCTGTAGGAACAGATCTTACCTTCCTCCTGCTTTTCATTTGCTGTCCCCCCCTCACTGCTGCAACACAGGCAGTGACCAAACCCAGACGTGGCATTTGGAACTGGGGTTTCCTTCCACCATTGCACTCTGAAGTTGGTGACTTGGCCATGCCTGCTCTTTAGATAAGAAATCCAAAGAACAGTTTCTCCCATTTTTCAGACCTCCCTACTCTTCCTAGCTGGAAGATGAGCTGTCATTAGTGTCTGTTCTCATGCTTTCATGCTGGAAATCTGCTTATCTTAAACAAAAGGAACCATGTACACAACCAAAACATCTGCCTTCTTATTTCCCCCAGATTTCCTTTTACAAACTTTCAACAATTAATACCAACAAGAAACATAACTAAGGGTCTGAGTCTCTCTATATACACTGTAGCTTTGCTGTAGCCCTCTTAACTTTTAAGAATCACCAATGGAAAGGAGTCAGAGGGCCACAATTCCATTCTGCACTATCCCAAGTTGGGAAAACGTCTGTTTCTCCACTGGAACACCCACCATAAATGTATCTCATCTGCATCAGGACACTGCAACGAGCCTGCCCATTGTTTAAAGTTGTAGGAATACACAGCTATCCCCACATAACAAAGTCACCAAACAGTTGGGTAATTCCCTCTAGCATGGGAATGACCCAGGGCACAGGACCTGTGGCACTTTGGGGTAGGGAGCATTTTGCTTCTCCAGAGGAGCTTGTCTAAATTACACCCAGATGGACAATTCAACGATTTCTACACATGTCCATGTATGCTGCTGTTAAGTATTCCGCCAGCCCTGCGAGGCAGCTCAATCATTTATTATCTTTGGAAAAAAATTTGTAGTTGATGGGATTGTACTCTTCCCAAATCCTTTCAAACTCATCCAGAAAAGGCTTCACATACTCAGCATCTTCCATGACAAGTAAGTTCTCCCGGTTGTTCTGGATAGCTTGGGTGGTCCAGTTGAGGGAGCCTGTGATGAGAATCCTCTGGTCCACAATAGCAAATTTGTGGTGCATGTAACCGGTGTCCTGGTCATGGCGCACCTGGATCCCTACAAAGACACAATTGTAATAGAATCCAACTGGTTTGGGTTGGAAGAGACCTTGAAGTTCATCCAGTGCCACCCCCTGCCATGGGCAGAGACACCTCCCACCGGCCCAGGATGCTCCAAGCCCCATCCAACCTGGAGCAACACTGCCAGGGATGGGGCAGCCACAGCTTCTCTGGGCAGCCTGGGCCAGGGGCTCAGCACCCTCACAGGGAAGAATTTCTTCCTAAAATCTCATCTCAATCTCGTCTATTTCAGTTTAAAGCCATTACCCTTTGTCCCACCCCTCCCTGCCCTTGTCCCAGGTCCCTCCCCAGCTTTCCTGGAGCCCTTTCAGGGCACTGGAAGGTGCTCTAAGGTCTCCCCATTGCAGCCTTCTCTTCTCCAGGCTGAACACCCCCAAATCCCTCAGCCTGGCTCCAGCCTCATCATCTCCATGGCCTCCTCTGGACCCCAGGAGCTCTCCAGCAGTGACCATGGTTGCCCCCCCATGACACCACCGTCCCCCGGCCCCGGGGCAGCCGCCTCACCGGCGTGTCGGAGGAACCCGATCTGGGAGCCCCGCAGCCCCATGTACTGCTCGTCGGTGATAACGCGGACGCGGACACCGCGGCGGTGGAGGAGCTCAACAGCGCGGCCCAGCTGCGGGTTGGAGAAGGAGAAGAGGCAGAGATCGAGGGAGCGGCGGGCGGAGAGCAGGAGCCGCAGGAGGCGGCTGAGGGAGCAGTCCCGCTGCGGCAGCGGGCAGGGGCAGGGCCGGGCCGCCGCC
>JAAWXA010000035.1:2654513-2715526 GCA_038090715.1 Florisuga fusca | reverse complement strand
CGCCCCCATGGCCCCGCGGAACCGCCCCGCGCATGCGCCGCGGCTCCGGGCGGGAGAGCGATGGGGTGGGGGGGCCCGTCAGCGCGGGGAGTCCCGCCGAACCGAGCCGAACAGAACGGAACCGAGCCGAACTGAACCGAACCGAGCCGAACAGAACGGAACCGAACCGAGCGGAACGGAACGGAACCGCACCGAGCCGAACCGAGCCGAACAGAACGGAACCGAACCGAGACAAGACGAACCGAACCGAACGCAACTGAACCGAGCTGAACGGAACCGAACCGAGCCTAACGGAACCGAACCAAGCCGAACGGAACCGAACCGCCTCCCAGACCCCCGAGCCGTCCCCTTCTCGGTTAGAGCTGCCTGGGGAGGAGTTTGGGCTGGTTCGGGTCTCTCCCCTCACCTGGCTCAATCTCCGCTGAAAATGAAACTGAAACTGAAAATGAAAATGAAAATGAAAATGAAAATGAAAATCCTCCCCGGGGGCGCTCGGAAGCGGCGGGAGCTGCGCGGATGCGCTGAGCGGAACCTTCAGCCCCCCCGCCTGCCCCAGGGCTGCGAGAACCGGCACCAGCCGGGCCAGGGCAGTGCTGGAGTCCCCACAGAATCATTTGGGACAGAACTCGGCAGAGAGAAAAAGAGGATGAAGCCTCAAGCTTGACCGGGTGACCACCCTGTTGCTGTTCTGGAAGAAACCGGAGTTATGTTCAGAAACGGAACCATTCATAACGATTCTGATGAGCTGCTCTGGTTGGACATTCCTCTGGCACCACGGTCAGGGAGATCAGAATGAGAGCAGGTTTTACTGTGGGATTGCTTGGGAGAGCTCTCCTTTAGAAGGAAAAAACCAGTTCAGTGACTGAGAAGTTCTAAACGCTATTTAATGTCTCACCTGGTGTTTCACACCAGAATATATTGGACCAGAAGAGCTTTTGAGTAGAAAAATAAAAGTCATTTAGTCCACACACCTCCCCCTGCAGTAAGCAGGGACACCCTCCAGGTTTGCTCACAGCCTCCTCAGTCCTCACCTCAAATATCCCCAGGGTTTGGGGCCTCAACCACCTCCCGGGGGCACCTCTTCCATTTTCCCCTGGAGGGGTTTAAGCGCCACGTGGAGGTGGTGCTGCGGGATGTGGTTTAGTGGTGGAAGGTTAAGAGATGGACTTGAATCATAAAAAGGTCTTTTTCCAGCTCCAGTAAGTAGGATTCTAAGCAGTACTACTGCAGAAAGGCTTTCTGCATCCCCACGGGTGGGGCTCTGCCAGGTTGCAGCTCTTGCTGCTCCACAAAGAAAAGGGAATCACAGCAGAATAAAGAACCATCCTGCCTCAATCAGTTTGTCTAGGGTCCAGAGGGAAGGCAGGTGGTGAAAGATGTCTGCAGACATGCTTTTTTTTTTTTTTTAGTTAATTAAGATGTGCTAAGAGCAGTCGGTGCATTCCAGCTATGGCTGGCTGGAAGCAAAATGTGGAAACTTGCCCAGAGAATAATTTGGTAATCCCAGGTATAGATCTGTTCTGACAGGAAAGCACAATCTGGTTTGATGGGGTCACAGCCTTCAGCAACTCTCCTCTCCCCCTTCTTTCCTGTGGGTATTTTAAAGGTGTTGAATCAGTGGTTTCCTTGCTCAAAAACACCTATCTGAGGTCTGGTTGTTTGTGACACAGCCCGGTTTCAGATGAGGCCAGAACAAAGCACAAAGAAAACCAGGAAGAAGTCTCAAGCTTGACCTGGTGACCACTCTTTGGCTGTTTTGAAAAAAAAAAAAAAAAATGGGCTTTGCTAGCAGGTGCTTATGCACCAACTGCAGGTTAGAAAGAGCAGGTTTTAATGTGGGATTGCTTGGGAGAGCTCTCCTTTAAAAGATAAAAACAGTTCAGTGACTGAGAATATCTAAATGCTAATTAATGTCTCACCTGGTGTTTCACGCATGAACATATTGGGCCAGAAGAGCTTTCAAGTGGAGAAACAAGAGTACAAGAGCAAGCACTGATCTAGCACTGGAAATTCTGACTCACTAGCCCCTGCTTTTCTAATTATTTCTGTCACTTTTCTCTGCCACCACCACTGGGCTTTGTTTTGCCCTCACAACAGGCACCAAGCACACAGGAAGCAAGATGCACTCATTGTTGAATGCTTCCTTTCCTGGGGATGGAGCTCAAGCACCTCTTCAGTCTCCTGTTTGAGAACTGGGAAAGCCAAGCCTGTTAGCAAGCCCTGAAATTAAAGTTTAAGTTTTTGAAGTGACAGTGATGCCTTTCTCCAGGCATGTTTGCTCTTTGAATATCCTGTAGTTGTTTATATCCAGTTAAGTATTTTTGATTAATACATCTAAACAGCTCTTGCACCCTGTGTACAAGAAAGTAATGCACACAGAGTTAAAGTCCTGTTAAATGCTGTAAACAATGATCAAGGCTCAGCTGCAGGAATTACCTTGTGGATCAACTGATGTTTCCCCCACCCCAGCACAATGGGCACGTTTTTAAAAAAAATCAACACAAAATCAGGCTTTGTCCATTTTACAAAAATAGCTCTTGAGATTTAATGCCTGTCTCCGTTGTTACAGATGTTCCAAGACAAAAATCAACCTGCATATTTTATACAGAAGAACAGAACTCGTGACAAGTTGGAACATCCTCTTCTGAGCTTGAGTCTTGTTTGAATGAGTGTAGAAGGTCACCTGGGTAAAACCTGCCTCAAGCTTGTTAAAAACGTCTGTGGTAGTGTCAAGTCTTCCCAACAATGATCCAGAAAAAAAGACTTCACAACAAACAGGAATTCCTTACAATACAGGTAAGAAATGTCTGTTCAGGTAATTAAAAAAATGCACCAATGTTTCCATTAACTATTAAGCAAAAATGGCTACTAGAGAGTTATATAAGAAGGGAGCACCTACAGGTTGGATCTTTTCTGCTTAACTTAGTCAGGAAGCTAGAAAATTATTTCTGAAGACAAAGGAACACTTATCCTGGTGAGGTTGTCTTCATCACCTGCAAGTTTTGCAACCACAGGCAAAACAAGGCAAGCATTTTACCTTCTCTCCTGAGAGGCAAGCAGGATGTATTTTGAGACTTCTTACATTTACAATTCTCCCTCCCAAGACAAGATTTCCAAAGCTAATGCTAAAACTGTCTCAAGTTAGGATATAAATAAATAAAGTGGAGTGACAGGACTCTGATAGGATATCCTGTCATATGCTACAGCAGAAAACAGTCTCTTAAATCCGAGTGTAAAGTGGTTTGAAATAATTTACAGGTGATCCATACCCTGACATGTCACTTGTTTTTGGTGCTTATTCTCTCAAGCACCTGGATGACTCGTGTGGGATTTGGAGATGAACTGTATCAGCTCCTAGGAGTTCCAGATGTTGCCACAGGTATTCGAGTCTTGCCAATGAAACCTAAAACTGAGGTGTTCTGCCACACCATAATGCTTCATGAGGACAGCATGGGACTTCAATTATTTCACACGGATTCTTTGAGCTTTGCTGTATTTTAGTCTTGAGTGTGGAGGTCTAGATTTAGAGTTGAGTTTCAGGACAGACAGCAGCACTATTGATTAGCACTTATTAGTCCAGTCTCACAGCAATTAGAAAAGACTCAAGTCACTCTTCAAGTTAGTCTGAGGACCAGAAGAACAGTGATGATGTTTCACTATCCTCCTAAAGCACATGCTGCAGGCTCAGCAGTGGTAACTCGGGGTTCCCTGTGATTATCTGAAGGCAGAAAGTGAGGTTTGGGCACCTTTTAGTTCCGGGACTCCGAGGAGGTTGGGCTGCGAACTGTTGACATCAGGTGGGATTTATAAGTCTTGCTCAGCCCAGTCATCCAGAACTTGAGCAGCTTGACATTGTCCTCCTCTGCAGCCCCCAGGATGCTCAGCAGTTTTTGGGTGTCCTCCTTGGGTCTGCTGTCCACTTTAGTGAATTTAAAGAGGACCTTCACTTTGCTGTAGAAACAAGAAACTCCCGTCACTACTACAATGGACTTGCACACATTAAACAGGGAATGAGCAGTGCCTGTAGCTTCTCCTGACACCTACTGCAACTAAATGTTAATGAAAGCTTAAAAAATTATCCTGTGGGAACTGTCCTTATGCTTTGAATGAAGAAGGTGGAGGGAGTAAGAATACAAGAAAAGGGGAGGGGGTAATTAGGGGCATTGCTCATTTTTTGTAGTAATATCCATAACTCTAATCTGTTTTCTTCATTCTAGCAAAAAGTGAAACAATTAATTTTGACAACTGGGCAACTCCCTGCAAGGCACATCTCTAATGCCCACCTGGCCTGCAGGTAAATTCACAAAATCCTGACATCCCATGAATTATTTCATGACTGATTTGTCTTTCTTCAGAACTACTTGCACCTTTGAAATGCAGTGCCTGAAGGCACAATCATGACATCCATTTGGCATGTCACCTGCACTGGAACACAGCACAGCCTGACAGCCACAGAGGTATTTGCATACTTAATCCTCATCATGTCTATAATGCACACAAGTATTGTCATGTAGGTAACCTACAGCTGCCTGAACTCAAGCAAAAAGGTTAAGAACTGCTGAAAGTCAAAGAGAGAGTTAGGATTAGTGCAGCAGACTCTGACATTCTTAGCTCTCAACAGTAAAGCCAAATGCTGACAATCCCACAGCAGCTGTGTACTGTAGTTTGTCCTGGAGTATGCTGTAACTGTTCCAGGATTCATGCCAAAGCTGTTTGTTCCTGTGAGAGCAAGGCAGTCAGACTTACTTCATCCACTCCTCCTTCAGGCAGACAAGGCACTGATCCACAACATCTACAGAAAGGTTCTGGTTGGTCAGGGCTGCTTCAATTTTGTTCAAGATTGTAGGGCCAACTACAGGATCAGAAAAAGATCACTCTCAGTAACAGCACAGCCAATTTCAACACAGAGCTTGGCTTCATTAGTTCACAGACAATAATCTTACCTGAAAGAAACCTACCTATTCTACAAGGTGGAAAAATATCCCCCCCAGTGGCCTGCCTTGATGTCCCTTTCATGGAAGAGGAGCTAAAGATCAGCCCACTAGGAAAATATCTGATGCAAGAAGCAACATGGCATTTTGTGAAGGATCCCAGGACATGCCCACAGGCTCAGGGGGCTTTGCTTTCTTCAGACCCACTTCTAAACCCAAGTTGTTTAGATTTTGAGGTTTAGATTTTGAAGCTCATTAAAAATACCAAGTTATGGAAAAATCTTCATGCTTTGTACCATATACAAACATTTATATAAAAAAATAAACTGCAAAGTTTATTTTGCAATATATTTTGCAATAAATTGCAAAGTCTCCATTCAACTCTTGGTTTAATGTACCTCTTGTTAAGGGCAGTTCCAGGATATAGTATAAAACCAAACAGACAACCTGCCCAAGGCACTCCTTTCCTGGATCACTTTTTGGGATATATATTCCCTGTAGTCCATGGCCTAATAAGTTTGATGCTGTGGTGGAGAAGAGACCTTTCCAGGACTATTTTTGCCACTGGTTGGATGAAAAGTAGATTACTGGAATTACTCATGTGAGACCTACAACAAGAAGAACACTACAGTGCCAGTAAGTCTCTGTTTTGCTTTGCACTTGTATCTTCAGAGGGCAGAGCAGGAAGCAGTAACCATCAGCCAAGTGTTTTGAGACAGTCAGTGAGGCCAGTTCCCTTAAATGAAGGGTTTCCAGAAAACATGAAACTGACAGACCTGGCTAAAACTACACCTAGGTGCAAATGTTCAAGCCCCAGAGCAAAGCAGGCAAAATAAAATAAAATATATAATAAAGTATCTGGGCATTTCTGTATCACTCATGTTTGTTTATCAAGAGGAACATGGAGGATGAGCAATGTCTTGGTCCTTTTAAGCTAGTCTTACTCAAAACAAACACACAAGTATTCCAGGACATAGAAAATGTTCATTGTGGGTTCCAAAAGAATTTCCCTGTAATTGCTACTGTACCCATGTACCAGAATTCTTTTCTCATTTCTGAAAGTTAAAAAGCAAAACACTGATGAGGTAAAGCAAACCCTTTCTATTTAAACAGACAGTAGGTAGCTTCACCTCAGATAGCAGTACCCCAGTTGTATACTGACCTTGCTTTCTACTCAGACTTCCTTAAGGGTTAAATAGCATGAAAATGAGTTAAAGATCAAGATGCTCTTTCAGCCTCAGTGATACAGGTTCTTTCTGCTTTCAAATCACCCACCTCTGTCTGCTGCAACGGGGCTACCACTGGTGACAACAAACTCATACTTGTTGAGGGACTGCTCATCATCAAACAGAGTTGGGTAGAGACTGGACCGGGCAGCAGCACGAACTTCCACGAGCACTGCAAACTCTAGAGCAAAAGGAGGCCAAAAAGCAACATTAATTGTACTAGCCCAGGTTCTAAAATAGACACCCTGCTCCAAGAAAGAACAGATCTGTCAGCTTACAAAATTTGGCTGAGCTTTAACAGTTCCTCAGTAGAAACCAGGAGTGTCAGCTCAAGCAGGTGTCACACCTTGCAACTACTGATGGGGAAGGGCATGTGGAAAAAAAACCCCAAAGTGGTGCAGGTTTGAGTTCATGTAGCATTGTTAGACTACCTGCCAATGCTTAATAATGATAAATAGAAAATCTTCTGTCCTTTAACATAAGACCAGAGGGAAAGGAGAGGATTCTGCAACAAGTTCTTACCAGATGATAATATGTGGGATGGGATTTGGACGTGTGGGCTAAGCCCTAGGAAGTTACACCGATAGGCCTCTTCATACTGCTCACTGTAGGGGATGATCCTCACACAACCAACAGGCAGCATGGTCTAAAGAAGGAAGGAAACATGTCAAGAAACACACCAGAGCTAAACCAGTGAAGTACAATTTTCTCCCCGAGTTCCAGGGAGCACGAGACTTGGAGCACAGCTCAGGCAGATGCTTCTGATTTGGGGGAGCAAAAGTATTTTATTCAGCTTGGAAAACTATGTGGTTACTGAGGACAATTCAGACATCCAAAAGCTGGTTTGGTTTGTTGTTTTTTGGTTTGTTTGGGGTTTTTTTTTTCTGTCTCCCTGCCACAAAAGCACAACTTTTAACATGCATTCTCCACAAGATTACATGTCAGAGGCAGCCTGGACTACTACAGGAATAGATGTAAAAAATACATGGAAAAGATGTAAAAAAGAAAAGATTTCTACCCGTAGCACATCAAAAGCTGACTGGACAAGATCCATGTCTCTAGCTTTCCAAATAACCTGGTTCCCCATCAGAACATGCCAAGCCAGCATGCGGAATGCTGATGCCCCGAGAACCTGAGAAAAAACAAACAAACAAACAAAGAGACAAAAACAAACATTGCATTGGTTATGAAAACTAGTGAGAGGTCCAGTTTGCCATCTCAAAACCATGCTTGCCACACAGGAAAATGGCTACAGCAACACAGCAGAAATTAACATGAAAATTGAGCAGATCTTGTGCACAGAGCAACAGCTCCAAGCCACAGCACCAAGCTCAAGTATTTCTTTGACAGGTGTGAAAGGCACTGCACTGTCACCCAAATCAGTATTTGCCCCCATTTATGGTTTGAAGAACAGCAGCAAATTTCCATGCCTAATCAATGATCCAGTTTGGTATCAAGCACATTAAAAGAACAACAGTTTCCTTTCTAGGTTGCTCCAAATTCTTCAGTGCTAGATAGCATCCACCAGCCCACTCACTGGCCAAATTACTGGTTTTGTTAAGATGGTCACACAGTGAACCTTCCCCCTCAACCAGGTCACTGGAGACACTGGATAAAAGCAGATCTGCACAGAACCATTTGCTTTGCTTATAAATTATTTTTTTCCCCTTCTTTTGTTTTAAGCAAATAATATTCAGCTTTGAAGATGCTTCATGACGTCTGTATTAAATTACTCTCACTGCTCTTGGGAAGAAGAAAAAGTGCAGGATTTGAGAGAAATTGCATGATCCCACCCCACATGACAGATGATCACCACCAGAGGCCCTGTGATCTCAGAGGGAGTGTCCTCAGAGCTCCAGTTAACTCCACATTACTGGGTGCATAGAACATAACCAGGAAAGAAATGCAGACTGCAGGAAATAAATACATCTTTTTTAAAAAACAAAACAAAACAAAAAACCACAACATTATCAGGAGAAAAGAACTTAATAGCTTGTGAATTCAGCAATGGAGTAGCTGTGATCCTCCCTTACCTGTCTCATGTGCCTGAGAGAGCGGAAGACAGACAGCCTCCTGTGAGCTACATTCCAGCTGTTGCAATCTGGCATCAAAGATGTTTCAGGTGAGCACTTAGATAGCTCCTGCCCTTCCACAACATCTGGCTGGGAAGAAGGCTTCACTTCCTCCTCAGAACCATCCCAGCCTTCTGATTCTTCTTTCAGATCTAGCAAAAAAAAGGTTATGGTCATAAAAACTGCTGCTCTCTAGACTGGGAACTTCCCAAGTCCCTGCACACTGCAGCCAACTGATTTTGGTGCTAAGTGGGGAGATAAGAGTTAAAATACAGAATATGCAAGTGCCAGAGTCACAGACACACTGGAGGTGTTAATCAAGTTTCTTAATTCAAATACACAATAACCACTGAAGAGTCATGAAGGAGCTTTTCCCTTCTCCAGGACACAAAGTCACATCTTTTGACCAGCTACGTGGTCTCAGTTCATGGTTTAAAGGTCGTGGCCAAAGCTTTGGGGTGGGTTTTGTACATTCTAGTCTAAATGGATTTAAAAATTTAATTCAATATAAAATAATTATTTTAGAAATTCTGTAGGAAAAGGAGCAAGAAGCCCATACACTGTGAGTGCAAACCCAGCCAGAGAGAACAATAATCATGATGATGAAACACTCCTACAAACAAACAAACACCACATGTGTATGCAGAGAGCCTACAAGGCCAAGGGCCTTAATTTCACATTCCTGTCCCAGTCATCTTCACATGGGAGAGCACATGGTCAGCTGCTGCAGAGACAACCACCGAGGTGAAGTCCAAGTGCTGACTTGGTGCTTCACTACCCATACATTGTTCAGAGGCTCTTCCAACTCTGGAAGCTTCTATGTCACCTGCAAGTTTTTCCATCTGAACAAGAGTGTCTTCTGTTGGTGCTCCCTCCAGAAGCTTCTCTGTAAGTCGGCTGCCACAAGCTTTCAAAAGCCTGGGGACATGGGAAGAAACAGAAGCAGCACTCATAAAGTGTGCTTGCTAGGTGCAAAAATCAAGTACAAAATTTGGTGCAATGAGCTGAACAAAATATCCAACTACTAATCAGTGTTTCCTTTCAACACATCTCCACTTCTCTTCATGTGATAACTATCAACACATCTTGCAACTGCTTTCTGCAACACACTTGTGCCTCCATCCAAGTCACATGCCAGTGTTGCAACCCTCTCTGTGGCACTTTTCCAGGGAAGTCTGATGACCCAGTCAGGCACTGGACTGGAACTGGACTCCCACAGCCAGACCATGGTGCCAAATGGTTGCACCTCCCACGCTGCCTGTCACAACACACCAGCACTTCCAGGTGAACAACCACTCTACTGGTGTGTGAATCTGAGGTACAAGCTGGAGATAGGAACATCTTTTCTTGCTTGCTTCCATACCTACTTTCATACTGCAGAGCCTTTCTATCTAGGTAGGGATGGTTTCCATTAGCAGACACTTTAGTAGTTTATTTTAGAGCAGCAAGAAGCCTTTCTGTCCTAAAGCCATCAGCTGTCTGAAACTCAGAGCCTACTCAGCAAAGCCCAACTTACTACCCAAACACTCAAACCACGTTCCCACACATTCAGAACAAGACAATCTTTTCTCTTCATGAAGGAGCTGTAGAAGCTGGAGACACAAGTGGCCTTACCAGGCAAAGGAAGTGTGCAAACATGCCCAGAGGTTTTCATCGTTGGTGAGGGAGGTCAGGGAGCGCGCCGCGTTGCCGTTCCGCTGGTGCAGGAAGGGGGTGAAGGCCGTGTTCATCCGCTGGGCACGCTGGGGGCACCCATACTGCTCTGCTTCAAACACCTGCACCACAGAAGAAGAGCAGTGGAAGAGACTGAAAAGGGTAAAACACTTACATAAAGCTGAGCCAAGGAAAAAACAAACAAACAAACAAACAAAAAAACCACAACAAAATTACCAAAAGAGCGCATCACACAATCAGCCAAACGCATTGCAGGTTACAGGAAAAGAGAGGGAAGGGACATCATTAGATTGAATAAAATGATCATTTTATCTTGCTTCCCAAACCATTGTCCTCCACAGCTTCAGTTTCTTAAATTTCCAACAGAGCTACTGTTTAGCAGTTAGGTCTGTCTGAAGTGTGGCTTCAAGTGAGAGAGGCACTGATCCTCCCCTCCTACACACCCAGACAAGCACTCTCCTCAGCCTCAACAACCACCCTCCTGCAAGGGGCTGGATCAGCTTTTTGACTCAGCTGTACAACAACTCTCACAATGATTTACTATCCTTGAGTCAAACAGACTCTCTGCACTGCCCTACCTTAAGAGCTTTGCCCTGAAGCTCATCAATGATGCCTCTGATTTTTCCCAACAGGAAAGGCCAGGAGTTGATGAGGTAAATCCGGTCCATCATGATAGTGATGATGCTGTACCAGCGCTGGAAACCCCGAGCCAGGCTGTCTTTGATAAAGAAAGTGTGGCTGAACACAAAACCATGCTGTTCATCTCCAAAAAATATAGGGCCTTCACGTCCTGGGCAGACCTGAAGGGGTGGGACACACACACCAAAGGAGTTAAGCACATCACACAGCCAGAAGAGTAATAAACTGAACAAAGCTTCCTGCTCTTTAATGCACACTTGGTGAATAAAACAAGACTACTTAAAGCTACTATACAAAACCCAGGGTCAAACAGAGCTCAAGAGGTATTCTACAAACACTACAAAACCTTGAAAATGAAGTATTTTAAGACTATGGCTCAATCCAACTACAATACTGTTGAGAATGCCCAAAGGATTTTGCTGATCCTGGCACTCAAGCACTCATTAATCTGCAAGGTTCTCCCTTTCCTTCCATGAGATGCTGAATATTAATGGTCTAAAAAGATCAAATATTTCTTGGCACTAAACAACAGATTTAAATGATAAACTGTTTTTGTAAAAACATTGATCTTACAACGAAAAATAGCAAACACTTGAGAGCAGAAACAAGAAGGGGAAATTTCTGGTGCCACAAGGTGAGAGGCAGGAACCCTGAAGGTTATCAAAACACAACCTGAAAAGTTCCCACCAAACCTGGACTGAACAGACTTGTGTGTCTGTCTTTCCACCTTCACTCCCTGCCTTTTTTCAGCAGCCAGGATCAGCAAGGCACTGGCTTGGATATTGAAATGATGGATAAGGCCATGAGCTGGTTTTCTCCCCCTGCTCCAAGGCAGTTACCTCACAGCTCAGGCTGCGGACACAGGCCTGGCGCACGATGCTGAAGAGCTGGGGGTGGTTTGGGTGCTGGTGACTGACATACTTGATGGATGTTTCTTTGTCGTGGCTGACATACCCAGGATGTCCTCCTGCAAGAGAGCGGCAACCCTGAAGGCAGAAAAGCAAATCCAGCCATAAGTGAGCATGCAGTTACCTAAAGTTTCCAAAGGTCTTTGCATCTTCCCTTCAAAAACATTATTAAGACTTATAGATAAAACCACAAATATTAAGAAAACAAGAAATATGAACCAGGGTCAGGATTTGAAACCAGCTCCTCCCATAAAACTCTGTGGGATATACTCCTTCTGCTCTTATCTTCACTTTCCACTACTTGATTTGATTTTGAACCTGGCACTGGCTCTACAACTGGTAAAAATCAATTAACAGCAGCTGGAAAACCAACTGGCCTCAAAAAAGTGGTCCTAACATAAAGAGGAGCAAATAACAAGCATCTTGAAACAAGTACTAATGTAGACAAGCACAAGAACACACATTTCCTCCACTGGTTTGCTGGCTTTAGCATTATTTCCTGAATTCCTAATCAATACTGCTCTTAAAATTACCAAGTGACAAGAGCTAATCTAAATTAAGTAAATGAGGGAAGATCTTCACACTTGCCTCACACATGTCTGACTTCTTTGGCCCTGGGCTGCTGGAGTCAGCACTGGCACCTTCTGCTGGGCTGTGCGAGCGGATCCGACTGCTCATCTGGATGCCACCTTCCTCCTCCTCCGCCTGCTCATTCTGCCCGGAGATGTCCCCGCTGCTGGCGCCTTGGGGAAGGGGCGAATGCAGAACCTCAGTGCAAAAGAGGGTGCGAGGACCGTGGAGCTCACAGAAATGGCAGAGGGCAACAATAGCGTTCATAGTGAGAGCTCAGGGCATCCGTCAGGGCCTCCTGCAGGGAGGGAGGAAGCAGAGGGGATCAGCACGACGGGAATTAAAAGCGTTTTGGGGGCCTGAGGGGTGCGAGTCCTGCTCTGGATCCCCCAGGAGCAGCGGGGCCTGAAGCTCAGCCTGAGGGGCCCGCAGAGCCTTGCTGTGGGGTGACAGGGACAAGGACCGACCCCTTCGTGCCCTGACGGGACCGCAGCAGATCCACCCCCGTGACGGAACCGGGACACCTCAGGCCCACAGAGGTGGAAGGGGACTGGACCGGGCATCTCCGGTCTCACCAAGACAGGCTGGGGGCTGCCAGACCAGACCCCCGGACACCTCGGGCCCTGCCGGGCCTGGCGCAGCTTCCCCGGAGGCGTCAGACCGGGACGGTTCCGGACCGGCCCTGCTCAGCGCCCCCGGACCCGAACTCCTCAGGCCCAGCCGGACCCGGGCCTGCGTACCCCTCCGGATCCCGGACTCCCCGTTCTGAGAACGGCCCATCCCGTGTTCCCCGGACTCGGTCCCCGCACCGCCCGTCCCAGCCCCGCTCACCGCGGCTCCGGGTTCCCCCGCCCCGGCCCGTCCCGTGTCTGCGGGCGCCTGACACAGACTGACCCACGGGCCTGAACCATCCCTACCGGCACCTGGGGGGGAAGTGGTGGTGGTGGTGCGGGACAGACAGCTTCCCGGCTGCCCAACCGCCGCCGCCGCGGCGAGAAGAAGAGGACGAAAGCTATAGAGAGGGAGCAAGAGGCCGTTCGTACCGCGGTACCGAGCCGGTCCTTCTCGCCGCTCTCCAGAGGATCGGCCTCTCCCCCCTCCTCCGGGTGAGGCAGTGAGTCGGCCCACGGCCTCCCTGTCCACAGGGGCTGGGCAGAGCCATTACCTCAGCACATGAGGGGGGGAAGATGAGAAGGTCCGGAAGACACCTCTTTCCTTCCCTCGCTATCCTTGTCCCACCTCTGAGAGCGAACAGCTGGGGTCCATGTGAGAGCCGACAGCGGACGCGCCGTCACCTGAGACCCGCAGGCTCTGCAGGCGGAACAGGTTCCGCTCCGTTCCCCCCCACCCCGGAGGTGGTTCTGGCCGCACTGCGAGTCAGGTGATCAGGAGGGGGCCTTGCGCAGGCGCCGTACGCGGGCGGGGCCGCGGGTCTGGGGCACCGGGAGCCCCGGCGGGACCCCCAGCGGAGGGCGAGGGGTGGGAGGAGCACCCCGGGCTTGGTAACCTAACTCCGTCTGATTACCAGGTCTTTCAGACTTCTAAAGAATCAAGCACTGGATTCCTCTCTCCCCTCACCCCCTTACATTGGAGTTGACCCCTCTAGAGTTAAAAATACCCCAAAAGTAGTCAAGTTTTCCCCAAGCACACTAAAATCTGTGCTGAAGGGCCCAGGAGGACGGATACCACTACAATAAACAGCTGTAGATCTGAGAGCAACAAGGACAAAAGATTTCCCCTTTCCTTCCAATAGTAATAATAAAATAAAATAAAAAAGAAGAACTAAGAAAAAGACAAATACAACAGACTTACCCTCTCATTTAAGACAAACTAAGAATAACTCGTTTCTCATCTTTATTTTCCATTAGTACATCGAAACAACTTCTCAGGACTGACCTCCTCAGCTGGTCTGGCCATGCAGAAAACATTCCCTAGGTTATACAGGTGGCTGGTGACAACACACACACACACGAGTGACAGTCCCACTGCAGGCTGTACAGGAGGAGGCAGCTGGAGTCACACAAAAGGAGGTGACACAATGGCAGTGCCACCGGTGGGTTGGCAGAGGTGAGGGAATGGGGCACAGACCCAGGAGGGGAGGGTGTACACAAGCAGCTTCCAACCCTTTCTCCTTGGAAATGTGTTAATACTCGCTAATAACGGAACTCGAGGCCCCTCCTGTGGCTCAGAGGTGCAGCTGCAGGTCTAATGCTGCCTCCAGGACTGCGTTTTGGATTTTTGATAATTGAGATTTCAAACCAGGTGAACAGATCCTGTGGCCATGCCGAGCAGCTGTACAGGAGGAGGCAGCAGGAGTCACACAAAGCAGGTGACACAAGGGCCACGCGTGACAGAAGTCACCGCAGGACCTCACAGAGTCCAAGTTTGGAGGAGCAGAGCAGGCAGCATTCCCCCATTTGGCTCAGACCTCCCATGCAAGAGACACACAGAAACCAGAAAGCTCAGAGCTTCTCAGCTGACCACAGCCCATGCAATTAGTTCTAAGACTTGAAGGAGCTGCTTCATTAAAAATCTGGCTCCAACAGTATCTCAAGACATGCAGATGCCAGACTCCAGGTGTTTATATCAAATTATTACATAAAAGTCCTTCCCTGAGGCCCTCTCAGTGAACACTTGATCTCTGTATGATGCTACAGGTGGGACACGACTTTAAATATTTTCAGCAGCAAATTGGAGTTTAACAGCACAACCATCCACACCAGAAAAGGAACCTTAGCAGTTCTTCAAAAGCATTTGCCCTCTTAAAAATCAGGTTATGAAAAGTAGTGTATTTACATCATTCAGAACACAGCTCTTTCCACCATCCTTTTGATGTGCAGCATGGATTTTATTTACTTTAGGCCAAAAAGGAGAGAAAACGTAGCTGTTTGCCTGCTGCACCTATTTGTTTCCAACTCTATAGATACAAAACCATCCTGCAGCTCCCAGCACTCAATCCCTAGTAGGAACTCGTGGTGTGAAAGCTCAACCACACTGAAAGAGAACCTCGGGTTCTCCTCCAGCTCCATGGAAGCATCCTGCACACATTCCCCCTTGGCAAGGAAAGGCAAGCCAGCCACATTCTGTAGAGGTGGCAGTTTGGGGTTTACTCATTTGCAGTCTTTTTTGTGACTGCCACACATGGCTGTAAACACTTCTGACAGCCCAGCTTTGTGCTCGAGCCCCCAGCATTGCCAATCTCCTATTTTAACACTTGCAGAGTACCAGAGGAAAACACATTCAGCATTGGAATCACTGCAGGATTAGCTAGGAAAAAAACACCTTTCAAAAGCCATCAATGTCTTTAATTACAAGACTGGTAAGGCAAGTTATGGAAGAAACAAAAGAAAACAACAACAACAAAAAAAAAATCTCAGGATTTTGCTGTAAGATGGGGTGTAAAAGTTGCCTTCAAATCTGGAAGTCTCTGACAGGAAGCACAAGTCCTCAGTGGTGAGCTATCAACAATTTGGACCTATGCTGTGTCCAACACAGCTGCTATTTTATACATCCAAAGATGTCATTCACCACCTAGAGAACAACCTGGAGACACTTCCCTCCTACTAGAAAGCACAGTGCTGTCACAGGAGAATCAAGACACCAAGTGGAAGTGAAAACACCAACAGTTCTGTAACCAGCCCTGGAAGCACAAATGGAGAATTTTCAGCCACTGCTGACCTCAACATGTACAAACTTGACACAGAAAGAGCCAAAAACACTTAACTCCCACCTAGGCTCCTGAAGAAAAGCTGCCAGGTTGGCAGTAGCAAGCAGCTCCTGGTCAGGTGTTTAAGTAGGAAGCACTGAATGCTGAGCTTCTTGCATTCTGACTCAAGAACAGGATGATTTATGGCTGATAGCAAAAGATTTGCATTGACATTAAGTGTTTCAAAGGTGTTTGAACAGTGAGAATCTTCAGATACATGAGAGTTACAAATTGAAGAGCCCATTGGATTCAAGGAGTGAAGCAATGAAAAAAAAAAATAAAAAAAATCCAACGACACAGTTTTTATGTTTAAAATAGTGAATTAAAAACCAGGCAGCATTCCAGCATGATATCTCCAGATAAAGTCCTGCATTTTGATAGCTGTACAGAATTCTATTTATGTTGCATGTTGAATTATTTGCTTCAGGAACAAAATTCTACAGCATGGCCTTCACTTAAGCTGATTTCCACCACAGAAAAGTATTAGCCTGTTGAACACCTTCATGCCAGTTATATAAGGACAAATATTAAAATTTCTTTCAGTGTAAACAACTTCCTATCTAGAACCCTCCAGAATACTACAATCTTCCAAATAACCTTTTGTTTAGGTCTACTAAATTTTTGATCTAATAGCAAATCTTATTAGGCAATATTTTGTACCAGAAACTTAAAATAATAAATAGCTGTCACATACAGATGCCCTACAGTGATTTCTGCTTTTCAGCAGAACTGTTCATCCTTCTGGGAAAGAACAGAGTTCTCATT
Organism: Florisuga fusca; assembly: GCA_038090715.1. Lineage (NCBI taxonomy): Eukaryota > Metazoa > Chordata > Aves > Apodiformes > Trochilidae > Florisuga > Florisuga fusca. Next base: position 2,699,035 of record JAAWXA010000035.1, on the reverse strand, counting down.
TCACTAGGTAACAGACAGCAGCCAGCTACACTGGGCATATGCAAATCATAACAGAGAGAATTTACTGGAACTCCACCCTTCTCCTCACACCACACATATGATAAATCTGCACTTTGAGCCAACTTTAAACACACAATAATGAACCAGTAATTATCCTTCAAGCGAACCAACTCTCATTTGTGTTCTTCCCTGAATAACACTTTTGTTTTTGCAGAAAAGAAAAAAGGACTGCTACAGAAACACAGCAACATTCAAACCCTTTAAAACAAAAGGTAGATTATTTAATGCCTTAACGATGTTAATCTGAAGATAAATAAATCCACAACAGACTTAAGTTTCTTTTGAGATTTCCTTTTTCTTTGCAGAGAATATTTCTGATATTATACAGTACTGAGAGGGTGTTCTTTTATTTTCTTAATGTCCAGGTGAAAAGCAAAGCTCAGTTCCCTCTGCTCTCTTCGTGGAACTCCTCAATGCCCTGTTCCAGGCGTGACTCTTTCGTAAGCTTTTACTTGAAAGCGGAGTGGTGAGCAACATTAATTTCAGGAATAACTGGATGGTTTGGTCCCTGAGTCATCTTCTTGAGAGCCCATACTCTGTAAGGGAGAGAGTTATTTCTTTTCAAAAGCAGGTTTACCTTTGAGACAATTCTTTGAAGCTAGCAGGTAGGAAAATAAAGTGCATATGAAATAACATACACTTCCTTTTGGCTCTAGAGCATGTTTATGCATGTATGGCATCAGCATGAAGTTACTAACACTGAACACTGACAGGCAGTGCAACACATACTCACTCCACTGAATCTCCTACAAAACACTGAATCACCTACCTTCTGCACAAACTGAGGGTTCACAGTGATCTCTTGATCCATGGCTTTCAGTCGTTCATCAAGCTCTATACACTTCAGCATCTTAAAAATATAGATGAAATTGATTGCTTTGTCCAGCTTCAACCTGATCTTCAATATATTTCACAGCTATGCTGTGCAGAACCTGTGACTTTTGCCATCACAAATGTTCTCCTCCCTCATCTCCCAAACAGAAGTGTCAGACCATTTTTTTATTTCCTTATCTGCATCCCTGTCTTCCTAACAATCCTTTCTCATGTCCCCAACAGACAGTACCATGTGGAACAAACACCTTGAGCTACAGGCAGGTTACTGACAGACAGTGGAAGGGGACCTCAAGTCTAAAACTCCTAAGCCATGCAGTTCAAGGAACCTCCCCATCATCATCATCAAGCAGCCATTCTAGTGAAACATCTCAAGCTGTACAGAAGATACAATGGGGAATGCACTGACAGTGACTATCAAACTAAAACCTTTAAATACCAGAACTGTGAAGCAATTAAATCATGATTCATAGTCCTAAATCTCCACCTTTAAATTCTCTACACTGGCTTTTCCCAGCAGCTCTCTGATTACAGACTAAGGTAGGAATTTCAAATGCAGTTAGTATCTTTTAAAATTTACCTCCTGATCAATGTTGTGAAGCATAGCTGGATTGTTGTATTTTTCAGGATTATCATGGAAACAGACCATACCATCTTTCTGATTAATACTTGCAAAGATTTCACCATCTTCTATCTGCAATGAAAGAGGATTTAATGGAAAGTATCACTAAGAACAGAATTTCAGGTTAACTACAACACAGACTCCTCGTGGAATCATCTTTCATTTGTTTGCCTTTTATTTCCTAACAGCTTCCCAAAGACAAAGGATCAGAGAATCACGAGATGGTTTGGGCTGGAAGGGACCTTAAAGATCACCTCGTTCCAACCCCAACCAACCTGGTCTTGAACACTCCTAGAGTTGAGGCAACCATAACCTCTCTGGGCAAGCTGAACAGTGTTCCATGATGCCTTATTGCAGGCAGAGAATATCCTTGAAGATTTTTTTTGAGGACAGCCTAAACACCAGAACAGATTGACAGTACCTCCAAACAATTCAGAACATGCAGTGCCAACCCAAATACTTCAGAGAGGGTCAGCTGGGTCAGTTACACTGAGTCAGTTTTTCAATTAGGATAAAAAATTAAAATAAATTTAAATTAGGATAAAATCTTACCATGTGAAGGACGTATTTTTCTGCTTCCTGGGGCCCAGATAACTGCACTCGACTTGCCATGTCTTGTAATGACAATGTTAAAAATGTCTGAAATTTAGAAAGTATTGAACAACTAAGACTAGATGCCAGGAACTTTCCCCATCAACCCTACATGGCCTATGCACTCTTAATTTTGAAGTCCAGCAGGAAGACACAAGCAGAACACTTGCTCCTTACTTATAAAAGCAGCATGACAATGGAGTCAGTTCTTCCTCCACAGACATTAATTTGTTACACTGCACATCTGCCCCCCTTCTGCAAATGCCTTTTTACCCCCAACACAGACCTGACCCTGTCCAACCTTTCCCCCCACCTTTCTCCACTAATAAGGTGACTCCAAATTCCTTGAATTTCCTTCAGGAGATGGATGTACTGCATTCTTTCCAAGGTTAGTTCTACTGCAACAGACATCATTCGAGCTTGCCAAAAAAGAGCTTCCCACTGATTATCTTTAAGGATTATACTGAAACTCTCAGCTGAAGGAGCAAGTCAGTCCACTGCTTCTGGTTTTCCTCTTTCTTCAGACACTTGAAAAATCTGTCCTATTGACTCTTCTCTACTGAAGAGGCCTGTGAAGTTCAGGTCTCTTCTTTTCTGAATAGAAATGAAGATCATTGGGTAGTCCTGTTAACAACTTTGACTATGAAGGAAAACCTCACAGGCAAGCCCCTCTGATAGACAGAGATATTGATCCACCTTTTAAACAATGCATAAGTAGCCAACTGAGTTGGGTTTCTATACAGAGCATTTTAGTCTCACTTGTTTCAGACAAACCTCAGCTGCAGGCATTTCTCTGTGACACAGAATTGCATCCATTTCAGAGACACACACTTTGGAGAACAAACTAATCACAATTTCCCAGCAAAACAAGCCCCTGACCATCTTACCTTGGTTAGCCTCTGAATATTCTTTTTGTAGAGAGATGACAAGCACTGCTTAACCAGCCCCATATTGTTATCCCTTGTGAATGTTTCACTGTGTTTGTTCACCAGATTTCGAAGCTCCGAAGGTTTATTGGTTGAATAAACTTGTGCTAATTCATGGTAGGCATTGCTAAGGGGCTGCAAGTGGAAAAATGAGAACCCTTTTTAAAGAACACAGTGTTCAACCAGCCTCACTAATCCTATTCACCATGTCAAGCTGTAAGTTTAAGTAGCTCAAGCATTTCTCATTAAAAAATGACATGATGCCCACGTAGCTTCACAGCAGTGGTGACCAGTTCAGCCAAACTGGTTTAAAATGGCAATTGTTTGAGTTTGCTTATGGCTATGGGAAACTATAAGATTTTTTGAATTCTTAAAGATCTTCATCACAAATCAACAAACTCTGTGTGAAGTAAGAACTTTTAAAAGTGTGTGAATTACCTAGGAGCAGAACTCTAGCCAGCAGTTTTATCTTCCAGTCTACACTTCCTAACCAGAATGCCTCCAAACCTGCAGCTTTTTCAGAAACTTTTATTCTTTGCCAAGCCAGAGTTTATTCCAGAAGAATTTAGCATTTTGTATTTCAACTAGATGGAAGTTACAGGTTGAATGTTTTTACAAAGTGTCACAGTTTAATACTGGGCTGGCAATTAATCCAATGACAGATGCTCTCTACTAATCCCCCTCCCTGATAAAAGAGGACTCTGCATGTGGAAAGCCAAGGGAGATGTGAGTTTGGTGAAGAGTTCTAAAATAAAACTCTGTCAAGAGATGTGCAGGATGAATGAAAAGAATACTGGTCAGCACTAGTTAACCCTGAAGGCTTTCTTCAAATTTAATTTTTAAAAACTTTGTCTCCAGTATCAAAAATACAGTTTGTCTGTAAGAGATGCAGAAGCTGCCACACAATCTTTAACTGTTGTACACTAGAAAGGCAGCAAGAGATTTGTACTCTGGCACATTGTGCATTATTTCCCATGATCTGCAATGTTAAACAGTACCATCGAGTGAGAGTACAACAAAACAACTTACAAATTCTGCTTTGTTCTTCTATTATTTAGCTGTACACACAAGACTTACCTTAATGAATCTACCAACTATCTGGGAAGTGTATTTTGGTAGCTGCTGGACTTTGCCAAGTAGTATCAAAGAAACTAGAATATATTTTTTATATGATTCCAACATAATGTGACTGACTGCCATGGCTGGAGTAGTTATTGCCTGAGCAAGAAAGAAAGAAATGGAACAGAAATTTAGTATACTTACTTGTAGATCCTGCTAGCTACTGCATTAAGAAAATTCTCAGTCTAAACGTGCATGCAGAAATGATACAACAACATCTGAAACTCACCTGTGAGCATCTAAAGCTTAACTAACTTGTGTTAAAATGAATTATGAAAAAATGTCCTAAAAAATAAACTCTGTACAAGCTACTCAAACCACATCCTGTAGCAGTGATGTCTTCCTTAATATAACCCTGTTACGAGTAAAACTTCTTTCCTTGGTATAGATCAAAAGTTGTGCTAGAAAGCACTTCTACCTACTTGTTAGCAGGCATGATTACACAGTTCCTGTAGAACCTGGATTTATATTTAAGTATGCTGAAAGAGGTCTGCAGAACAGGGAAGAGGAATGTTTGTTTACTGTGATACCACTTGTTACTCAAGAGGTCAGGTTTGGTTAAAGAAAACAAAAAGGTTGCAACAGTTTTTTTGCACATTTGACAGCATTTCCCCAATTTTGACAATCTTCCCAATTTTGCAATCTTCTTCCACAGAGAAAGTAAAAGCAGTAAATATTGTCACAGACTCGAGGGAGTGTAACCTCTCTCATCAAATTAGCAAAGGTCTCTGCAAAACCACTGAGTGATTTTTTTTCTTTAAGAACACCCAGTGTGTGAGTCTCAGCCTGCAGACTGTTTCTAGGCCAGCAGTAATAAGCAGGCATCTGAAAAATATTTATAGCCAGATAAATTTAACATCAACCTTTGCATTGCACAGCTTCAGGCTCCAACAGTTACAGATATTCTTAAAGGAAAACACCTCTAAAGATTGCTGGCTTCCTATTTCACTTTATACACTAACAAGCAGCATTCAGGCTGTGCCTTTCACAGAAGAGCTAATCATGAACACAAATCAGGTTTTAAGTATCACCATGATGAACATGGGATAAAACAAAACCTACATGAATGATGAGCAGCAGTGAAGGTCTGTTAGTAGAATGAGATCAGAATTATATAGGTAAGGATGAAAATAACTGGAGGCTGTTTGTGCTTTGTTAGTTTCACAGCATTTAGTGCTACCCTTGGTGGCAAGTCAAAGATGAGATGTTTTCCAAGCAGTGTCACACATTCATTTGGCCTTTCAGCTGATCACACTGTTTCATTTCAAGTTACCTGTTCATAAAAGTAGAGTGCTCTTTCAAAGTTCTTTAGCCCAGTGTATATCATCCCACCATAGTAGTAGTAACATAAAAAGTGCTTCGCATCATATGCCCCATTCTCTTTACAAATATCCATCATGTCCACATCTAGATACGGGAGGGCAGGTTTAAAGCATTTTGCTAACAAACAGAGCTACAAGAAAATAAACCAAGTTGTCAGAAATTAGCCATTTTCATTTGCATTTCCACCATGAAGAAGTTGAAACTAAGTACATCCAGCACTATCCAAACACCTCCCTCCCCCAAGAGGAAAAAAAAAAAACAACCAGTGGATGTCAGTAGTGCTGTAACATGTAATATTTGTTGTATAATGATATTTGGAAAACCTTTATCACTGATTGCAAACTGTTGTAAGTTATCTGAACCCTAAAGAAATTAGATTCTGACAGAGCTGCTGGAAACTCCAGACCTTCCAAACTACTGTGCTGGCAGAACTAAATAATATTGCACTACACATTCCTGTCCAACCCTAACTCCCAGGAGCCAAGAACGAGACAGAAGTGCAAATTCAGGCCAAAGACACTGAGACAAACATGCCTTTTGTAAAACTTGAGCAAACACTATCTTGATATTGCACTCACACTGCCTAAGAGAAGCTGTGTGTGACTTTCAGCCCAGAGAGAAGGGATGTCAAAGGACTTTGAGAAGTCATCAACAAAACCAAAGATCTGGGGACATGCACTGAGCCTTTAAAATTATCAGAATAAGGATTTCACTTCAGTATATATTATTACTTTTAAAAAACCCAGCAGTTAAAACCATATTCACATTGCAATGTGAATCTGCATTTCCTCTAAGGGTTATAGGTATTTTATAAGCTTTTTTCTCTCATAAAACCCTTGTGCTCCTCTTACCTGGCAGAGATCTGCGTGTATTGAGGTCAGCTGGTTTGTGTTCATCTGCATCTTGTCTATGGCTTGTCTGAGAATGCTAATTCCTCGCAGGGGCTGTCAGAAATTACATCTCTTTCAGATAATTTCTCATAGATGGCAGCACATTGGATCTTATGTTGACACTTACAAATGAAAAATAACACTAATTGACAGGTTCCATTAAGTAATGGTTAGCTTGAGGTTCCCTTTTTGTAGGATGCTGCAGTCTCTCAGAAAATAAAATTAACCTTGGCTACACATTTCCTCCTGATAATCTAAATAAAGTTATCAATGCTGCTGCACAAAGCCAGCCTGCTCAGCAATTTGTATCAACAGGAAAACCTTCTTGGCTCCACGAGGCCTTCTGAACTCCCACCAAACAGCCAAGGCAAGTATCTCACTTTCCTCCCCTTAGACCAAACTTGAACTCTGTTTCTATTTCAGGCTAGATTTCACTAAAATGGCCTGAAAAAGTCAGTATCTTAGGAACAAAAAGATTGGTCAAATATTTCTTAATCATGTTTTCTTTACATTTTAAAGCAGTTCATGAAGAACATTATATAAGACTGGTGAGAGCAACACTGAAATTAGTATCACTGACTCACCAGAGCTAATAAATCCTTGCAGCTCTCTCCTACTCACACACACATTGTCTGAAGAACACTCTTGGTACCACAGATTTTCTAGTCTGTGTGAGAGAGCACGTTTCCAGGTGACTCTCCTCCCAGTAAATTTATCTTCCTTATATTTTTCTTAAAGAAATCTTAAGATCTTGGTTTAGGTACATTATACCTGTCAGTAAATTTAAAAAGTAAGAAGCTGCACAAAAACACCTAACGTTAAGTTAGTGGCAAATATTTACAAAGTTGATAAGAGCCTGGATATGTCCCCCTGTTAAGAGCATGAATATGCAGGAAGCTGATTTGTGCTAGATGATACTTGCTTACCTGTTTTCTCTCCACAAGGGCATTTGTTAACTGGTGGCACAGGCCAGCAACTAAATGAAGTAAAAAATAGCACAATGAAAAATCAGTATCAAATTATTAAAAAAAAAACCCCACACCATAAATTCTGATCTTGAGCTGAACTTACAAGTGTCTGTTGCATATCTAATGTGTTCCCCATTACAAGTGCTGATAAAAAGCTGCACCTGTGAGAATAACGTTTCGAAGTCAGGGATGCTGGGCATAGAAAACTTCACAAACCTAAAAAAAAAAAAAGTCAAACAAACAAAAGGTTTAGCACTTAACATTTGGAGTTCAATAAAAAGCTCCATCTTTACTGGTAAGTCTTTGCAGATTCATGTAGATGCTTGCAAACAAATCTGATGTGTTTATGACAGATGGTGTAGAATTTCCTCAGGAGATGCACAACATGTGAAAATACTCTTTCCCTCCACACCCCCACTCTCAATCAAGTGCAAAGCTCAATTTAGAACCATCTATGATGAATAAAGATCATTTCATCTGATACAACAGTTACAATCATAACAGAAACGCTGGCTAACAATGATAACACTCAGCTACACAACTTCTCTGGACACTGTCACCTACCCTGCAGACATCTGCTGCTGGAATGTGCTTGAGATTTGTCAGCTAAATTAAATTATTAGACTTGCATCTCCTGACAGGAGATATCCCAGGAGCTGTCCTTCCCCTCTAGGCCCAGGGGCTGCCAGCACCTCCTTGTCTCTTCAGACAGTCTTACTCTAACAGTGTAAGAGCCTGCCAGGCCACATTTCAGTCAGGAGAGTTTTCCTGTACACTCCACTGGTAACATCCCCTCAAATTTTACATTTAATTTCCTATAAAGTTCATTTCCTTCCTTCACCTGTTAGAATGACTGCTTTCATGTACCCCATGATAGGATTCTCCTGCTAACACAGTACTGATGTCCTGCTTTTTGCAGATTCCACACTGGTTTTTTTATGAGATGCTAGTGAACTGCAGTATTAAGTCCCTTATCTCTATAGATTAGTTTTCTTTTTTTCCCCAAAGAGTAGCAGAACACATACTAGAACTCTAGTATCTCCTCCAAAGGAGAACTTTAAAGTAACAGTGGAACCTGTGGGCTCTTAACTTGGGGTTAGGTACAAGCTAGAAACAAGTCTGAGCTTCAGGGCCAAATATCCTGCCCCTACCCCAGCACCACTGAGGAAATTCTGCATTATCTGAAAATGCAGCCAGCAGCAAAAGCCTTGCTGTGGTCTAGAGACAAATACCCAACAACTATAATAAGAACATGAAGAAAATGAACCTAAGAAATGCAGACTGAAAACATTTCTGTCCAAAAGAAAAACATCTGGTTGACAATTCAGCACACTGCCTGAAGTGTAACTAATATTTCATTAAAAGAAAGCAACACTTACAAGACAGCAAGAACACCTAAGGAGTGTTCCTGCACATCCAGGGCACCGAGCACTGTATCCAGATGGGAAAGGTTTTTTGCTAGGAGTTCTCCACTTTTATTGATTAGCTCACAAAGCTGGGTCATTTGCCCTGAAATAGAAAACAGCGTTGGCAAACCCTCATTAGAGAACACTCCTGCATTCCCACACCTCCTGCACTACATAACCTGAGGAAAACAAGTTGTACCAGCCAGAGAATTTACCTCTCTGCTGCTTTTCAAGTATCTTATCCACTTTTCAGGTCTCCATCTATATATATTTTTAAGACATTAAGATTTTGAGGATTTTACAAAGGACTTTTAAAGCTTTTACATTTACTTTCTGTAATTAGAACTACTACATTACTCTCCTTGTCATGAGCTATGAACACAGCATGAAAGGCACCTATCTTGAATTACAAACACACACAGTAAGGCCAAAAAGCCTTAAAGAAAGCAGACTGATTATCACAAACTGCTTTCAAAGTCTTCCCTCTGCAATTATTTTAATTAAAATGATGTCCTTCTGACACAGAGTATTGTTTTGATGCTCAGTCCTTGCAGGTTGGAGAGGAAACCAACAGAGGTTCTCTCAGCCTCACAAAAAAACTTCAGAAAATGAAAAATTGTGGCTCCATTCAGAGATCAATCACCTCTACTCTCAACTCTCTGACCTTTCCCTTTGAAAAAAAGAAGCCCTAGCAATGAAACCTCAGCTCTGAAGTGACAGCAGCATCAAAAGTTCCCAATGGGGAATCAGAGCCCAGGAACTCCAGAAACCTGTCCCCAAATTCTCTCCAGACAGAATTAAAACTCTGTGTGGAAAGGAAACAGACTTGTAAAACAATCTGTGGCCTGATTCAAGCACTGCAATACTTTAGTTTTGGTGTCCTCTTTTGTTAAGAAATCCACCCACTGTCCAGCTATCACCTAGCATTTGCCTTAAAAAAAAAACAAAAAAAAAGCAAAATCCCCCCCAAACAACCCTCTGCCCACAAACCCCACTGAACCACCTGAACTGAAAGTAGAAAAACCCCCACGAGGACCAACTAAATGTCCATTTGTGTCATTTATGTCACAAAATGTCCCTTTGTGTCACCTCCCATGCAGCCAAATTCTGATCAACAGACACCAGCACCACCCCCACGTGCTGTCCTAACCTCCAGCAGCCTGTCTGGTGTCTAGTTTTACTTTCTCACAGAAAATGTCTGGCTGGCTCTGCCCAAAAGGGAGAATTTCCACAAAGTCACCCAGTTTCCCCTTCAACCTTTTGCATTCAGAAAACCACGTAATAAAAAAGTTCTCCAGCTTGACATGAATACAAAGAGTAAATTTTCATCTGGTTGGAACCCACACCTTGCAGGTATCATTTGTCTCTTGTATCTGCTACCTCCAGTAAAAATACTCTCTATTTACTAAGCTGGACCATAGCAAGGTGCAACTTCACCCAAAATTAACTGCCAGAGATAAAGCCTGAAGCCACAGAAAAAATCACCAGTTTCTTATCAGTTCCAGGGAGCAAACATCCCATGCAGAGAAATACTCATAACACATTTTAAGGAGAATCAACGTAGAGAGTTCAAGAACTGGGAAATCCTGAGGCCACACACGGGAAAATGAAGAGTTTGGCAATGCAAGTGTGAAATCCTAAATCAAGTTATTAAAACACTTGGTTCTGACAGCTCAGGTCTCCCATCCCACACTTCCATGGTAAGCCAAGACTCTTCTGTCCATGGTCGACTCTGCCCCAAGAACCAACATTTCTAAAACGTATTTTAAAACACTCATGCCACAACTTGCAGGCTCATCAGTTAGGCGACAGGCAGAGCTCTATAACGCCAGTTCAGGTCCCTGTGATGCCCGCTCCTCCCCTCTGATCTCCAAGGCTCAGCTTTTGGCCGGCTTCACCCCATTGACCCGAGAAACCCACTCCCTGGCCTGTGCCCTGGGGATGAAGCGAGGAGCACCGTGAAGGGCACAACCACCCCTTCATGACCCCTTCAGCCCAGCGGTGCTTAAACCCCACCGAAAAATCCCACTACGAGCCCCCCAGCAGCGCCCCAGGGCTCGCAGAACCCGCGCCTCAGGCAGAGCGCTATGAGGGGGCAGGCCCGGCCCGCCCTCCACAGCCGCACGGGTGGCCTTCCGCCCTCCCCTCGGCCTCCTCCCCTTCAAACCCCGCTGTCTCCCCAACCACCGCGCGGGCTTTAGAAGCCGTTCTCCCTTTGTTTCCTTTCCCTCACGGTCACCTTGGGCCGAGAGCTGCCGGACGCTGTTGACGAACTGCTCCAGGGCCGACGCCATCTTGGCGGCTGGCGCCGCGGCCGCGATGAGGGGAGGGGGGGGGCGGTGCGCGGGAAACATCCCGCCAGCCAATCAGGCGGCGCCTTCCTCCTCCTCCTCTCGCGAGAAGAGCCGCCCGTCGCTATGGTAACCGCCGCAGCCCTCCCGGAAGCAACGACGCCTCCCGCGTTTCAACCGCGCAAGCGGAGGGGCCCGCACGGAGAGAGGGAGAAGCGGTGACTCAGCAGGATTTGAGGAATAAGGGGAGGGGTTGATGGCGTCATGATGGCGTCATCACACAGCCCGGCGGCGCACCGCCCCGTGGGGTCCTTAAGGGCTGCGTGGAGGTTTCAATCCTTTTATTCCCCTTTAACGGGGATAGTAAAGTGGCCGGAGTGTATTCTGTGTCATATTCGCCCTAATCTCAAGGAATAGGATTTCCATTCTTCGTTTAACTGAAGTTGTTTTAAATAAATAGCAGCGTTTATTTGGGATGAATTTATAAAGTGGGGATCCTACAGTCTGAGAATTCGTCAGCCCCTCAATAAATGATGAAAAGAAGGAAACTTGTCTGCCTGTCGCATCAATGTGTTGGGTTTACCCTCTTGCTGGGGGTGGGAAACGTCAAGGTGGGCTGAATTCCCAATCCTGGCAGGAAGCTGCATGTAAAAGCACACTACAGGCTTGAAACTTCACAGGTTTTCCCCTCCTAACATCACTTTTACATTTACCATCACGTAAATGGCTCTGCTCCTTCCTCCATCACCACGTCTCCATTTTCCCTTTCGGTGAACATCAGGACGATATATATTCAACTGCAAAACAACCTAGAAGGGAAAGATGAAGTATTTTGGAACCCGGAAAGACGTATTTATTACTGTCGACCAAAAATCTCCTTTTTCCCAGCTCGGCCGTTGGTTTATCCTGTCAGATCCCCCCCTCGGGGACCTCCCGCCCGCCTCTTCCACAGATTTAATCCCCGCATCCTTTGTTGACCCGAGTGATCTTTGATCCTGTCTGAACGTACAGACCTTCACCTTGTGCTCTCAGAGCTTCTTTTGACTCCGGGAATTGTCTTCTAAGGGTTCCCATCACCCCTGGGGACCGAGCTGTCACTTGGGAGTGAAAAAAAAACCCGCGCTGAGCCTTCCCCTTCCCCACGAATGGCTGGAAATGGGGGGATATCACGCCAAAAATCACCCTCTTACATCTGCACCCCCAAACCCCCACCCTGCTCCAGGCAGAGACGGGGGCAGCAGCAGGGGGGAAACCAGGGAAACTGAGGCAGGGGCTCGGGGATGGAGCGGGCACGGATGATCCCCCCCCCCCAGNCAAACAGAATCTGCTCTTCAGATATCTAGAGGCTGGGTCTCAGGCAAGCTGGGTGGGCAACCCCACAGCGGGGTCCCGCAGGGCTCTGCGGGTGCTGGTGGACATGGACGGGGTGCTGGCTGACTTCGAGGGAGGCTTCCTCAAGAAATTCAGGGCCAGGTACCCAGACAAACCCTACATTGCCCTGGAGGACCGGAGGGGCTTCTGGGTGTCGGAACAATACGGGCGCCTGGGACCTGAGCTGCGTGTGAGTCTTGTCTGCATCTCCCGGGGGTCTCATTCACTCAGAACCCAGCAGCTGGACCTCCATCCAGCCCTGAGGGACCCACTGCCCCCTGAGCTCGTGGGTGCAGCACTGGGGAGGGCTGTGGGTGATGGTCAGAGCTCCCACCAAAACCCAGGTGGAGGTCTGCATGCAGGAGGGCTTCTAGACATGGTTCCCCCTCCCCCCAGAAATCCATCATTTTCCATGCACATCTCTTTGTCCCTGCATGCACGGATGGGGATACACGTAAGGAAAGGGGATCTTTCAGAACATCTTTTTAAAAATACCCTAAATTGCATAGATGGGTTTTTCTGGCTCGAGTTTAGCCAAGCTGCATGGGTTGATACTGCTCCTAGATGGATTTCCTTCCTGTTGAGCAATGTGAGGGGTGGGATGCAGCAGAGAAGTTGAGAGCAAACCATGCAATTGGTGGTTCATGGGAAGGCTTACTTAAAATTGAAACAACCCCAAGCCCTCCCATGCCTGAAAATTACAGTATTCATTTTAAAATTAAAGCCAAAAAACCCCCGAAGCTCACTTTCTGTTGTACTTTATCATTCAGCAAAAGTCTCAGTGCTGCAGAAAGTCAGTTTCTGCTTCTACAAGTTTCCCATCTTGATGGGATGCCTGTGGTCTTATCTGTGGGTTGCAGTTGTGCTAGCTGAAAGGTGTTGCAACAATAATAAAAGCACTCTTGTCTTTAGTGATATGATGGCAACAAGGAAGTCAGAGTGAATAATGTCCAGGGCTTTCCACTGAAGGAATAATGTGTCATCTCTAGCTGGGACTGATGAAAGGGAAATGGAGGATGTTGTTCCTGCAGGTGCTATAAGTTTGGCAGGGGTAATGCATGATAACTTTTTTTATTTTTCTTGATCTTAACTACTTTGGATGTGTTAAATTGGGCGAGCTCATCTGCTCTCTGCAGTCATCACGTAAAACCACCACAAACTTGGGCTGAATGAGCAGCAAAAGTTTCACAAACTGACCTCAGGGCAGCCCCAGTTTCACCCATGGTTTCAGCCCAGGGATAGAGAGTAGGAGTCACTCTGTGACAGTGGCCACAGGGGCTGTTCATTCTCCCTTTGTTAGAGAGAACCATCAGCCTGCTGCAGTAGACCAGAAAATAGGACCCAAAGAGTCCAACAAGCTGAAGCTCCCAGCTCTGAAAGAGAGAACAACTGCTCAGCAATATGGCAAGCACACAGACCTGGAAGGATGGGGAGCCCAGGATGGGCAAGGAAATTGCTCATGGGGAGAGATACGAAGAGGGAAATCGAGGGTCTGTCTTGCCTGGCACATGGGATTCCTAGGGTGGGGGGATTTTTCCAGCTGGGCAGATGGTGCTGGCTGCAGAGCTGAGGGGAGTTATTCTGGTACTGGGAGCTGAGCAGGTCTGTTCTTCCCGATGAGCTCAGTTCTTCCCCCATTGAGCTTGATTGCAAAATGCTTTTTGACACAAGTGGAAGCAGAATAGCTGCGGAAGTCCTTGCTGGAAGAAAACACTTCAGCAGAGTTTGAAGTGCTTTGCTGCATCAGGCCACCTTTCTCAGATGCCTCTTGTGCAACTACAGTCAGTGTCTTTAAAATAAAACATCATTGCCCACTGATGTAAGGCAGAGCAGCTGGAGCTGGAATGTTTGCCTGATCCTCTGGAAAACCGTCTGTGCAAAACAATTGCTTTTCTTGGTGGCTGAAAAGTGTTGCCTGTTTGAGGGAGTGCAGGGGATGCTGTTCCTTAAAGCAGTGCTGGACCCTTCATGGGCAACTCCTGGACTCGGCCCCTGTCCCAAGGTTTTGCTCCCTGTGGTCTCCCTCTGCATTCCCAGTGCACCCTGGCTGTTGACCTGGGTGCTCAGTATTTCAAACCCTTGCCTGGAGATGCTCTATTTACCTGGCAGACCTTGCCCAGGTATCCCTGAGGAAGAGCATCTGCATTCATCCTGATGTGTAGTTCATCCTATAATACATTTTCTCCTATGAGAGCATCCCAGCTGCTGTTTTAAGTGATCTGACTGAGACAAATAGACCAGGCAGCATCTGTGGTTGCACAGCAGCATGTTACAGCAGGGTTCTGCCAGGCCATGTCAGCTAGATCCATGTGGAAGTGCTAGATGTGCCTCAGTTTGATGAGTTTGATTCAGTTCTGGACAACCTCTTGGGTTTTGCCTTCCATCTAGCGAAGATAAGCAAAGCAAAGGGAAGATGCAGATGCAAGGAGAAGAGCAGCCAGCAGCTCTGTGCAGTAACTGCTCTCTTTCTCCTTCCAGGAGAAAGCCATCAGCATCTGGGAATCAAAAAACTTCTTCATTGAGCTGGATCCACTCCCTGGGGCTGTGGAAGCTGTGAAGCAAATGGCAAATTTGGCAGAGTGAGTAGGAACCATTGGGGAATGGACAGGAGAGCAGCAGTGGCTTTGTTTAACCTCCTCTCTTCAGAAATGCTGAATACAACATCAGTGGTAAAAATACCTACCAGCCCACCAAGCATGGGAGGAAAGAGAGGGCTTTGACTCCTGGAGCAATTTCCAAAGAAACCAGCCACGTGCAGCCCCTTCCCTTCAGCTTTCTGCTGCCAGGGAGGGGAACAGGCGTGTGCTGTGAGGTCCTGCAAGACAAGGGATTAATATCTTCAATCAGCCTGGCTTGACCTGTGTGTGGCTGGGAGTCTGCTCTGGGCAGCCCCTGCCTCTGCTCAGGCACCGAGCTGGGTCTTGCAGACAGCCAGGAGCATCTTGAGGGTCTGGTCAGTGTGTTTGGCCATGGCATGACACTCTGCCCTTGTTTCTTTCCTCCTGGCAGCACCGATGTGTTCATCTGCACAAGCCCCATCAAGAAGTACCGCTACTGCCCTTACGAGAAGGTGAGCACATCCAAAGCCCCAGCTCCCCCTCCCACACCACGCTGCCTGCTGAAAGCTGCCTGATGCATGCCTCCAGCTGTAAAACAGCAGAGATATTTCCTTGCTCCAAAAAGTTTTGTTCCTGAGCATCTCCACAGAGCTGTAGCTCTGCCACTGGTAGAGCTGTGGTGCTTGGAGCTGCCCTGCTCACTGCTCCTGAGATGTCCTGGGGGAGCAACCCAGCAGGTGGGAGAACAGCCCCCCACTCTTCATCCCAAATCAACTCTAAAGCCCCAGCTTTGCACTGTGGTGCTTGGTCTTAAAATTGATGCCTTACGATGACATCATGATGTCAAAAGCTTTTTTGGCTTTTAGAGACCTCGCGCTCCAGCAGCACCCAAATCCTTCCACTGATGAACCTGCTGAGTGAGGTGTCCTCCCTGCGTGAGGGTCAGGGCTCATGCCAGGGGCTGCTGCCTCCATCCATCACCCTTCCATGCCCCTGCTCACCACTTGCCTCTCACCTTCCAGTATGCCTGGGTGGAGAAGCACTTTGGCCCCGAGTTTCTCGAGCAGATCGTTTTGACGCGAGATAAGACGGTGGTTTCTGCTGACCTGCTCATAGATGACAGACCTGATATAGTTGGTAAGTGCAGCATGGCAGGAGTGACCAGACACAGCCCCAAGGGGCAGGTGGCATCAGGGGTGGTGGCTGCTGGTCCCTGCCTGGATGATTATGCTCTTGTCAGGGCGTTTGTGTCTGCAGGCTGCTCGTGTTGGAGTAAGGTCAACTTCTGCATCTCGAGATGTTGTCCAGAGAGCTGACCTCTCTCCTTGCTTTGCAGGGGCTGAGTTGAACCCCACCTGGGAGCATGTGCTCTTCACAGCCTGCCACAACAAGCACCTGCAGCTGAAGCCCCCCAGCCGCCGGCTGCAGTCCTGGACTGATGACTGGAAAGCCATTCTGGACAGCAAACGCCTGCCACCCGGCCAGGAGACCTAAACCCTGGCCTCCTGAGGCCACCAGGGCTGTGGCCACCTGCTGGTGTCCCTGAAGAGTCCTGCTGAAGGCTGAAACCATGGATGGACAGACAGACACTGCTCCTGCTGGAGAGAGGAAGAAGAGGGGGACCTAAAGTGCAACAGCAACTTGGATTTAGGGAGCTGCTCCCAGCCCACAAGGGACAAGAAGCAGGACTGGCTCTGTGGGCCTGGGGACAATTCCCACCATCTCTGCTGTGTCTGCACCCACTGTGAGGCCAGCCTGGCACCCCATCTCCCTCCTTGTAGTGTCTGCCATCAGCCTGCTGGGAAAGCTCTGAGTGTTCATCTGCCAGACACCCTGCTTCCACACAGAAGATCCTAGCTGCTGGGTCCCACCATGCTCAGGCTCTGGAATGGTCACAGAGCATCCTAAAGCCTTCAGTGCAGAGCTGCCCATGAAGATGCTGCTGGGTGGAGAAGGGTGCTGGTAGAGGAGCTACAGCATTGCTGAGAAGTGAGTAAAGCACCCCAGGTGTCTGAAGGTCATGCTGAGGGTTGTGTTGGTGAAGGATTGTCAGGGCTGCAGCCACGGATGCTGTTTCCCATCCTCACATACCACAGGGGAGGAAGCTGGGGGGAACATTGCTGTTAAAGACTGTTGGAGCCCATCAAAAGTGCTCAAGAGGCTGTATCACAGGTTTGGTTTGGTTTGGTTGTAACCAGACAACCCTGATGGGGTTGCTGAGCTCTGCCAGTGGCCAGTGCTGCTGGGAAGCTGCATCCGGGCACCGAAAAAGGGAATGTTTGGAGCCAGGGCCAGGCCAGCTCCAAGAGGGATAATGCCTTCTGCATGGATGTGCCCACAAACTCTTTCTCCACTTCTTGGCTTGTTCCTCCTGCCTGGACCCTGCACCAGCCCTGACCTTGAACTGCAGTGACCCATCTATCACCAGCAGCAGCACCAGAACTCCTCTGCCTGAAGAAGAGACATCCCAGCTGCTGGGGAGAGCTGGACATCCCTCCCTGCCTTCAGCAGAGCCATTGCTGGCCCCTGCCTGC
Organism: Florisuga fusca; assembly: GCA_038090715.1. Taxonomy (NCBI): domain Eukaryota; kingdom Metazoa; phylum Chordata; class Aves; order Apodiformes; family Trochilidae; genus Florisuga; species Florisuga fusca. The sequence continues at coordinate 2,681,545 of JAAWXA010000035.1, read as the reverse complement.
TCCCACACTGTCCAGTGTCCCACCACATGCTCTCCCAGTCTGAGGACTTGCTGGCTGCAGGAGAATTCTCCACTGGGACATGTAGCCCCATGGCCAGGGATGGTAGCCAGGGCTTGGCCAGTGTTAGCCACTCTGCATGGTGTGTTCACGCCTTTGGCTTACCTCTCCTCTCTCCCTCATCAGCAAAAAAAAAAAAAAAAAATTGAACTCAGAGCTACACAGCCAACAAACAATCCATTTCATGAACAGCAGTTGTCCCTCTGCTGTGTCCAGAACCTGGAGGGGCTCTGAAGTTGCTGTTTTTGAACTTGTGCCTCGTCTGGCTGCTGCAGACCCAGGGATGAAGCCCAGGTCACCCAGGGTCTTTCTGAAAGCTGCCCCATCACTTGGACTGGGTTGACTGCACAAAGACAGCATGGTTTGGGGGTGTTACACACCACGAGGATGTGGTTTTTTCTGTTGATATCACTGTCTGCTTCTTTGGTGGTGGGTTGGGTTGGTGGGGTGCATTTGCAGGAGGCATTTCCAATGTACAGCCACTGGGGATGCAGCTCCCTGGCCAGGAGCCTCCTTGGCTGGAGAGTTTGCAGGTGAGGAGCTGGGACAGTGAGTGAGCACCATACACCCCTTGGCCCCACCACTGCCAGCTCCTTCATGCAGCCAGGGTGGCTTCATGGGGTCCAAGCTGTTTTCATTCCCAGCAGCACCATTTAAACATCAGTTGCCCAAGTTCTCCAGAGCCTTCGTGCAGCCCATCCTCAAGCCCAAACTGGAGCCAGCACCTCATTACAGCAGCTCCTCAAACCAACCATCTTCTCCCAAAGCTGGGGTGGATGTGGCTCTCCAGGGGCCAGCAGCTCTTTCCCCCTTGGTGGGATGTGTGATGCTGGAATGACTGCATGGCTTCACTCCAAATATACTTGAAAGCAGAGCTGGAGATTCTCACGCGTAAGGCTCTGACTCGACGCACAGAAATCCCATGGAGGTTGCTGGTCTGTTTGCACAGGGCTGGAAGGTGGTTTCCATCACCCCATGGATCAGTCCTTTCAATGTCTGAGCTCTTCTTTGGCCTGCTAAGATGCTTTGATTTTTAAATGCACATCTATAAAACTGAGGCCAATGAGGAGCACGGGAATAAACACTGGGTTTTGTTGGCACCCAGATTCCTAAAAGTAGCATTTGGGTTTTGCAGTTTTGCTCTGCCCTCTGCATGGGGATGGGGTGGGGGGAATTACCAGTGTCCCAAAAGCCTGGAACCAGCCCCCAGCAGTGCCATTACCCCCAGTGACAGAGTCCCTGTGGGCAGAAATAGGGGTGGGCTTAGGTAGCAATCAGCTTCCTGAAGATCTCTTGTAATAAATAAAGGCATAAAGTACGTCTCTCTTTAGGAGAAGCAATAAAAGGGGCTGGAGGGGACTGGGGGAAGGTGTCACCCAAATCCACAGCAGGGGAAGGAGTGGAGGCAGCAATGGCTCAGCCCACGGTGCATCCGGATGGACCTTTCCTTTAGGCAGAGCTGCTTGATTTGGGGAGAGGAGCAGGATGGTGCTCTGGGCTTATTGCTCAGGGCCAGGCTCTGGAGCACAGCACTGCACTGCCTGCACACCACGGGCAGGACAGTTTTTGTCGATGAAGGAGAAATATCCACTAGAGGGGACTGTGCGATCGTGTGTGGGAGAGCCCAGCAACCAGCCCGGCTGCAGAACGGGATTTGGCTCCTCCAAAGCCTCCCTCCAGCCCTCAGCCCTCCTGGATAACCCATCCTGGGCTCCCACCTCCCTCCGCATCCCTCCCACCGGGCACAGCAGCCCGGAGGGGACTGAGATAACCCAGGGCCAAGTGGAGCACCCTGGGGTACCAAGAAAGCAGCTGCAGGTGCTGAGGGAATGCAAAGTGCTCACCCTGCTGCTCACTGCCCCCTCCAGAGAGATGGGGCAGAGAATGAGCAAAAGGAGAAGAAGCTTCTGGGTCATAAGATGAGCTGGGGGGTCTATAGGGTCCACATACAAAGTATCCTTGGAAAAAACACAAGCTGCAGACCCCCAGCAGCCCAGGGCATTCCCCCTCCTCCTCCATGGCTCCCTGCTCCTTTCTGGGACCCCTCAACTCTCCCAGGGCTGTGACATTTCCTCCTGTCCCTGCAAACCCCAAATCCCCCAAGGACCTGGGCCATTTTTGTTCCCACTCACCCTGAAGTTGGAGACAGTTACAGGAGGCAGAGAGGGGGCAGAACTGAGGCTGTTCTGGTGGTTTCCTCTCACCCTTCCCTTCTGCCCTAGCACCGTAAAATGATTTCTCTCCTGGCAGGATTGATGGGCTTTGCTTCTCTGTTCCTACCCAAGGACATACGTAATGCAGCCCCCTGAGAGCAATAAAGCTTCCCTTGCCCCCAGCAGTGCTGGGGTGGCCAGATCAGAGCCCACGGTGATGGGCTGAATGAGCTTTCTGGTGTCCTCCACACACATTAAGCCCATCCTCCTGGCAGAGATCCCACAAAATGTTTATTTGGGACTGTTAACAAACATGCTTAAGGAACATGTTGTGTTTAGACATGAGTGTGCCACCCTCTCCCTGCCTCCCTCCCTGGGGCCAGGCCCATGGGTGCTATTGGGCCAGGGCTCACAGATGCTGATGCTGCTGATGCTGCACCCCTGGGACCCTCAGCATGAGGCTGCCTTGCCTGCTGTTCCCACCAACCCCCAAACCTGCAATGCCCCTCCTGCAGCTCTTTCCTGGAGGTTCCAAGCTCACGGTCCTGGAGCCAGGAGAAGGGTCTGACCACAACCTCCTACAGCCCTGATGTCCTGCAGCCACTGACAGAGACACGAGGACTCCAGCTCCATAAATACCCCCCAGAGAAGAGGACACTGGTCTCAGGCCCCTCTCTGGGCAGACACCTGTGGCGCTGAGCTTGCACACCCCACTTCCACGGACACTTGAATGGGTCTGAGCCCATCCCCAGCTCCCTCACCTGCCTGTTTCTCCTTGGCTGCTGGGTGTGGGTGATGCTCCCAGGATGGAGAGGGTGCCATGGGAACATGGTGCTGTTCCTCTCCCAGAATTGACCCACCCTCAATATATACTAGTTTAAACTCTTAACTTGCCAGATTTTGGGGGGAAACTTGCCTTGGCTGCATCTGGGTCAAGCTCAACCCAGTCCTCCATGTCCCAGAGTCAGTGTTCAGCATCCCCAGGCAGCAGGGCTGGAACCACACTTAGTCTCTCAACATCCAGAAAAGGGAAATTAACAGCAGCAACTGAAAGGCTGTTGGTGAGACATCAGAGGAGAGCACTTGAGGGTCTGTAGAAACATAGCTGGCTGTCCCCAAGCCCCACAGGAACCCTGTGACCTGCTTGGTGCCCAGGGTGCGTTTCCATCATGCCAGCCCTGGGGAAACCCCAGTTGGGAAGCACCTGAATGTCTGCTAGTGGTGGACACTCATCCAACAGCTCCCAAGGATGGCCTCAAAGTGCCAGCAGACTCAGGAAAACTCCCAAAGTTGCTGAGAGGTGCAGCAGGGGCAGCTGTGGATGCTGGGAACTGGCTTCTGCCCAGCAATGGGGAGGTGAGGGGGATCCTCACCTTGGGTGCTGGGGGTTCCACCAGGATGGGGACCAGCTCGTGCCACACAGGTTCTTCCTCTGCAAAATAATGCCAGCCTGCAAGAAAACACATTTGACTATAAACTTGCCACTCCAGCATCTCCTTGGTCCAAAACTGATCTCTGGGTTACCCAGGACTTTTCAGATTATGAAAAGAGAGGCATAAAATAAGTTACATTGGCTCACACAGAGTGAGGCTGGAACTGCCCACACTTCTGGGTGATAGGAAACCTGGGAGAACATCACACCCTGGTCAGCGTGGGTTAGGGTCTGGGGTCCCTGCTTTTGGATGCTCATAAATAGAGACCATAAAAAAGGAAAAAGCTTCGTTTCTGCTCCGCCTGGCATGGGGCACAATGCCAGGCTGCAGCATCCCTCTCTCATCAGACCCCCTGTGCCTGGGGATTTGCAGCAGTGCTTGTTGGTTAAAAGGGTTTTAGAGGCACCCAAACCTTTAGGGCTGTATGTTCCCAAGAAGCCATAAATCCTCTTTCATTTCTCCCCCTCGAATTTGCAGCTTTGCAGCCCCAGCCATGACCCAGCACTCCACCAGCTCCTGGGACTCTGCTGTTTCTCTGTGCTTCCCAGCTCCAGCTTTGCAATGTGTCTATCGAACACCTTGAACATGCCAGGAGCAGCATTCCTGGTACAGCACCTGCTTTCACCGTGCAGCATTGTTTCCCCAAGCCCCAGGAGAATGGCAGCAGCTCAATGCCATCTCACCCCAGTCAGACCCAACCAGCTTCCTCCTGCTCAGAGGTGGTTGCTTCATCCCAAACGAGCTCATTCTCGCTGCTTTTATTCTATTCTTGCTTTTGAGGGAGGGAGAGGAGAACAACACAGCCCTCGGGGTGAAATCACCTTCTTAATTAACGAGGCTGTGAGCTTTGCAGATACCCTGCAGAAGGAGAGAAAAAAACCAAGGAAAACTGGGCAAAACCAGAAAGGATTGGGTTCAATTGTCAGACCAATTAACCTAGATCCGTGCTCTCCCTCTGGATGAATAGCTCGTTATTATGTAATTGCTTGGGCCCAGCTCTTGATTGAGAGAAATTAAAAGCAGACACTTAACGAGGCAACCTGGTGTGGAGGGGGGACCTGGGAGCTGCCTGGGGAAGCCATCCACAAGGCAAAACCCAGCAAGAGCTGGAGCTCTTCAGGGCCAACTTGAGCCTCAGGCTGGAGGATCTTGCTGAAATCAGACTCATCTGGATTCTTTGCACTCTCCCAGACCCAAAATGTGGCCAGGCTGGGGGATAATTTGGAAATGCCCTGGAGATGATGAGTGGGTGGGAGGCCCTGATTTAGGCAAGCACTTTAGCAGCTGCATAATTGCAATGTAGCTGGAAGTCCAGCTCAGCTCAGCAAGGGATTTAAGCAAGCTACTCCGTGTGCTCAGTCAGGGACAAAGTTATTTGGGGGCACTTTTGTGTAGAGAAGAAATAAAATTCGTTGTAAGCTCTACTTGATCCTTTCCTCTGTGCTCTGTGTTAGAAGCCATCTACCCAGAGAGGAAGAAAAATTCCATCGTTACAGACTTTAAAATCTATACCTAATAATTATTTTAAAAAAACACTGATCCTGATAAACCAGCCTGAGAAAACTAGCCAGTGCTGCAGCCAAGCACGGTTTTCCATCTGTAGGGCTGATGAGTTCAGATGCAGTGGGAAATTGAAAATGCAACGTTTGGGAAAGGGCCGCGGGTTTCAATAGGAGCTTAAAGAGTAGGCAAACATGTTTTGCTGTTGCTGAAGTGGAAGGGGAATCTCCTTGCAGGAGGGTTGGCCTTTCCTCTCCCCCATGTTTTCAATCCATCCCTTTCCCTGCCTGCAAATTAGCCATGGGGAGAGGAAAAGCTGCAGGAATACACCAGGCAGGACTGCTGGCTCAAGGTGTCAGAGCAGCTTTGCCTCCAACCCAGCAGTGCCAGCCCTGGCTGGCTGCTACCTGCTGCCTCTCATCCTCCTGGCTCTGCACTTGGCAATATCTGCATTTCTTGCAGAACTTTTGGGGGTGCTGCTCCTCTGTCTGGCTAGTGGTGGTATTCAACTTGTTCCCAGCCCTTTGTCTGAGCCCCCAGCCTTAGCAACTCCCCCCTGCAGAGCATGTTGCAGGGGTGTTGCTTGCTGTGCAATACAAAGCAGGTATGCTTAAAGAAAGCAAGCACTGAATACCCTGAATGAAGCAGTTTTAGCTTATCCCAGCACCAGGCATCCTCAGCTGCAGTGTCTGATTCCTGCAGTGTCAGCCACACATGTCCCCAAGGCCAGCACAGCCACCCCACAGGGCTGAGCCTCAGGTACACCTTTAACCAGCTTTTCCCATTTGTTCTTGGCAGCTGCTGGGATTTTTACTGATGAACTGGGTGTCCCGAGAGGCCCTAAAAACTGCCAGAGGTCAAGCAGAGACCAGCAAAAGGACGACAGGAGCCCATCAAGCCCTCCATCCCCATCTGGAAAACCCCAAAGGCTCCAGGAACACAACTGGTCTTCAGGGAAACCACCAGTGTCCTGGCCACGCCATGTGTATTTATTGACATGGGAAACAGCCACCCTGTTTTCCCCCCTCTGCACCTTACTCACCAACACCTTTCAAAACATCCCTCTCCCGAGATGCTTGGTGTCTGCTGCCCCCTGAAAGGGTCTGAAGGGTCCAAGCGTGCTCGGGGGGGGTTTCGTCTGATGCTGAAACAGGCTCAGGATTTTCCTATGAATGCCCCAAGATTAAATTAAAAAGGATTTAAACAGATGGTTGGTTCTCTGCTCTTTGTAGTTGGCAAAATGGGAACCATATCACTGAACTGTCTACCAGCACTAATTAATGTTTGCAAAGCGCTCTGCTCTGCAAACTGCTGCCTACGTGCTAAGTGCTATCATTAGTATTATTACTAAGCTATTTATGCCTGTTCCAGTGCTTTCTCTTCCTTGTCCCAAAGGGCTTTTCCTCTTCCCTGTACAGATGTACCAAGGCTGGGAAGAGGAATCAGGCCTCTCAGGTTCTGTCTGGCTGTAGCCCAGGCTCAGATCCTCAGTTTATCCGCCAAACTCTCCAGCTGTGCTGTCACCATGGGGCTGGAGCAGGGCAGGAGGGTCTGCCTGGAGTTGGGATTTAGCATTGTCACACCCACCCGTGGGCATGAGTTTGCTGTCTTGGCTGTCTCTCTCCTGACTGCAAAGCAGACATGAGGCTGCTCCATGTTCCTGCAGGGAAAAGCTTTGCTGGGCTCAGAGGGACCATTTGCAGCCTTCTCTCTGTCTCTGCGCTGCAAGAGAAGGGAGGGATCACTCATCCTTCCTAATGACCTAAGAGGAGATGGAGGCACAGAGGAGGTTCAGTGATGGATGAGCTCAGCCATGGCCCATGACAGGCCATTGTCCCCACGCAACAACGGGGCAGTGACGTCTGCTGCCACCAGCAGATGGAACAACGCATCCCCTATGGATCCCCATCCTTGCAATACAGGATTCTGCCAAACTGCAGCCTGGCTTCTCCCTCCAGTGAAGCCTTTGTCAGAGAAGCAGCTCACGAGAAATCGTGGCTGCTGCCTCCAGAAAGCAGTGAGGGAGCAACAATCTGCTGGCGGGGGGCACGGAGCAGTCAGTGCTCCCCACTGCCCGTGCTCAAACTTCAGAGCACAAGCTCTTCACCCCGATCAGTATTTCCAAGACACTGCTTTGAAATCCTTTGCTCAATTAACATAAGGAGGCAGGACAGTCCTCAACATCCCCATGGCATCTTTCTGATACCGGAGTGGTTTTCATGACTCAGTCAGGAAAGAAACTGCCCGAGAGAAGAATCTGAGGCAGCACTCAAGAGGGGGTGATGGAAATAGAGAAGATGCTGAGCTGGGTACCAAATCCACCACAGGGACAGTGGGCAGCATCCAGAGCCCTGCCAGTTTGGGGTGATGAGGGCACCTGAACACACAGCAAAATACCTGGGCCAAGGAACGATGCTGTGCTTCAGATAGGAGGCTTAGAGCATCAACCATCCTGGGGTTTTTTGACCATAGCAAGTCCCAGAGATGAATTGAGGCTCAGAAAGTGGGATGTGGGATGCAGGAAGAGCAGAACTCCCTCCAGCCAGGGCAGAACCCAGGGTGTTACACAGGTAACACCACCCCATGTTTTGCAGAGGTTGTTTGGGCCGAACAAAGCACAGAAAAAAAAAAACAAACCTCAAACAGCTCCGGCAAGCATGCGATGAACATTTTCTGCATGGTTTGAATTATCCATGACTTTTGACCCAAGATTAAATCTACTGTGTAACTGGTGGTTATATATTGAGTCACATGAGCAGGCTAATCACAGGAACCCCGTGTTCTCCAAGCAGCCTGCACCTCGCCAGGGCCGACTGCAAACCGCTCACGTTTTCAAGCCCCAGCACCCTGCAGCTTTTTGCATCAGGCTTTTAATTCAACACTTACAAAGCATTCTTTATGTCCGACCAGTATTTCAAGCCCAGAACAAAACAAACCCAGCCACGCCGCAAGCAGCCAGCCCAAGAAAAGCCAAAATTTCCCCTAAAGTTTTGCCACTTGGTGGCTGCTCTGATGTCTAGTAAAGGGCTGGGCTCCCGCTGCAGCGTTTTTCTCAGCAGGAGCTGCCTGTTCTCTCCATCAGCAATTCCCCTGCCGTGCACAGAAACAGCCTCTAGACTTGTACCCCTGCGTGCAATTGGGGTGAAAATGAGCACTGGAGCTGGAAAATCTTAGCAGGGGGTGAGTGGCAGGTAAATGGGCTCTCCCAGGGCATGATGCTTGCCTCAGTACCCAGTGGGAAAGCAAAAGAGCTCAGTACAGCCCGGCTCTGGCTCTCCCCAAACTCATTTTTACCTCTTCATGCCTCCTTACCCTCTTCTTCAGGCTGTGGGAGGCTGAACCCATTCACCTCTCCTGGAGAGCCCGGGTAGAGCTGTAAAAGGTTGTTATCAACAGCAGTGATTGGGTAATACTCCTGGAGTACAACCGTGAGGGTTCACCGGGGTGTTTCTCAGCACTGAGGCCCGGGATGCTGGAACTCTTTGCTTTCCTTCTCTCTAGGGCAGGCTGGGCCTCAGGGACAGGTGGAGACCTAAGGAGGACTCAAAACAGGGCTGGTCTGGGGTCTGCCCAAGTCCCTGAAAGGTTCCAGTGAGTGGGAAGTTTGTTGGAAGAAGTTTGCAGCTGGCAGCAAGGAGTGCACGGGGGAGAAGGGGTGGGTACCACCCCCCTGGACATGCTCAGGCTTGAGTCCATGGGGAAAGATGTCCAGCTTTTTGCAGCAGAGACAAATTAAGGCTAAATCACCTCTTTTGCCTCCTGCAAAAACTCACTGGCTGGTAAAAACCCAGCAGGAAGAGCAAAACCTCAGTGCAGGCTGGTTGTGTGTCTGGCCACACTGGCACAGAGCTGCTCGAGAGGCATTTCATCACCAAAATCTCTGTCTGGACAGCCAGCCACTGTCCCCATCTGTCCCAGGAGGGATACTGGTGATGCAGGAGGCAGGGGGACACCTTCACCCTACTTTAGAAGGGGGACAGCCCTGTCCTGATGGTCCCAGGACCCTCCTGAGATGCCCTGGAGGCTGATGGTCCCCAAGCTGTCCCCCAGCCAGCACTGGTTTGGCTGTGACTGCACATGCCCCAGCAAGCCAGGTGTCCCTCAGCTCATGGCAGCCCCTAACCCTGTGCTCAGATCCCGCTGCAGGGACCTGCCCATGTTCCCTCTTGTCCTTTTCCCACCCCCTGGCAGGATTCCCAGCTCCTTGCTGGTCTGAACTGGAACGGGCATCAGCGCTGGGCTTTCACCTGCTCTTGCCCAAGGTGGTTCTGCATCACTTTGCAGGGAAAATAGAGAAACAGCTGGAGGGGGGAAAAAATCCATGGTTAGTAAACAGAGCTGAGCAACTGCAGACCTCTCACCCAGGAGAGGAGGGAAAGCTGAGACACCCGGGGGCACCCAGGGTTGGATTTCAACACCCTGCAGAAGACAAGATGCTGCTGGTGAATCGTCTGGGCTCCAATGCTCCCCACGTGCAGCCCAGGCGGGTGCTGGGGCTGTCCCCTGAGCCCTGGGCTAATGAGGAGGGGCTGGGAGGGAAGGGGCAGCAGTGGCCAAGGCTGAGAGGCAGTGACTGGGGTTTGGGGTCGGGTCTTGGGCTCCTTTGCCCTCCTCCCTCCCCGCTGCCCCTCGCAGCCTCTGCAGAGGAGGGAGAAGAGGTGCCTGGCAAGGTCCCCAGGCCATGGTTACTCAGTAGCCCCTTATTGCCACAGCCCTTTTGCTCTGCTTTATTGCTCAGATGATTTTCCTGCAATCAACACCACTTCAGCCACCACTCACCTCACTTTACATTGACTTCGGGTCACCTGGTATCACTCCTGGCATTGCCAGCTCCCACCTTGTCCCTCCTGGATAGGGACAGAAGAGCAAAACCCTGAAAGAGAGGCAAAAAAATTTCCATTTTTTTAAAATCTCCCACCTTAAAAACTCCATGGTTTTTTTCCCAGGAGGGGGACAGGTGACTGAACATGTGCACCCTCCTGTGGATGCTCCCTCTGTCCTTAGAGGATGCTTGTTTGCTGTCCCCAGGGCTTTGCCCCTGACAGTCACACCAGGACAGTCCTGCTGCTGGCTCCCTCCTGCACCAGCTGCACCTCTGGCATAAATCATGGCAAGTTATAAATCCCTACCAGCCTCCAGGGACCCATCCCCGGGGAGGGCAATGGTTCAGCCTTGAGACAGCAAAACACAAAGATCATGTTTTTCCAGAGGACAGCATTGCCCACCAGCACAAACAAGAGCCCAGAGACAGGAGGTGTTGGCAGCACAGCACCTTGGGACAGCACCCATCCTGCTGGAGCAGTGCAAGGACTTGGGGGGCACAAAGCCTTTGGCAGGGCAGATGTTTCCAGCTGGATCCAGTCCCCGACCCTGTGTGAACCCTCACGCCAGCACGAGGAAAAGGGACAAATCAGGGAACACGTGGGGCAGGAACACGCAGCGTTGGGGGGATTGAAGTGATTCTGGGGGTCACTGTGCTGCTGAGGGGCTGTGGCCAAAGCAGACAGGGCCAGAGCTGCCCCAGAGGGTCCCTGCTCCTTCCCCAGCACCTTTTCCAGCCCTCTGCTTTACAAACCTTCCTGTTTTCAGCCCTATAGTGGCTCCAAACCCATGGGAACCCATCTTTACCCAGCCCTGGCTGAGCTCTGGCAGCAGAAGAATCTGGGGAGATTTGGGGAGATTCTGGACCAAATCCCTGAGGACACTCAAAAAGCCTCACATCAGCGTTCTGTGACACAGGCTTCGTTTTTTCCTGGATAACTCCTAAGGTCCCCAGTGCTGAGATTACCTGGAAATCATGATTTTCTTGGAAAAAAACCATTTTCCTGCCGTGATGGCTGTCACAAGAAGCCTGAGGCTGTGAAGGGTGCTGTGAGTTTGACACTCAAGATGATTAAATGGGATCTTGGCACACAAGAGGGGCAGGAGACCCTGGTGGGTGAGCACAAGTGGCTCCCAGGGAATTCCTGGGCACATCCCAGGGATTTGCTGGCAGTGCTGGAGGAAGCTCTGTGCTGGCAGTGGCTGCCCCATGCAAGTGACATGGCAGGGCCTGTGTCACTTCTCATCACCAACCCCACAACCATGTATACAGGAACCCAGCAGATTATTCCTCCATGTATGAGTAAGAGACTGATAAAGAGCTGGGCCAGGAATCAGGGAGCTGCTGAGTTTTTTTGTCCTTGGAGCTGCTCCAGGGCAGGTGGTGGGTGACAGTGAGGTGCCAGCTCCTCTCTGGCTATGGGGGGGATGTGGTTATTGGTTTTTTCTTCTAGGAACAGCCCTTTCCACACCAGAGGAAAAAATATCCTCATCATCAGCTCTGCTCACCTTGTGGCCAATAAATCAAGAAGCAAACTGGTGCCAGCCCAGTGCAAGGATAAGCTCCCCAGGGCCTTCTTCCAGATTTTGCTGGTGCAGGGTTAAACTGTTCCTGATTTCTGGGACTTAGAGGTCTCTGTGCCCCCCAGTAAGGACCGGCTGAATCTGTTCATGGCTGGATGTGGGGCTCAACCCCATTTTCCCCTTACAATGGGCCCTGCTGCAAGCCACAGCTGCTCCCTGCTCTTCTGTCCCCAGCTAAGTCCCCACAGCACGGGCTGAGGTCACCAGCCAGGGGCTGCTTGGTGGCCACAGGCTGGGTTTTAGGGGTAAGACAAGGTAGGGGCACCCACCTTCCTCATACTCTGGTTTTCTAGTTGAGTGCTCTGTGCCACTGAGGGCAACAGTGACGTTTTGCATTGAGCACAAACTCCCTGACCTCCCCAGGGCTCACCGAGCTGTGATGAGAGCCCACGGGGTTTGCAGCTGAAGGCTGTCCCTTCCCTGCTGGCCCTGGGACTCCCAGCCTGCCCGGCATCAGGAGAGGTCGGGGAGAGATTTGGGATCTGCCACTGAAGGACGAAAGAGGAACAGAGCAAGGGTGCAGCGAGGCTGCCCCGGGGTGTCAGAGCGCCGTTCGTATGGGCCCCCCCCAGCCTCCTGGGATGCTGTAACTTCCCAGGAACAGCCCGAAGGTCCCGTTCCAGCTCCCAAAGTGAAAACAAAAGTGCGTCTTGTTCTCATCCTGTTTTCAAAGCTGGAAAGGTCAGGGCTGCAAGAGCCCTGCCAGGCTGGGCAGCACTGCCAGCTCCTGCCAGCGTCCTCGGCACATGCGGGGACCAACGCGTGCTGCTGCTCCAGCCCAGCCACCCGGCTCCCTGCCACCAGTGCTGGGCTGGAGAGAGCCAGAAGTTTCCCCAACAACCCAGGTTTGGAGAATCGTGCTCTCCTTCCTGCTCCCCACATGGCCCAGGTGTGCTGGAGGGAAGGGATACAGGGGAAATGTAATGTCTGACCCCCTTTGCCCCCAAACCCCATCAGCTCCCTGGATCTCCCCTGCCACTGTGAAGGGATTTCCTAACACACCTCCCAACCTGCTCCAGGAAGTCTCATTCTTGTTAGACAGAACCATCATTAGAGGGATGGGTGAGGGAATAATGCAAAGAGTCCCCCTGGCAGGGACAGCAGTGACCCTGCCATGGCCATGCCAGGCTCTGAACTATCCCCCTCGTCCCCGTGCTCCGTGTCTGCGTGTGCTGCTGCCTGCTCAGCAGAGATTATTAGCAGAAAAAATCATTATGCAGAGTGCTGGGAGCTCAAGGGACATGCAAGTTCCTCTGTCCCTTGGAAATCAATCCCAGCCTTTCACTCAAGCCAAGTTTCCTCCAGCCCAGCTTGAAGCTCACCACTGGGCAAGAGGAGGAGGTCCCATGGGGCAGGTGCTGGTTCTGTTCCAGCCTTGAGCGCTGGGTGGCTGCTCCTGCTCTGCAGGATTCACTGCCCTCTGGATCCCAGAGCAAACAGCTGCGTTTTGTCCATGGACCAGGACCAGCTGGGAGCTGTCTGAGCTCTAGGAAGAAAATTCTGCAGCAGAAGAGGCAGAGCTGGGCTTCAGAGCCAGAAACTGGAGGCTGGATGGATGCTGTGGAGAGATGTCAGGACCTGTTCACCCCCTCAGTCAGTCTGCAGGTGTGGAGAGGGGGCACAGGGACCTCTGGGCTGAGTAGGCAAAGCTGTTTGCACAACAGGATATCATTATTATTATTATTATTATTATTATTGTTTCTTTCCAGATTTCTTTCCAGATACTGTTTCTTTTCCAGACAGCAAGCAGAGCACTTTGGGGGGACCCTGTGCCCCAGAGCTGTCCCTCTCCCTACGAGGACCTGGTGTCCCCAGGGCAGCTTTGGCATTCTCACTGACTCAAGCCAACAGTGTATTGACATTCGCTTTGACCTTTCAAATCACAAGGATGTTCTGTCCTTCCTGGCCAAGTACAGCCTGGATACCCTGTGGGTGGATTATACTGTATATACAGCGGCTGCAAATACGGAGCTGGCAAAAGAGAAGTGTGTTTGTGTGCTTGCAGGGGTGTGGCAGTGGTGGGATGAGGGTTAGAGAACACACACAGCTCGTCACACCGAGCAGCAGCTCTGCCCTGCAAAGGTGACTCCTTCCCAGCTGCCTTTATAAAGGGAGAAGGTTTCTGTCTGCTCATCCGCCAGCTCCCTCCTGCAACTGTTAGTTTAAAACATGGTAAGATTTAGCAACAGGAGGCAAAGAGGGACCTCAGAGATCTGAGTGGCCAAATCCAGCCTGGACCAGCCTCTCCTGTCCTGGAGGATCCGCTTTCCACCCCTGAAATAGCAGCTCAGATGATGCTCTCAGCAGCTGCGGATGATGATGCAAAATGCTCATTATCCAGCAGGAACAATTAGACTTATGGCAATTATCTCTGCTGTTGCTGAGAGCTGCTGGAATGGGCCAGCCAGCAGCCAGCTCCCACTGTAATCCCCAGGCAGGAGAGACATGGCCTCACCAGGAGCTGCCATTGCCATGGGGGAAGAGCAAAAGGCAGCAGGAGCACCCACGGTGCTGGTTTTGTGCAGGACCAAGAGCAAGGACAGGCAAATGTTTCTCTGAGAACCAAATGCCCTTCTCTGATGCCATTTGTTTGCATTCAGGGTAATGATGAAATGGACTGAGCCACGCTGGGTTAAGAAGATGGTGTTACAGACCAAAATGCTTCACAGGGTGCTCTGGCTTCTCTCTCTGCTGGCTGTCATTGCAGGAGAAACCAGGCTGGTCTCAGCTTTATCTGCAAGGTTGGAATGGGCCAAAGCTGGCTCCAGGTTGGATCGAGTCATGAGGACCCAATGATCACCACATGGGGCAGTGGCTGCTGAGCTGGGCTTTAGGGCATATTCTTTTGGGGGAAAAAGTCAGGCTTCTGGCTGAGAAATGCCCATGGGGGAAATGCACAAAGGACAACTTCACCCATGCCTCAAGTCTGAACAAGGATGGGGTTTTTTTTCCCCCTTGGCATTGTTTGAAAACCTTATTTTGATGCTGCTAGAATGAAGCAAGCCCCGCTTGGAGACAAAGCCCCAAACCAATCCCAGCCTGACCAATGATAAAAGGATTTTGGATGGGATGTGGCTGAGGACCCGATCACCAGCCGATGGCCAAGGAGCAGCCAGGAGCAAGGAAGCAAGAGCTGGAGGGATGTGGGAAGCCTGCTCTAGGAAAACCCAGCCCATGTTCAGCTTTATCTGAGGCAAGCATGCCACCACATCCCGGCCCTGTTTGTGCTGGAAGAGCCAGAAAAATTCCCAGCAAAGTTCAGTAAAACCTCTCTGATATGCTTTGTTTATTAGTGGCTAAACATTAAACCCCTGGCAAACAGGACTCCTTGGGGCCAGGGAAAAGTGACTGTGAAAAGCCTCTTTGTGGGTTCCGAGCACCCAAACTGAGAGCTGACAGAGCAAGAAGGGGGGACAGGCTGCTCCAGGTGTGGGGACAGCAGCACCCCAGGGCCCTGGGCTCAGCTGTGGTTGCCAAAGGGAGCCTAGGGCAGGGGGGAGAAGGCTGGCCAAAATGCTGCTTTCAGTGTGGCTGTGGCCCTGCAGAAAGGCACCTTTCCCAGCTCAGGAGAAGGATTAAATGGTTTCTCACTGTAGCTGGATGGAGACTTCTCCACCTTCCAGACCCTTGGTTTGCAAGAGAGGTGTCTCCCACCACGGCAACGCTGCCCCAGAAACCCACTGCTGTGGCACAGAAAACTGTGTTCTTCAAGGACACCTGATTCATCTTGCACAGCTCACGTAAAATTTGTCTCTTTTCTGTAATTAGGCCAATTTTAACAAAATGGGATGCTGCAACTCCAGCAAAAGGCTAAAATCTTAACCTGACATCTTTTCAGTGGTGCCAAAACCAAGTCCAGAGGAAGCCCCTTTCTTCTCCCTCTGTGATAAGTAACCAAAGAGCAACATTTTGAAGTCCTCCAACATCAGGTAATGGCTTTTCCTGCCCCACTTGAAGGGAACCTCACGGCCACACAACAAAGCCTGACCTACATTAGCAAAAAGAACAAGACCAAGAAAGGGAGCAGGGATTTCACTATAGCCCTAATGCAGCCCAATTAGCAAGTCCCTGCTTCCCACCCAGAAAAACTGATGCAGATAACTCTGTCCTGAACAGAGCAAGGGGTGAAACCTGCACCCTGCCCACACCCAGGGCAATGCTGCTCCAGGACCCAGGGATGCAGGAGCACAAGGGATGCACACACAGAGGGGGATGCACACATCTGTGCTGTCCCACTCCATCACCTTCCTGACATGGGGGATCTGTCTCCAGGGGAGTGAGGGAAGCAAATCCTTGCCTGGGCTGGAAGCTGGGTCCTGGTGAAGGCTCCTGCAGCATTGCTTCAAGGCTGTGATTGCACATTGAGAGGGCAATCTCTGCTGCCTCATGAGTCTGGTGGCACGTGTTTCCTGGCCAACTCATTATTTGTAAATAATGGTGGGGCTGTTGCTGAGTCACCCCGCTCCGAGCCACAGCCAGCAGGGATTCGGGGCTGGGCTGGCCCAGCTTTAACAAGGGCACTTCCCTCTGCAGGGGCAGGTGTTCCTCAGGGACACCCCAAAATCACACTCCGAGCTCCTTGTTCCCGTGAGGCGAGTTTCACCCTTTTGCCTTGGGTGGAAACTGAGGCTGGGAGAGCTCTGTCCTGCTGGGATCCTGTGGGGACCAGCAGCTCCCAGAACCCACCATCCCGGGATGCCCCAAGGACACAGCCCTGCCTGATGGAAGCAGTGAGCCTGGAGAAGGGCCAGGCTGGTGGTTGCCACTGCTCAGCTGCGTGTTTTCCTGGATCTATGTTTCTGCGTAGCTGACCTTGTGCAAGAAGCCCTCCCTGCTCCCCTTGCCTACGCACTGGCTTGGGTGCCTCCCCGGGGGTGGCAGGGAGCCCAGGACAGCCCCTGTGTTTGCTCAGTGGTGGGGTGGCATCAATGAACATCACACTGTCACCGGATGCTCCCCGTGCCCTTCAGTCATCCCCATTCTCCAGGCTCAGTGCACTGAAGCTCTGTGGCTCCAGCACCCAACCCAGAGCTACAAACACCGTGGCCAAACCTCCTGTGCCACCTCTTGTCCCAACCTCTGCCCCTGATGCCACACGCCCTAGAGAGAGAGCCTCTTTCCTTGAGGTTGGTGTCTCCTGGGGCATGGAATCGTGGATTTGTTCACACCAGCTGGATCCTAAACCCTGAGGGTACCCAGAGCACCAGCAGCTTTGGGAGCACCTGGTGGTGCCTGGGGGCAGCCAGACCTCCCAAATCTCTGGCTAAAACACTGCTTCAAGGAATGAAGCTCAGATTACCACCCTCCCATTCCCATCAGCAGCTCTGAGGAGCCAGGGACACCAGGGCCCTGAAATGGTCCTGGAATGACACCAGAACTGAAGACAGGGCAGAGCCTGAGATCAAATTCCCATCTGGTCAAAATTAGGGGGATCTTGGTCAGGGAGCTGAGCAGTTGCAGGATCACAGACATGGCTGAATGAAAAGGGCCAAGGTTTCAGTGCTGCTGACCATAGCCAAGGGCTTGAGCTGTAATTTCTCATTCCTATCACTCCATGCCAGGTGGTCACAACCCTGACAACACCTTCCTGACTTAGCAATACAGACTTATCCTACCATGGCAGCTTAGCAGGACTCAAATAGAAAATTCAGGCTGACAATGCAGTGCAGGAGCCAGAGGAAGAGATAAAGTTCAACCTGGTGATAGCCACATAGTAAAAAATGATAACAGAGCTGGTGGCAGCAGCACAACAAGCTCCAGATGGTCCAGCAAAGAAGCAGAGCCTGGTGAAATGCCAGGCCATCTATATGAAAACATCAAGTCATTGTAAGGAAACAGTGAAAGGCAAAGAGTCACCAGGTGCTGAATTTAATAACTGGTGGTAAATACCTCAAAAGTTGCCTTTGGAAGCAGACAAGAAGTGCAATTTGTGTAGAAATGACAGGGGAAAAAATAACATTGGTATTGTAAAGGAAACAGGCAGTAACAGAAGAGGCTCTGGATAGGGATTATTTGATCAGCTGCTTTTTAGGATAATGGGTGAGCAATGAATGTATGTGATGGCTTTAAGGTGAGGGGCATCTCTGCTGTGCCCCTCACACAGGCTGACACTCAAATGGTGACCACAGTCTCATCCAACCAGTTCACCAGCATCTGCAGTGCTGGAGGAGCCTGTGAAACCACAAAACATCTTTGCTGTCCCCTGGAGAAACAGGACAAGCTCCAGAGGACAGAGGTGTGTCACCTGAGGGAGCTGGAGGAGCTGTTCCCACAAGGAAGGGGAGAGGCAGGGACAGGGAGGAACACCAAGGAGGTAAAGCTGTGTGTTCCAGCTGCTGTGGGAAGCAAATGGATCCAGAACTGTCCCGTAACTGGTGAGCAAGGGAGCCTATTTCAAATGAAAAATTAAATTACACATTTTCTGGAAGCCAACCCAGGAAGAAAAAACCTTGCAGGTTTTTCTGTGGCTGGTATCATCAGCACCACCATCCTTTGTGCAGATGGAGGGGTTGAAACACAGCTGAAGCAAACTCTCAGACCCCTTGGTACAGGAGGACATCACTGCCCATCTCCCGGCCTCGACCAGGTGCCATCCTGAACCACCTTCCACCTGCACCCCCCATCCCCCCCTCTCCCAGCTTCCCAACATCAGCTTTCTGTCTTTCTTCCTCTGGATTCCTCCAGTTCCCAGCCCAGGCTCCCAGCTCCAGCTTGCTCCCCCTGGGGCTGATGTCAGCCACGCTTCCTCCCTTGGGCAGACAGCCTGGTCCTGTCTAAGCATCCTGTCTTTGAGGTGTTACAAATACCACGACACTCACTCAGCCCCTTGACAATTGTCCTCAGCTGCAATAAAAGTCCAAACTACGGACACCAACTCATGAAAAAAACACAGTGGGAAGCTGGGATCTGAGAGACTGCGAAACCCTGCTGCGGTCACTGATTTAACATCCCCCATTTTCCCCCTCGGGTTGGCTCAAAAAGGGGGAGGGATGCACACAGCCTTTGGACACAGTGTCTGAGTTCTCCCAGGGGTTGGGAACCGGCATAGGATGCTCCTTGGAACACTTTCTCCTTGCCTTGCCCTTCGCTTGCGGGACCCCCTGCTCTGCCCTCCCCACCCCAACCACCAGCGGCTGCAGAGGCCGCAGGGATTACTGGGGGGGGTGCAGGGACACGGCCCAAACCCAGGGCTGAATCTCAGGCTTAGCTCAGACCCAGATTTAGGAGAAAGCGCCAGCCCAGGCCCCAGCGCAGGCCCCAACTCCAGCCCTGCCGCAGGGGCGGCGCGGGGCCCGGGGACAAGCTCAAGGAAAGGCCCAGGCCGGGCCCCAACGCAGGCCCAAGTACGGAGGAAAGCCCCGGCCCAGCCCTAAGCTCAGGGAAAGGCCAGGGCTCAGGCTGGGGGGCGGTACGAGGCGGTGCGGGGCGGTGCGGGGCGGTGCGGGGTCAGAGGGTCGAGCTCCGCCNCACTGACCCCCGTGTGTCCCTCACCCCCGCCCCGCCGGCCCCGGGTACCTCATCCCGGCTCCATCCTCCTTCTCCTCCTCCTCTTCCTCCTCCTGGTGCTGCCTCCTGACCGCGGCCTCCCCGGAGTGCCCCGGGCTGTGGGGTCCTCTCTTCGACGATGCTTCCCCACTCTCGGCATGGCCTCGGGGTGCCTCGGGCAGGGAAGAGGCAGTGGGATCTCCCTCTAATGATGTTGTTCGTCCCTCAGCGCCTTCAGGGAGCCCTGGGTGGGGAGCAGGGACCCCGTCAAATGGTGCTCACCCACCCTCAGCATCCCTAGGGGTGCTCTGGACAAGGAGTGGGGCACTGGGATCCCCTCCTAATGATGTTCTCCTACTCCCAACATGCCTGGATGGGGAGCAGGATGAAGGAGTCCTCCTAATAATGTTCTCCAACCACCAACATCCCTGGAATGCCCTGGTTGGGGCAGGAGAGCAATGGGGTCACCCCTGTAGTGATGCTCTCCAACTGCCTGGCATCTCCTTTGCCTTTTTTCTCCCAGAGGTAGTTCGTGGGAGGAGTGTCAGGGGAAGCTGGCACAGCCTCAAGTGCATCTCCACTCAGGGTCACACCAATATCTGGGTGGTGTTTGGGTGGCCCAGGCAGTGCAGGTGCTGCCATGGCCCAGGTACACTGCCCTACTCACCGTTCACACCCAGGAGCAGGAGTGCTGTACTTGTGCTGGGTAATTGCTCCCACTAACTCTATCATTTGGCTGATAACAGCCTCACAAAACACAGAAAGTGCTGGGGCACTGGCTTCTGTGGTGGTATGGATTAAATGGCTCTTTTCCCAGTTCAAGATGAGTACCATAGGGGTAAAAGGTATTTGTACAAGTGTCCCGAGAGCTGGGATGTTTCTGTCCCAGGATAAACTGTTCAGAGATGCTTGTCTGAGGTCCTGCTCCATGAACATCCATCCAGACCAGCTCCATGCTCTCACCTGAGTATTCTGTGTGGTGAGGCAGAGGGCATGGGAAGCAGAATTCCCATGTGTGGGTGTAGTCCTGCCTTTTCCCTGTGTGCTTGGTTAGGTGTGTGTCCTGCTGATGTTCCACTCATATCAAGCACATCTGGAAGGTGAGAGAGGTTCACCCTTCATGCCTCTGCAGCCTGGCACAGGAGGACTGAACACCCCCTGACACACCAGTCTGGGTACAGAGCAGGCATGAGAACACAACCCTTGGGATGTCCCTCAGTCTCCCCGTTGTGCTGGAGGTGGGCAGCTGTCCCCAACCTTGATTCTGCCTGATCTATCCAGACCACAGAAGTGAAGCTGAGCCCATGGCCAGGTGCATACATCTACATCAGCAAAGTGAGCACTAACCACGGGCTGAGACCTTCCAGATTCCTTTATGCCACCAAGCAGGTCATGGTGACCCACAAATGAGAGTCCCTAGGATATCTTGTGCCCTGTTCCACTGAGCCACCCACTCCCACCACCCAGCCACCTCCCTTGGCTTCACACATGGCATTTCCTGGGTGCCTAGAGCAGACGTGGGTACTCTGAGCAGTGCTGCAGGTGGGTAGGACCAGAGAGGCAGGCAGGGGGATCTGTTGCCTCCTGTTCCTGACAGATGGGAAGCACGTTGTCCTCTAACACAGCTGCTGCTCACAGAGCCTTGCCCTGCTCCTTTGACACTGACTCAGCCATGTAGACACATCTCCAAGGTGACTCTGCTCAGGAGCAGGGATGTAGTGTGTAAATTTGTTTACATCCAAGAGCATCACATGCTCTTCCCCCTCCCAAGAAAGTTTTCCCAAGCTGGGCTTGCTGATCCGTGGTACAGGGTTGCTGTCCCAGTGCATGGCTCCACCCATAGTGGATTTTGCTGGGGGATGAAGAGTTCTGGGCCTGAAGAGAGATCTTTTGTGAAGTCCATCAGCACGGGCTATGGCTGCACCTTGGGTTGGGTCCTGTGTTGCTGCAGGCAGCTGCAAGCTCTCCCCAGGTCTCCTCACCCCTGCCTGTCTGTGCCCTCAAAATAAAGAGCAGCTTCAGTGGTTCCATCCACCAGGAAAACCACCCATCAGAAAAAAAAACAACCAAACAAGCCCAGACTTGAAATAATGAATCCTTTGGATCAACCAGCTGGACAGGCAGCTGTCAGCTCTCTGTGTGTGGGGAAGGGAACAAGACTTGGGGGGATCTGGACTGGAGAGGATGCCCCTCTCCAAAGCCAGCCTGCAGGGTGCATTACAGGCAGTGTCAGCCTTTCCTTCTCCAGATTTCATGGGGTTGTGTGTGTCCCTGTATTTTTCCACTGCTGACCTGACCATGAATGCCTGCATAATGGGGATACATTATAGAACCAGCTGCAGTTTTATTTAGAGGGAATTAATGAATATTTTGTTCCAACAGGTTTTTGAAACATTTCTGACCATCTGGTTAAAAGTTTTGCTCTGAGATGTGTCACGATTCCCCAAAGTTCTAATCAAGCACCTCTCTGCCATGGTCATGCCAAGGAGATTTATTTTTAGGTCTGGCTATTGAACGGGCTCCTGGTTTTCAAAGGCCATTAGAATCCTGTTCTTGTTATTATCAGGCGCCCTGGAAGCCGGGATTTGCTTTTGCCTGGAATCAGTAAAACTTCTTGCTGGTGCTAACAAAGCTGAGGCAGATACTAATGAGGATTTGAGGGCAGACACTGCCTCAGACAACACTGATCCTCGACAAGCACAGAGCTGGCTGCAGAACCAATTGTGCTGCTCTGAAAGAAAAAAAACTAAAAAAAAAAGCTGTCGCCTCTCTTTTATGAGCTATATATCCCCAGAGTGTCACTGTAAAGCTCCAAAGTGCCATTTTCTCTTCCACTGGATGCTCTCTGATACTTTGGGGAGCAGTTTCTATTTTCCTCTGTCAAGCTCTTTTGACTGCATTGAGTTTTTGTATTACAGCAGCAGCAGCAGGTCACGGGTGACTCTGACATCCTTTTTCCCAGGTTTCTCCACACAACACACATACGTAATCTCACCTTCCCCAAAGAGAGATCTGGCAGTTCAAACAGAGGCAGAATTTAGCTTGCTCCATGGTTGTGTTTTAGAGCTGTAGACTGTCTCCTAGCATGATTGATGTGTCCTGAGGTGACTAGATTGTATGTTGGAAACCAGTTTGCCCCAGAGACTACTCAGTCTGTATATCTATCCCTGCCTGTTTTATCAGACTAGGTAGTTAGATAGCGAGGAAAAACTTCCCACTGAATTCCAGTTAAAGCTCTGGTTGTACTGGAAATGGCAGTTACCCCAGCAGATTGTTCCCTTCCCAGCAGGAGAACTGAACAGTGTCTCCATTTTCTCTCCTCTGCAGCATGGACAAGGACAGCCAAGATGTTCACCAGGTGCTGAATGAGCTCAAGAACAAGTTCCAGGAGATGAGGAAGCTGATCAGCTCCATGCCAGGCATCAGTGTGAGCCCAGAACAGCAGCAGCAGCAGCTGCAGAACCTGCGGGAGCAGGTCCGGACCAAAAATGAACTTCTGCAGAAATACAAGAGCCTTTGCATGTTTGAAATCCCCAAGGAGTAGGAAGGGAGCAGCTCTGCTCTCTGAGTCTGACATACCTCCTCTCTTGGCTGAACAGGAGAGAAAAAAAGGTGGCAGAAGTTTACTTTTATGGTGGGGTTGGGTTTTTTTTTTTGGTGGTGTTTGCTCTGAAATGGTGTCTGTGGGACTGCAGGCACATGGCACTGAACCAGAACACCGTGTGCTTCACATAGGATGGTTACAGCAGTGGTTCCCTTTGATCTGCTGTAGGACTCTGCATTAATGTATGCATCTCTTCTGTTTTCTCTCAGGGTGGGGTGGTTTGGGTTTGGTTTTTTTTTTAATGTTCAAGCAAGCAGGAGACGTTGTGTTTTCTCCTTGCTAAGGGTCAAAGTACCCGCTGGTTATCTTCAGCAACAAAAGGGGGGGCCTTTTCTGCAATTTTTTTCACTCAAAACTGGCCAGACATCAAAAGGGAACATAAGAGGGAAGCGTGAGCTGTTTGGCCCTGCTCCTGGGAAGGGTCTCTGGGGCACTTTCCAGTCTGTGTGTCAAAAGAGGAATGCTTGTTTTCAATTACTTTTGTATTTCTCTCTCTCTCGTTTTAACGAAGTGATGGTTGTGTCTGAGATAAGTAAAGATTTTGAAATTTCAAATTGCCCCTCTTGTGCATTCACTGGTGGATGTGGGAGTGAGATTCTGGCAGCACAGGAGATCTGTGTAGCCTGGGCCCAGCTCCGTGGCCTTTTTTGAAACAGGGTGACTTGGGAGAGCAAAGCAGGGGCTGTGAGGGGCGTGGATTTCTTTAATCTTTGGGTGCATAACTCTCTTCAGGTGAGTGCAGCTTCTAATCAGTACGTTGGGTGTCTTGCTCTTAAAAGAGAGGAAGGGCAAGCAGGATCCCAGGGCATAAATAGAAAAAACTTTTAGTTCTCCCATACGTGACAGAAGTCAGGCTCAACAGGATGGGATGTTTCCACATCCAAAGTGCTCTGGGTGCTTCCCACAAGCACAAGCATTTGGGTGGCTTGAACATTTGTCTGGTGGAAAGGTCTTGAATGTTGTGTGGCATTCAGAGGGATCCAGGGACTCCCTGTCTGTCCTGCTGGGACGGGACCTTGAATCTCGTGGTTGTCTGCACTGGGCTGAAAGATTGTGCAGGTAAGTGGTGGGAGAGGTGAACACCAGCTAGTGAAATACAATATCCTCAGAGAACCAACATCCAAGGGCAGGCAGCATTTGTGCCTTCAAAAGGAGAGAAGCAAGGTCTGTTTGGGTAGGATTTCCCTTTCCTAACCCAAGTAATTCTGCACGTTGGGTGCTCTCACCTATAACCTGGAGAGTACTCTCTCCTCACTGGAATACTTTACTAGTACTTTCTTTGGGAAGCTGCCAGCGTGTAAACTGAATAAAGCAGAAGACCAAGATAAACAAAGCACAATGTGCACTCTTTATTACTGAAATTACCTTTCTGCCAGCCATGGCCTGTCCCAGCTCAATAAATTCCTGTGTCTCATGTCTGGATGGCTGTTTCCCTCTTTGTTTTGCTGGTTGCTGTTCCTGTGAAGTCAGGGCATATGTGGAGTTGGAAGAAACAGTGTGTTTCCAAAGAAATGTCTGGCACTTGGTAGAGGAAGAAGTTAACTCTCAACTCGAATCCAAGTTTCAAATAAAACCAAAGTGGTTTGATTTGCTGTCTCACTCGCTCACCCACCTTAGTTTTGTGGCTTTGATAGAGGCTTTTTTTTTGCCGTTAATACCTATTAAAAGTAGATTTGTTCTGCCACGTGGGAAGGGAGGAGGGAAAAGGGGCTGAAACTGAACCGAAACAGAAGCTGGAGCCAGGGTGAGCTGTTCTTTGAAGAGCTTTGCCCTTTCCCTTTCACTTCTGGCAGTGGTTACCGCAACTTGTTATTAGGCAGAGATTAAAAACCATAAAATGCATAGGTGACCTTTCAAGCAAAGTGCTTCCTCTACTCATATTGCAAAATAAAAACAATGTCCCAGCCAGAGCCCAAATGAATCACTCTGTGTTGACATCATTAAAACCTGCTTAGTTCATCAGGAAGAAAGCACAAAACACAATCAGCCCCTTTATAACGAAATGATGTCAGTTTGCTGGGGTTCTGCTGTGAGTGACATGCCAATGCCCAGCGTGTCATGGGGCTGGCAGGATCGTCACTCGGTGTCAGTGGAGTGAGGAAAGAGTCTTGGCTGGGTGATCAGTTTGAGTAACTGTGAGCGTGGCCCCTCGTTACCCCATGTGGCAAGGGGTCAGCCGCTTGCAGAGGCGGAAACCTTTGCACCGGGAGTCGGGGAGAACGGGGGTTGAGTCTGGAGGATGTTTTTAGCACCTCAGAGCTGGGCTTGGGTCTTGGTTTAATGGGATTTGATTTTGCTACAGGGTCAGGAGAGGAAGTGAAGGCAAACCCAGAGGTGTTGTTTTAAAAGATTTTATTTATTTGTAGAAAAAATAAAACATCAAGTTTCACCCACGGTAGAAACACTTGAAGATTTTTTTTTTTTTTGTTCATGTCGATGACAAACAATACCTACATAAAGTGCCTATTGTTTTCTTATTTAAAAAAACCCTTCCCACTCCCTCCCACCCTTCCCAAATCTTGCAAGTCAGACAAGACAAATGTAAACAAGAATCAGTTTTTTGGTCCATTGGGGCTGTAACTCTGCAATGTCTTTGCAACAGGAGTGTCTTCTGCACGTGGTTTGCAGACACAGATGAACACACAACACAGAACCAGAGCCCGTGCACAGCTTCTCAAGTTAAAACGAAGCAAACCAAACAAAAACCAACCCCAAAGCAGGTGCTGGCAGGTCTCTGCCCTCCCTCCTGAAGGCAATGCCCAAAGCTGGGTGGTTTGGGAGGGACAGAAACACCAAGGTCTGCTGCCTTTCGTGCTCATCCTCCCACCTGGCTGCCCAGCAGCTCACTGTTTCCTTGTCTCTCTGCCTGGAGGAGGTTGGGCTCAGCAACACCCGCTCCAAATCCTCCCCCTTTACATCCCTCTCTCCCAAAATTCTCCCTCCGGAGGGGTAAAGCCTGTGAAAGTGATCCCTCAGGAGGAGGGAGGCTGGGGAAGAGGCGACCCCCTCTCTGCCCGGGTGGTCACCTGCCCAAAGTCAGTTCAGAAACGAGCATCTTTCCCCCCTCCCTTCTTTCCTTCCTTCCTCCCCCCCTTGGTGGGGGGCTTCTAGCTGATCACACAGCGGTCCTTCTCCTTGCCGTGGCCACCACCGATGGCTTTCTGACGGATGTACATGAGGTCACTGTGGACACTGGGTCGCCGGGCGAAGGGGGCAACGATGCCGTACGCCTCCTCCGTGCTGCCCCTGCCCCCATCTTTCAGCAGCTTTTTGCCTTTCAGTGCCTTCTTGTGCAGGATGTCACAGTACTGGACCGAGACCTTGCGGTGCAGGTCAGGGCTCATCTCGCTGGGCAGCTTGGCCATGGCGAAGAGCGCTTGAAACATCTGGTCCAGGCTGCTGTTCTTCTTGGCTGAGATCTCGAAGTAGGCACATTTTTTGGGGTCCCCTCCCACCAGCTGCTCGATCTCCCGGGGTTGCACCTCTCGGTAAAAGTCTCGGTCACCTTTGTTGCCGCAGATGACCAGGGGAACCTCTATGTTCTCCTTGGTTTTGTTCTTCAGGCACGACTTAGTCTCCAGGATTTGCTGCTTGAGGCGCTGCACCTCCTCAAAGGAGTCTCGGTTGTCCAGGCTGAACACAAGGATGAATACATCTCCTGGGGACAAAGAGGGACCGTGAGATGGCTGCAGGGATGGGGACACACAAAGACCCACTGCCTAAGTCATAAAGAGCCCACAGGGGAGAGAAAGGACCAGGCAGTACCAGGGTCCTGCATCCTCCTGTCCACCCTGTGCAGAGAGCAAAGTTGCCCACTCTGTGCACATCTCCCTCCTTTAAAAACTGGAGAAACATCTCCAAACTGGCTAAGAAAGCCTGAAATCTACCAAGGAACCCCCCACACACACACACACTTCCTCCTGGTCCTCCCAAGACAAGTACCTGTGAGGATGGAGAGCCGGCGCATGGCTGGGAAAGGGTGATTGCCCGAGGTGTCCAGGATGTCGAGCTGGTAGACCTCGCCACGGATGCTGTAGAACTTGCGGTGGAAGTCCTCGATGGTGGGCGTGTACTGCTCCTCGAAGCGGCCGGTGAGGAAGCGAGAGACGATGGCAGTCTTGCCCACCTTGGAGGAGCCCAGGATGACCATGCGGTAGCAGTTCTTGGCGGGGATGCTCAGCTCGGCCTCGCTGGGACACATCTTCTTGATCATCGCTGCCAGTTTCATTGAAGCCGGCGAAGGGGCAGCTGGCACCCAGAGGACAGCAAAGGAGATGTCTGCCCGGCTGCTCAGCCCCTCTCGCCCGGCAGGAAAGGTCCGTGTAAGCTCTGCACGGCCGACGCCGCGTTATATGGAGGCGGCAGCGACCGCCCCTTCGGCGCGTCACGGCCCGG